>CANSZD010000001.1:1147500-1345000 GCA_947648045.1 Beta corolliflora
AGCTGGACATAACTCTCAAGAGTGCCCCACTCTTTCACATTCTAGTGAGCCAGTGCACGCATTACAGTCACCACACAAGCCTCAGTTCGATCCCTACTCCAATACATATAATCCCGGGATGAGAGATCATCCAAATCTCTCGTATAGGAGTAATAATGTGATGAATCCACAACAACAACATTATCCACAGCATCATCAACAGCAACAATATCAACCACAAGCTCCTCCTGGATATCAGAGAACTCAGTTTCAACAGCATCAATCTACACCTCCTTCAGACCCAGCTATTGCTGAACTTAAAAGTCTAATGTTGCAGATGCAGAAAGGTATTATTTCCTTTCAAGCAGATACTAGGTCTCAATTTGAGAGCCTGCATGCTCAGAATAAGCTGCAAGGGACACATAATAAGATGTTGGAGTCACAAATAGCTCAGCTGGCCAGTTCCTCTGCTAATAGGCCATCTGGGTCCTTGCCTTCACAACCAATGCAACCAAGGGACACCGCCAATGCTATCACCCTTCGCAGTGGAGTGCAGTACGATGCTCCGGCAATGCTAGAGGTGGAATCACCAAGTGCTAAGAAACCACAAGAAGTGCCTCGAGGATGCTTGAACCTCGGGCGAGCAAGGAGCCGCAGACAAGACTATGGAGGTGACTAAGGAGAAAATCGTGCCTCCCGGTGATCAAGCTACCATTCCCGAGCGGATGCTCAAGAAGAAGCTCGACCACCGGTATGGTAAGTTTTTAGAGGTGGTAAAGAATCTCGCAGTACAGTTCCTTTTACTGAATTATTAAATCAAGTGCCTGCTTATTCTAAATTTTTGAAAGAACTGCTGATGAGAAAGCGGACTCTCAATGAGGTGGAGACTGTGGCTTTTACTGCTGAATGCAGCGCTCTTTTGCAAAACCAGTCTCCACCTAAATTGAAAGATCCAAGGAGTTTTTCCATCCCCTGTCACATTGGCACCATATTTCTCGACAAAGCTTTATGTGATTTGGGTGCCAGTGTAAGTGTCATGCCTCTTTCTATCTGTAAGCAACTGAACATGGGTGAATTACAATGTACTACCATTACTCTGCAAATGGCTGACCGGTGAAATATCCCCTAGGTATATTAGAGGACGTTCCTGTTAGAGTAGGTAAATTCTTTATCCCTGTGGACTTTGTTATATTAGACATGGCCGAAGACACTCAAACACCCATTATCCTTGGGAGACCTTTCCTCCATACTGCTGAGGCAGTGATAGATGTTAAGAGCGGGAAACTGACACTGACTGTGGGGGATGATAAGGTCATGTTTAGCCTAAACAATACACCTAAAAGCCCAATGCTAGAGGAATCATGTTATAGTGTTGATGTTATAGATGAACCGATCCATGGTTGCATGCCTCATTCCCCCTCCCATGCTACTTCAAATGATGTGCTTGCTTTAGAATCTATTGCAGGTGATGAGCATTTTCTAACGGTCTTACAGACTCCCAAAAAGACCATTGGCTATAGCACTGATGACTTGACAGGAATAAGACCTGACCATAATGAGCACCGCATTCATCTACATGAGGGCCACCACACCAGCATTACAGTCCGACGCGGGTCGCAAGAGGTGGTACAACATGTGGCTACTAAACCGCTCGATCCAGGCTGATGGGCGGCTGATGTCCATATCCCTTTCCTTTCCCTTGTTGCAATGAGGCCATTGCCAAGTTCAGCTTGGGGGAGGACTTCTGTAAGTATTAGTATTATTTTTCTTTTTGTTTTTACTGCTTTTTAGGATAGTTAAGGTAGGTTAATTGCTTTGAAAAAAATGAAAAATCACAAAAAAAAAAAATGAAATATTGCTGAAAAAAAAAATACGAGTTGAGTACGAATAGATTGATTGCTTCCCTGTGCCCCAAACTTTGTTCTAAAAAACGATTTTTTCTCATTATACTGGATAGTTGGGCATTTGTGATTGGGATGTTGTGATGTGATCTATGACTGCCTTGATCTTGAGTGAATTTTGATGATAAAGTGCCTATTTTAACTGCATGCTTGAATTGGTTAGATTGTGAGGATTCATTCTAGCCCTCGGATTTATCTCTATATCCGATCTATTTTTGTGTGTTAGTTCCTCGTAGCATTCTTATCTTGGTTTTGGCATTATACTCGTTGAGTTCTGGTAACTTTAGGCATGTGCTGTGAAAGAGGCGTTCATTTGTTTAATTTTAAGCCTCAGAGTTGTTTAATGAATTTTCCCCCCTAGCCCCGCTAAGCCTAATGACTTCTTTTTGGATCTATATTAAACCACATTACACACCTTGAGCCTTTGCAATGACTATTGTCCCAAGCCTAGCTTGGGGGAGCTTTCGTTAAGTTTATATCATATTGTGTGGTTGATTCCGTAGGGTGGTTGGAAAATAATGATATTTTGGTACAAAGAAAAGAAAGAAAAAGAAAAAAATAAAGTGAAAAATGATAGTGAAAAAATTTGAAAAATTTCTATGATCTTCACTCATTAACTTTCAAAGCATTGGAAATTATGTTGAAAGATGCAATTATTGGTTGGTTCGTGAAATTTCAAGAGTTGGTTGTTATCTTGGTTATGTTGATGCCATGGGAGTTGTTTCGACCACACTTAGTCCTACTAGTGTTTTTTGCTCCCCTTTCTTGGTTTTTCCACCACATTCCCTAAATGATTTCCGTACCCTTACCCGAGCCCCATTACAACCCTGAGAAAGACCTTTGAGCACGTGTTTGATTGTTTATTGGAATAATATTGAGTCAATATGCCAAAGTTGAAGATTAAGTTCGTTATTTGAGTCGACCTGATTAGGATGAGCGATATTATACCTTTCTAAACACATGAGAGTGTGAGTGGGAAGGGCTATTATGGTTGGGTTGGTGAGGGATCGGGCACATATTTTGCCTGCCACAAAATTGAGAGGAGTGACACCTCGGTGAGCACCTTTTCAAGATTTGCATGGTATGTAGGGTAGCTGCGTTTGATGGTTTACTTAAGTGATTGGTAGTCAGGTGATCTGAGCAACTGAACTTGAATTTTGCTTGCTTGAACGATTTTGAGTTGGAAATAATTGAGTTTAAACTTTCCTATCTGAGGGGTGAAGCAATCCTATTCTTATTCATGTTATGCTTTGCTTGAGGACAAGCAAAGGTTTAGCTTGGGGGAGTTTGATGTTATGGTTTTATATAGTGTTTTTCCCCCTGTATTTGAGCTAAAATGTGTATCAATGGTGCTCTTAGGAGCCATTTTACGCTAACTCTCTCCATCTAGTTGCGGTTTTCTATTCTGTGTCTGATTGCAGGTTTTGGGGAGTTATCTTCCTATTTTCCGCTATTATCCGACCATTACAATTAAATGGAGAAGTTCGAAGGCATTTATGATGAGTTCTGGGGTCCCGAGAATACTCTCCGAGGCCTTGGACAAAAGAAGAAGTGAAGCTTTGGCGTCTGAAGCCAAAGAAGGAAGAGTCGGGCTTCAGCCCGATGACATCGGGCGCCTCAAGCCCGATCGGACGTTCATCGCCATTGGGACAAACATTGTTGCGGGCCCGATCGGGCGACGTTGCCCGTTCGTTATTTCGCTGCCAAGCCCGATCGGGCGGATCGGCCCGATCTCATCGGGCGTTCTTGTGCGCTGGATTCTCAGAGTCGATGTGCGGCCCGATCCCATCGGGCGTGTCGACCCGATTGAATCGGGCGAGGCCTAAGTTTGGATATCTGCTGCTGCTTTTGGCCCGATTTGATCGGGCTGACTTGGCCCGATCGGGCTTCTCCTCCACGCGCGCTCATTTAATGAGTTTCGAGCACTTAGTATAAATAGAAAAGTTAGAACATCTTTTATGGATCTTTGTTTTAGTCCTTAATTCTCATAGTTTCTCTCAAGAACCCTAGTTACTACTTTTCATTGTGGATTCAAGATCAAACCTTTCGATTGCTTGCAAGTTCAATATAGTTATTTTATTTGGTAATCTTCTTCCTTGTTTTCTCCATTATTGTTTGTTTTCTCTATTGATTGATTGGATTGATTTCTTAATTAATTGCAATAGTTGAAAGTATGAATTTTTACATTGATTTTGTTATTGTTTTCTCAAGCATGAGTGAGTAGTTCTAATTCTAGGATTGTGGGGATCTATGTATGCAATGAGGGATTGATAGATTAGTATAATTACCCTTTATTTCAATTGTTTCCTGTGATTGAATCATTCATGCTAGACTTATGAATTAGGCCTGATTTGTATTTCTACTTTCGCAATATTGAATCTGCTTCGAGAGGAGAGATTTCGTATAGGCTTTCAATCATTAGGCATAGTGATCCTTGACCATGCGAGAGCGGCTAGGTGATCTTTGAGGGAGGTAATGTTCGAGAGAAATTACATGTGCCCTAGATAAATTGACTTATTGGGTGATTATTATTCGTCTCTGATTTCCTGAATTGTATGCATAGTGATCCATAGTCCTAGTTCTTTATTAATTGATTCTTACCTTCATATTTAGTTCTATCATTTGCCTATTAGTTTAGTCACACACCCATTTTCATTTGATTTAGTTAGTATAATATTAGAATTCAGATACAATAATATAACTTTCTCCCTTTGGATTCGATCCTGACTTCCCTGACTACTTGTTAGTGGACCTTAGGTTATTTTTGATTAGGTGATACGACTTTAGCCTGTCAGACGATGACTAGCGAGGTGATATTGTCTCCTAGGAATGAACAGTCACTGTACGGGGCAGGGTCCACAATTTATACTTACATACTAAGCAGGGTGTGTAGGTCCGTCTTGGTTATTAGTTGTTGTCTGAGAGGTCGAGAAATACTGAGTTGGGTACTATCACGCATTAGGGTGTGGCCATACTAGACATAAGCGAGTAGGGTCCTAATACTATAATCAAATAGGAATAGTGGGTTGCGATCCACTTACGTTCAGTTCCTCCTCAAACGTGTTAAGAAGATTATGTTGGAGACGTTATCATTATCATTTATATCGTTTATATAATTCTTTTTATTTATATTTGATGGTTTATTATGTTGATCCTTGAGTTCATATGTATATTTATTTTTCTATTTATTATGTTATCTTTACCCTATTTGTAATTAGCTTATTGTATTGTCTTTGTTGTATTTATATATATATATATATATATATATATATATATATGTTTATTTGACTATTTGAAGTGTATTTTTGAGATGTTGTGTATTAAAACTTTTATAACTCTTATATGGATCCTAATTGGGCTAGGTGAGCTGTTAGTTACTCCCCACTAATTATGGATGTTTGTTGATATATTTTGCAGGTGATTATTTCGTGTTATGGGAATTGAGGGAAAGGCTATTTAGGATGTTTGAGATATTTTATTTACTGCATTGGGTTTATGAGGTTGTTTTGATTCTTTATGGATATTTTAGATTATTTTAATTGGGTTTTATTTTTATTTAGTTTAATTTAACCTTTATTTAGAGTGACATTTTCGTCAGGCGATATTTCTGCTTTCGCCATTTCTTAAAAATGTTAAATTTTGATTTTATTAGGTGTATAAAAGGACGGCGTGTTACAGATAATGTATGAGTGCCAGGTCAGACTATAAAGCTGGCTGGGCTGGCTCCCTCGGGGGGACCAGTCCCCTGAGCCTCCTGAGGGGAATATAGTAATTTCACCCTAGGTTCGAGGCCAGAGGTATATTGGGCCTAAACATTAGTTCCACGCAGAATGTGCAATGGAGGACACCTCCGAATTCGTATGTTGTGCGGAATGATTGCGTGGATCCATTGTGCTTGGACTGACCCTATTCGAGATGTCACAACTCCGAGGAGTGCTTGGTCCCTGCTCGAGGTAACAAGACCTCGAGGGGGGTCTGGATCTTTCTCGAGGTGTCCAGGGGCTAATGAGCCCCATGTACCTCGAGGGGTGTTAGTGAATCCTGCTCGAGGTGTCTAGGGGCCAATGATCCTTGTGTACCTCGAGGGGAGTTTGGATCTTACTCAAGGTGCCCATGGGCTAATGAGCCCCATGTACCTCGAGGGGTGTCAATGGACCCTGGTCGAGGTGTCGATGGGCTAATAAGCCCCATGTACCTAGAGGGATGTCTGGACCCTGTTCAAGGTGGTTAGGGGATAATGAGCCCCATGTACCTCAAGGGGTGTTAGTGGACCCTGCTCGAGGTGTCCAGGGGCAAATGAATCCCATGTGCCTCGAGGGGTGTGTAATATCCCGAATATCTATACTTGTTAATTAAAAGATAATTATAATTAATGGTCAAATTTATGCTTTAATATAATGTGTGATTAAATTTTTGCTCTAACTTCAAGTTATAATATAAGATCTTAAGTTTCCATCAAATAAACTAATTACATGTATTATAAAAGAAAAGGATAGAAGTAGGAAGCAGCCCCGGCCCAAACAATATTGAGCCCCTGTGCTGATGTCGAAAATTAGGCCCTTGTAAAATCTATCTTACGGTTTTTAAATTGTTTAAAAAAAATTCAAAGGCCCAATTTTTTCAAAAATAATAGAATACTCCCTCCGTCCCAGAATACTCTTTACACTTTCCTTTTTCATCTGTCCCAGAATACTCTTTACACTTCTATTTTTGGATATGATCCACTATTATTTTAATCATTCTACCTTTTTAACATTGGCCCACACTCTCTCTCCTCCAAATAAAATAATACCACTCCTATTACATACCAACTCTAACCATGGCCCACATTCTCTCTCCTTAAAATAAAATAATACTACTTTTACTAACTTCTAACTTCTATCACATTTACTTTTCAATAAAATAACAATTGATAACCAAACAACAACTTATCATCTAAAACTACGTGCCTTGATAAGTGTCAAGAGTATTTTGGGACGGAGGGAGTACAAAGTAATACATGTAAAAACTATCTTACGGGTTTCTAGATTTCCCAACAATTGTGTCTCATAAAACCATTACATTTTCATTCAGTTTACACCGACAAAGCACCCAAATCATAAAAACATGCCACTTTTATTAGAATTACATTTTTTGGTAACCACTTTTATTAGAATTACATTTTTTTAGAACTACATTAGAATTACACCGACAAAGCACCCAAATGAGACTATGCACAGTAACTACTTTTATTAGAATTACGTTTTTTTTTGTGTAATATGAGTGCAACAAAGCATCCAAGTCGAAAGAAAACAAAGAGAACCTAGAAGAAACTAAAACGCAAAACAAGGAAGAACAACCAAGATACATTATCCAACAAAAATAACTTAAACTCAACAAAATAAAGAAGAACGAAGAGCTTACACCAGGAAAGACCAAGAGAAAAGAAATCAGATTCAATTCCATCAAACCCGAATTCCAGATTCCAGATCCAAGTTTTCGTTATCGTCGCCGAAAAGTGGTGTTCGCCGGATTAAATGCATCCTCTCTTGCACTCCTCTCTATTAAAACAATAATATTTCTATTTTCACTGAAATTGGTGATGTGATTTTTAGTAGCTTCATAAAAGATTAAAAGTAGTTCATAGAAGTAGTACTGATTTTTAGTAGCTTGTAAAGGAGAGAGATAAAAAGTTCAGATGTTTAGGGAAAAAGTAAGGAGAGAGAAAGAAGTGAGATAAAAAGTTCAGAGGTATTACTCTGTATTGTGAGCGTGATTTCAGAGACTGTTGTTGTGACTTGAGTTGTGAGCGTGATTTCAGAGAAGAAGTACTTATTTTTTTTTTGTTCAAAATTTGAGGCCCCTTAGAATGTGAGGCCCTGTTTTGAGTCCCATTTTGGACCGGTACAGGGCCGGGCCTGGTAGGAAGTGGGTAACTATTTTCTTCATGTTAAACAAAAGGAAAAATGAGGAAATTATTTTCAAAGTCATCTGATTACTTCTTCTACTTCCCTTCTTCTTCTCCTCATGCCAAACTCCCTCAGCTTTCTCTCTGCCCCAAACCATCGACCCGCACCCACCCTTCTCCTAAGTCAACAATGCAGAAGTTTTTGCCACCCAATCACCCTTCTCCTCCCTTCTGATCTTGTTCCCTGAATTTAACTATAAATAACAATGAAATCACTCACCAAAATCACAACAAAAAAAAAAAAAAAACCTTATGTTCTCTCTCGGCAACCACCACGCCACCACCTTCAAACCACGTCACCTTCAAGCATCACACCAAACCACTCATTTGTTCACTCACAAACTCGCCGTAAATAACCATTAATATCACCAAAGAAACCCCAAAATTCCCCTGTTTTTCCTCTACCTTCTCTCTCCTCTGTTTCGAGCTACAACTCGTACCACCAACACGCCCGCCACCTTCGAACAACAGAACCACCCTCCACCCGCCACTGACCGTCGGAGCACCAGCTCGCACGCCTCCCCTACTCTCGTGCACTCTCTACCTCTCTATCGTTGCTCGCGCACACTCTCTCTCCTCGCCTCGCCGCTGCACCACCACTGGGAATGCGCCGACATCCCGGCCGTACTGCCAGAGCTCCGTCCCCTTTTCACGTCGATCATCCTCAGTCTGCGCTGCTCAAATAAGAGTAGAAGTATGAGATTCTGTTAAGAGATATGCTTTGTATGTAAATATTACCTTATAGGAAGGCTTAGATAGTTTCCTATTTTATCTAGTATTGTATATCTTGATGTATATGTTGCTTCACGTTCAATGAGAAAGAATCACAAATCATTCAATCAATTATACTCCTTAACATGGTATCAGTCTAGGGTATATTTTTTCGATCCTCTGTCATAGCCGGCGATGATGCGGCAGTGCCGCCACCTCCACCAAAACTTGATTCCTTCTCTCCTTATTTTCTTGGCCCGCAAGATCGCACTGGAGACTTTCTAACTCCTACTCGCTTGCGTGAGGATAACTATGACGATTGGGTGGCCGATCTTCAAACCGCCCTTGAAGCTCGACGGAAATTCTTTTTTATTGATGGCAGCATCACTGCTCCTTCATCTCCTTGTACCACCGGTGACTGGGCGGCTCTTCAAGCCATGCTTATTGCGTGGATTACGAACACCATCACTCCCAAGGTCAAGGTTTCCATTCCGAAGTTCAAGGACCCTCGCCGGCTTTGGATCACGCTTCAAGCTCGTTATGCCATCGCCAATGGCCCCCAAATTCAGTAACTTCATTCTTCCATTGCCAAGTGCGAGCAATCCAAAACTACGTCTGTCACTACCTACTATTCTCAATTACATGTTCTTTGGGAAGAGCTTCATCGCCATGAACCTCTTCTCACATGCTCGTGTTGCGCCAAGTGTGACACTGGTGATCGCGATGCTCATCGCCGTGAAGCCTGCCAGGTACACCAATTTCTTATGGGTCTTTACTCACCTTATTATGCACAAACTAGGGCTGCCATACTTGCTCTTGAATCCCTTCCCTCTCTTGATCGTGTGTATCAAATGGTCATTCAAGCCGAGCGAGTTCGTCTCGCCACCCAATCTACGGATTCCCAGTCCTCGGATTCGCGTCTTCCCGACACTATCGGTTTCTTGGTGCACGCTGATTCATCTCGCAGCCGTGGACGTGGCGATAAACCCGACCGCACCACAATGGTCTGCACCCACTGCAAGAAATCCTGCCACGATGTGGCCACCTGTTTCGAACTAATCGGGTACCCAACCCACTGGTCCGACACAGGTGGACGTGGCCGTGGGCGCAGCTCCGGTCGAGGAAGGGGTCCTCCTGCTCGTGCAAATGCTGCTGCTCATGGCAGCCCTACCGAGGCCTCGACGAGTTCATCGAACTCCTCTCCTTCCCTATTCACGGCCTACCAATGGAAAGCTCTTACATGAATGTTTGGTAATGTTAAAATTCCTGACAATCGCTTGACCGGTAAGTTTGACACTCATTCATGGATTCTTAATACAGGCGCTACTCATCATGTTACTGGTGATATTTCTTGGCCATTTGATGTTCATGATATTGATGCTTGTCCTGTTGGATTACCTAATGGCAGCATTGTTGTTTCGACTAAAGAGGGTTCTGTCCGATTATCTAGCACTATTGTTCTTACCAATGTTCTTTATGTCCCTCAACTTCACTGCAATTTGTTATCTATTTCTCAGTTGTGCGGTAGTTTGCATTGTACTGTTCAATTCGACTCACATATGTGCACTATACATGACCTGTCGATGGAGCTGATTGGAACGGGTGTTAAGCGGGATGGACTTTATTACTTTGGTGGCATGGATTCAGTTCAGCACATCTCTGTTTCTGATGACGATTCTCTCTTGGAATTATGGCATCGTCGTATGGGACATCCTTCCGCAAAAGTTGTAAAGTTGCTTCCTCCTGTTAGTCATCTTAAGGGTAGTTTGAATAAAGGATGTGACATTTGTTTTTATGCTCAGCATCCTAGGGATCAGTTTCCTCTTAGTGACACTAAAACTACTCGCATTTTTGAGAAGGTTCATTGTGATTTGTGGGGACCTTATAGACATGCATCTTCTTGTGGTGCTCGTTATTTTCTGACTATTGTGGATTATTTTTCCCGTGCTGTGTGGATTTATTTGTTGGTTGATAAAACTGAGGTTTTTAGTGTGTTTATGTCCTTCATTGCTATGCCTGATAGACAATTTTCTCACACCATCAAAATTGTGCAGAGTGATAATGGTACTAAGTTCAATTGTCTTCATGATTATTTTGTTGCTACGGGCATTGTTTTTCAAACCTCTTGTGTTCATACTCCTCACCAAAATGGCAAGGTTGAGCGTAAACATCGTCATATCTTGAATGTAGCCCGTGCTTTACGATTTCAATCTCATCTTCCTATTTATTTTTGGGGTGAATGTGTCCTTGCCGCTGCTCATTTGATTAATCGCACTCCTACTCCCTTGTTGCATAATAAGACTCCTGTTGAATGTTTAACCGGCTCTTGTCCTTCTTATGATGCTATCAAAGTGTTTGGTACTTTGTGTTTTGCTCATAATCATAAAACTCAAGGTGATAAGTTTGCAAAGAGGAGTAGAAAATGCATTTTTGTGGGATATCCATTTGGTAAGAAGGGATGGCGTCTATTTGATCTTGAGAAAAAGGAGCTTTTTGTTTCTAGGGATGTGAAGTTTTTTGAGGATGTGTATCCATTTGGGACTCCGGAAAGTGTTGATATTATTTCGGAAAATATTGTTGCTATTGAGATGGATGTTGATGATGATTTCGCCCTCTTTGATTCCTCTTATGACTCTCCTGCTTCTCATTCTCCTGTTCCTTCCCCTCCAACCCATCCTACTTCAGCCCACCCTTCACCAAACTCCCTGCCCAGCTCCGCAAACGGCCCAACTTCATCCCCTCCAATTCATGAGCCCATCGCTCCTCCTGACGTCCCTATTCCTTCATCTCCTCAACCGGCCTAAAGGCCCAGTCCAGCTTCCACCTCATTTCCTTCGTCCAACAATAGTGTTGGGCCCAACGCTTCTCTTCATGCTGACCCAATCTCCCTCACTCATTCTGGGCCCTCTTCAACTAACTCCTCTACCGGGTCCGTTCGCCCACCTGCTGCCCCTTATGGGCCTGATGCGTCTGGGCCCTCTGCTGGGTCCGCATCATCAGACGAGCCTTCTGCTCTTGGGCGTGGTCTTCGCACCAAAGTGCCCTCGGTCCTATTGCGCGATTATGTGACGAATGTTGCCGTTAAAAGTCCATCTTCCGCTTCATCTAGTTCCTCTCGCTCCAAAGGTACTCCTTACCCCATTGCACATTATGTCAATTGTAATAAATTTTCTGCAAATTATCGTGTTTTTCTTGCAGCTCTTACTTCCACTCATGAGCCTCGATCCTTTAAGGAGGCTATGCGTGATGACCTTTGGCGCAAATCTATGCAAGAAGAAATCACCTCTCTTGAGAACAATGGTACTTGGACCATGGAGTATCTTCCTCCTGGCAAACGGGCTCTCGGTAGTCAATGGGTGTATCGCAACAAATATGATGCTAATGGTATTCTCGACCGCCGCAAATCCCGTTTAGTGGTTCTTGGAAATCATCAACGGGAAGGTATTGATTACACTGAGACCTTTGCTCCTGTTGCTAAGATGGTCACTGTTCGTGCTTTCCTTGCCATTGCTGCTTCTAAGCATTGGGAGCTCCATCTGATGGATGTTCAAAATGCTTTCTTACATGGCGACCTCGAGGAGGAAGTTTATATGAGACTTCCACCTGGTTTTGGTGCTTCTGATCCGAATCTCGTTTGTCGCCTTCGTAAGTCTTTGTATGGTTTGAAGCAAGCCCCTCGTTGTTGATTTGCTAAACTTGTTACTGCTCTCAGACACTATGGCTTTCTTCAGTCTTATTCGGACTACTCTCTTTTTACTTACACTAAGGGTCATGTTCAGATTAATGTCCTAGTGTATGTTGATGATCTTATCATTGCAGGAAATGATACTGCTGCTTTGCAGATTTTTAAAGCCTATCTGAGTGATTGCTTTCGTATGAAGGATCTTGGTCCTCTTTGGTATTTTCTTGGCATTGAGGTAGCTCGGAGTTCTACAGATCTTTTTCTCTGTCAGTGCAAGTATACCTTGGATATTGTTGCTGAGGCTGGTCTGTTGGGTGCTAAGCCCTCTGATTCTCCTATCGAGCCCAATCATAAGCTTGCCCTGTCTACTAGCGAGTATCTGTCGGATCCCGAGCTTTATCGACGTCTTGTTGGTCGTTTGATATATCTTGCTGTCACTCGTCCTGATCTTGCCTATTCTGTGCATATTCTTTCTCAGTTTATGCAGTCTCCTCGTCAGGAGCATCTGGAGGCCACCCTCCGAGTTGTTCGTTACCTTAAGGGTACTCCTGGTCAGGGTATTCTTCTTCGTGCTGATAGCGATTTGTCATTGCAGGGATGGTGTGACTTTGATTGGGCTGCTTGTCCCATCTCCCGTCGTTCTCTCACTGGTTGGCTTGTTTTTCTTGGACATTCTCCTATCTCCTGGAAGACGAAAAAGTAACCTACTGTCTGCCGTTCTTCTGCTGAGGCCGAGTATCGTTCTATGGCCGCTATTACCTGTGAGTTAAAGTGGCTCAAAGGCCTCCTTCTTAGCTTGGGTGTTCATCATCCCAAGGCAATTCCTTTCTTCTGTGACAGTCAGTCGGCCTTACATCTTGCCAACAATCCTGTCTTTCATGAGCGCACGAAACATATAGAGGTAGATTGTCATTTTGTTCGAGATGCCATCATTGATGGGCTTATTGCTCCCTCTTATGTTCCTACGACTACTCAGTTGCCCGATATTTTCACAAAGGCACTTGGGAAGACTCAGTTTGACATTCTTCTTCGCAAGTTGGGCATTTTGGATCCGTATGCTCCACCTTGAGGGGGGGTGTTAAGAGATATGCTTTGTATGTAAATATTACCTTTATAGGAAGGCTTAGATAGTTTCCTATTTTATCTAGTATTGTATATCTTGATGTATATGTTGCTTCACGTTCAATGAGAAAGTATCACAAATCATTCAATCAATTATTCTCCTTAACAGATTCATACCTTTGTTTTACTATATCTGATATATGTTAGTAATAATCCAAGCCAAATTATAAATTTCAGTTTTGGGCCTAAAAGCTCTTTCACCTAGTGGACCACTTAATTGATGCATCAATTCGTTGAGGTTTAATGGACTAATTAGGTTAGCTTTAAACTAAGCCCCTTAATTTGGTTTCTATAACTATTATCGGGTTATTTTTCCTAATCACTAAGTTAGTTGAGTTTAATTAAAACTAACCATGATTTTAATATACTTATTAATCATTAATGTTATGATATTACCCTTATTTGTTTCATGAAATATTATGATTTAATAACAAAAACCCTAATTTAACCTTGGAAACCTAGTTAATATTTAATTATGGACTCACATATAATAATCTATAAACAGAATAATGAACTCCTCTAACCAAATGAAATTGTTATATATATTGATATGAAGTGTAATTATAATTATTCAATGATTCTAAAATGGAACTAAAGGAGTTCTTCTACTAATTAGTTGATTTAAGAGTCACCTTAATAAGTTAATAATGACTTAGACAATACTGACTATTATTGGACCCTCTTATGACTTAAGGTAATAAGTAAAACTTAAGCGCTAACAAAAACCATGAACCCTTTTATGACAATATGACTTGTGACAATTAAGACACCCTAATTAAAAAATATCAAGGCTTAAATGTTATAATGAAACGTATATTAATATCACTATTCTTAGCTAGATCAAAAAATATAAAGGATATTACAAGCCTCCCCCGGCTATCAAAGTTGCTAAGAAGGACTCCAGGTAACGTCTATTGCTAGCACCCACAATCCCTTTCTAAAGATGTTTTATGATATTTCCGTATTATATTATTGTTAATGGATTATATGATATTAAATGTTTTTATGAATATGTTGAGTTTCGATGTTATGAAAGAATTTCATGAAATAACTTTGATGTTACAAAAATTCTATTATGATTATGGTTATGACTATTTCATGATTACGATTACAGTTATGTAATGTAATTATGGCTTCATTATGATTACGATTACGCTTCATGACTACGATTACGATTATGTAATGTGATTTATGATACGTAAAAGAAACGAAACATGATAAAGTAGAGTTGAAAATGGTTCTTGGCAGTATCCCATGGGTCCCCGGAAGTGTCACCTCTATATGTTCTTGGGGAGACGTCCCTTCCGTTGTACTAGCCAAGTTACCAAAGTACAAGATATATGATGATGAACATGGTAAAGGATGATGATAATATTTTATGATTATGATTTAGTAGTTATGTTTACGAAATGGTTTTATTATTTCTCTCATCTCTGTATACTAATAAAATGAATTGAAATGCTTTTACGTTGTTAGGGTAGTATGTTACTGAGCCTCGGCTCATGAAGTTTTGTTTTTCTATTTTAGGTATGGCAGAACAGTTGCAGTATGGCTATTACAATGAGTTATGTTGAGGAGACTATGTATGATTCTAGGAGGTTTAGGATATTCTGTATGATGAATAAACAAGTATTATTTATGATGAGCAATTGTATAGCTGAATTACCATTTTAGGTTATTATTTTATTAGTGGGCCCATAACCCACAAGATTAAGTTCAGTTTCCCCTGCAGATTAAGGTTATTATGTATTTTCGGGGTGTTACAAAGTGGTATCAGAGCCGAAACCTAGCCGGAAGTGTGGAGTCTTAGACTTTATACCGCCTAGGTATGATCCTTTGGGAATGTAGATAAAGTTAAAGTGGAATTTGATGACTACTTGGGTTAGTAGAGTTAAAGATATAAGATGCTTAATGGAAAATTATGAGATTCTATCTAAGCATGAATTATGTGAAAAATTTTAATGGACTAAGAATAAATTAATGGCTATTTTGGAAAAAAGGGACTAATAAGTTATGAACGATCTTTTGAGGCATGAATGACTAGATTTGGGGATCAAGTTAAGATTTATTCATAGATTTTATGGTGATTAGGAGTATATTACTTTTGGGTGATAACAAAGGACGAGTCATTAGGACTTCTAAAAGAATTTGATGAAGGATTATTCCAAGGCTAATGTTATGACATATTATGGGATTTATTTCTTGGAGTAAATAATATGATAATTTGGATCGAATTCCATTTGTGTGATTATTTTGGGATTTGGAATATTAGTAGGGTCTTAAGATTTTCCTTAAAGAAATTAGAAAGAAATTTCAGCCACTTGAATGCATGTTTATGAGTTGGAGTACATCATAGTGTTGGAAGTTATATAAGTTGTAAGGAAATATATGAATATCAAAGGTTATTGGTAATATGACATTATCCAATTCTCTAATGAAGAAATAACTTGGGATTGAATTCTTGAGAATTTGTACAATGATTTTGGGATTCAAAAATTTTAAAGGACTTAGAATTCCTACGGGAGGAATTAGAAAGTAATTAGCACTACTTCCGCCATTAAAGATTTGAGTTTTGATAGTTGAAGTACGCCATAAAGTGATGCCAACTACTTTTGGATGTTATGGTTTGTGCTGAAGAATGAATTATGACTTGTAAGTGAAGCATTAATTGAAGAAGTCAGGCAAATTAATATCTTGAAGAAATAGGAATGTGCTACACGGATACGTAATAGCTATATGGAGTGTGATTATGAAGTAAGCATTTAGTTGTCGAAAGAAAACTTAATTTGGAGAAGTAAGTGTTTGATTTTGTTTGAAAGATTTGAGGCAAGAAGCCTTACTATTTGAAATGGTATTAGATGAATGTCGTCTCGATATGGTTATGGATATAATTTAGAAATGTATAATAGATAAATTCAAGTAATCAAGTTCCTACGAAAGAGGTAAGAACAAAAAAGATTGATGAAATGGAAGTTATGTAAACTACTATTTGAGTTGATAAGTTTTGAACAATTAAGATCCTGAACATTTGATACTAGCTAGCTAAGGAACTTGGTAAGGAATATATGGGAAAGTAAGTACTTAACTTTGGGGCTATGATGATGATATTGGTTTGATGTGATAATGTGATGACTGAAAATTGGGGATGTACACTAGTGGAAAAAACCTCAAATGACACAACTAAACTGATTCGGTTTTTCCTAAACCGGATCAGTTAGAGTCAACTGATCCAGTTGGACACATGACCGGATCAGTTTAGTTCTTGGAGTGGCCCAAATTTTACAAACTCATCCTATCTACTCTCTCAACTAACCCGGTAGGCTCAAGTCCGGATCAGTTGGGGCTGGCCCAAGTTATAAAAAGCGCCTCTCTCATTTCACACTCCCTCTCATCTCTTTTCTCATGCTGAACCCCTAGCGCCCTCTCATCTCCTCTGTCAGTCTGCTCTCGCCTCGCCATCATCCATCTTCAATGGCGATTCAACTTCACTCCATCTCTTCCATCTCTCTCATCTTCTCTCACACTACATCCACCATCAGTCCATCACTCCTCTCACCCTCTTTCGACACCACCACCACCATCAGTCCTCTCACACTCTCTCCTCACCCTTTCCTTTCGAAAACTAGTCAACCACCACCACCTACCAAAAAACCCGAATTTCGAACCCTAATTCGCAAATAGAACCCTAATTCGTAACCAACCACCACCTACCAAAAAACCCCAATTCGAGACCCTACTTCGCAAAAATCCAACCACCATCATCAAATAGACACTAGTGGAAAAAGCCCATCCGATCCGGTCAAAACCGGGCTTACCGATCCGGTTTTAGTCCGGATCGGGTGGGCTCGCAGCAGTTCACAACGATTAACTGATCCGGTCCTAAACCGGATCAGTTAATCATTTACTGCTCCGGTTTTAGGTGAAAATCGGAGCAGTTAAGCAAGTTAACTGCTCCGGTTTTGACCCAAAACCGGAGCAGTTGACCACCCCAAAAACCAATATTTTTTTTTTTGCATTTTTTCATTATTAATCGATACAAAAACAATAGTATATATCAATACTGATTTTATTAAGCATATTATGCTCTATTGAAGCATAAGAATCCTTTACAATGTCTATCAATGTAGCTCAACTTAGCACCCTAATGAAGAATCCTGTACAATGTCTATCAATGTAGCTCAACCAACGAACCAAACATCCTCCTCAAGCTTGGAGTCTTTGACTGTGTACAAGAGAACAAACATAAATCATTTTGACAGCATGTTTTACTTCAGCTTAAAAACACAAGAGAACAAACATAAATAAGTCTGCTTGATACTTATTGTACATCAGTACCTATCATAATAACTCACCAACTTAAGTTCCATTTCGTCTATGTTTCTTGCTAGCTTCAGCACATTAAGTTTTAAGGACTACATCAAGAATGCAAGATGTCACTATGATGTCACCAACGTATTTGCATGAATATAGAAGCAATAGAACAGGTCGTCAACTACCATTATAGATATTTCTAGTCGAATAATGTTGTAGAGTAATTAACAAGGAAAATGATATCATGCTTATACATCAATCAAGGGAACATCACGCAGACACAAGGACCAATCTGGGGCTTCCAAGTATCATACCCCGCTGGTCGGCACCTAACCCCTTCTCTCACTATTCAGAAAAAGGAATAAATTCACTTTACCTTACGGCGCTGGGCTTCTATAGAGTGTTTCATTGCTTCTTTCTTGTTTAGAAGTGTCTCAGGTCTCAAGCTGGCTGGACGCTGGTAGTTCTTCCCACGTTATACAATACAATGATTGCAATAGCTCTCTTGACTTTCTCAACAGCCACTAGAATTCCACCACTTTCTGACTAGCTAGTATACGTGCTATGTCGTGGATCTCGCTAATGTCCCTTCCTCCACACATAAATCTTTACCAGTTCCCGGTACTTCCAGTGCAGATGCATGTTCTCAATTGTGCCATAAAAAACACCACGTCTACCTGAAAAAGAAAGGCGAAGTTAAGAGATAACATAATGAACCATATCCATGTGGTTAGGCTTTCTAAATAATTTGACCTGTAGTTCAGATTGGGGTTTACTATTTATAGCTCGTATTTTAATACGTATTTTGTTTCTTCTTTTTTTTTCCTTTTTTTACCTCAAAAATATAAAATTTTTAGAATTTTTTAGTAGGAACTGAACCTGTTTTTTCTCCACCATGGTGGAACTGAGTAACCAACTGATTTTTTCAGAGTCGGGCCGGGTGTTTAGGGGGGATGCAAAGGGGGGACCTGGGGCGGAAGGGTGGGGGGGGACAGAGACGAAGGGAGAGGAGAGGGGGAGGGGTGAGGGGGCCAGGGAGGAAGGTGGGAGAGGAGGGAGGCGAAGGGTGGGGTGGGGGCTGGAGGCCTGCGGGGTGGGGGGACTGCAGGAGAGGCTAGGTTGGGGGGTTGCTGTGAGGGTGGGATGGGGTGGGGGGGTGTAATCCCCCGTAAATTTATGGGTTTTATAAATATATTTTAATGTATAGTTATTTATATTTAAATATATTTTAGTATTTTAACGATTTATTTCTTTAAGGTTGACTATTTGAAAGTCAAAGAAATTATTTTAATGATTTATGCAAGTTAAATATTTATTAAAGTCATGCTTTGAAAAGTATTTGAAATGTTTGAAATACTTATTGGATTTGGAAAAGGATTTCCAATTGGGTATGAGGAGCTCAAACACTCTTAGACTTGGAAAAGGATTTATAATCCTAGTCGAACTACCTTTTCCTAAGCCCACAAAGGGAAAACTATATAATCCCCATGCACTCCAAAGTTTCCCCACATTATTTTCTCTCTCCTTCGGCACTCCTCTTCCTTCAGCTTTTCTCCTCCGGCCACCGCCACTCGCCAGCGACCACCAGCCGCCAGTTGTGTGCCGCCGCCACTGCTGCCCTTTCTTGGCCGGCGCGTGTTCCCTCTCCTCTTTTCGTTGCTTTGGTTTGTTTTCTTCCTCCTCAAGTTTTATTCAAAGTTTATATTTTTAAGTTTTGTTTTAATTTATTTATGATTAAAAGTTATTGTTTGGTGATTTAATATTGAATCTAAGTTATATAATTTATGTATTGAAGAAATAAAATTCAGATTTGCATATTTGAGATTAAATTAGAGTTTTAATTATCAAAGTATTTAGGGTTTTGAAGGTTAGAAATCATAGTAGTTTATTATAAGTTATGAAAGTTATTATCTTTACGATTTTAAGTATGATTTAATATGTTTTGAGGGAGTTTTAACTTATAACATATTGCTGGAAATTTTAAAGGGAGTGTTTTAATGGAGTTTTATGATGGTTTTGAACACTAGTGTAGTAAGTATTATGCTAGGAGGTTTATTAATCAAGTTTTAGTATTGGGAAAGGTTTCAAACATGTTTTAGAAGGATTTAAAGTATTTTATTATTGTTGTAAATTCATGAAGGATTAATTATGAATTTATATTGGTTATTTTTGACGGAGAATTCTCTCTAAGCGACTTTTAAGTCTGTTAAAGTGGCATCTCAGTTTGTCTACACAAGGTACGTACATACCTATGTGTTGATTGATGTAGTATCATGATTTTAAGAAGGAGAATTATGTAGTATCATGTATAGGAACTATGTTGAGTTCATATATGATATATATTATGTTGGATTTTGCATGTTTTATGCTGCTGTGTAAACATGTTGATTATGAGATTTATATCATGTTTGTATGGAAGATTGATGCAAGCATGTTGGTTGAAAACTTTATTTTATTAATTTACATGGGGGAATTAATATATTTGTTAGTATTGGATCATGATTGATCATTGTTCCCTTTTGAGTATTTCACTGCTTTATAAGGACCGAGGGCCTTATTTGGTAAGTTGATATTTTATACCTATGAAAGGTAATTTGGTTGTTGACTAGGTTCAACAAATAAGAAGGTTGAATTAAAATGGGAATTAATCTTGGATTGTTGAGTTGTGTGATCACTTATCTAATCCTAAGATAAAAAGAAAGTTGTGATTGTTTGTTGATTTTGTTATTGGTGTTGCTTGTGAGTCATAACAAGTAATAACTGGTAAATCATGTAAAGTGAAACTGATAGCAATAGCTTTAGATTAGTGCACGTCTTAAGTGTTGGACAATTAGGAGTTGGGGTACATGGTGAGCGGGCCATGGATTTTTCTGGGGCCGAATTGATCACCGTGTCCTATTTTTATTTAAAAGGTTCCTCGATATCGTAGGTTATGGGAATACGGAGTCGCGCCCGTATTTCGTCTTCCAAAGGAAAGGCTGGTTTTAGTTAGACAACTCGGTCCATTGACTATTCCATTTAAAGTAATAAGAATAATGTTGTTAAAGTTTAGTTCAGTAAAAGTTGTCTGCAAGTTATTATACTATTATTTACGGTTTTTTCACCATATACCCTTGACAATTTTTTTTTTGAACCATATACCCTTTCGACTTTTGAAATTCACCATATACCCCTCACGTTTGAAAAAATACATTAACATACCCTTAATGACTAACGGAGTTTAACTCCGTTAGTCATTAACCCCTAATTCCCCCTCTAACCCTAATTAACTAACCTAACCTTAACCCTAACCCTAACCCTAACCCTAACCCTAACCCCTAATCTAATACCCTAACCCTAACCAACCAACCACCACCCCTCCACCACCCCATCCCTTCCCCTCACCACTCCCGCAGCCCCCCTCCCCTCCCCCCACCACTCCCGCAGCTCCCTCCCCCTCATTTTCTCTCTTCCCCACGCCCTTCTTCTTTCCCCCTCTTCGTGCTGGGCCGTGGTGAAGCCGGCTCCACCTTCCTTTCTCGCCGTTTCTAGGCCTTTGAAGAGCGGGGATCCAAAATCCCCAACCCCCAATTTTCTCTCTCTTGCCCACACCTCTCTTCCTCCGTCTTGCGTCGCGCCGCCCATCCTCGTCGATGGTGTCTTGGCCAAGTGGTTGTTTTTGTTGTGTCGTTGCTATTGTCGGGTGAGCCCGGATTTTTCCCAACACAACAACCCAAATTTTTCGAATTGAAAACCCGCATTTTTCGAAACATAACCTCCCCTTCGAATTTCGAACTTTTTTTAGGGTTCGGGGGTGCGATTGGTTGCATGGGAGTGGGGAGGCGTAGGGGGGTTGCGGGACGACGGGGAAGGGGAGGGGGGTCATGCGGCAGGGGAAGGGGAGGGGGGAAGGGGAGGGGGAGGGCTCGGGGGGGAGGGTGGAGGGGGTTGTGCGGGGGAGGGAGGGGATCTTTGCGGGGGAAGGAGGGGGGCCGCTAGGAAGGGAGGGGGTGGGGAAGGGTGGTGGTGCGGTGGGGTGGGGTAAAGTGGTGGTGGTGGGCGGTGGGGTGGGGGGGTGGGGTAAGGGGGTTGTGGGGGGTGGGGGGGGGTGGGGGGTGGGGGTGTTAGGTGTTAGGGTTAGGGTATTAGGATTAGGGTTAGGATTATGGGTAGATTTAGGTGAGGTAATTAGGTTAGATGGGGGATTAAGGGTTAATGACTAACGGAGTTTAACGCCGTTAGTCATTAAGGGTAAGTGGATGTATTTTTTCACCGTGAGGGGTATATGGTGAAAAAAAATATTTGTCAGGGGTATATGGTGAAAAAACCGTATTATTTATTCCTGCCTACTATTTATTAGTATCATGTTAGGATTGTTTACTTGTTTAGTATGTAGTACTCAGCTTTGTTGATTACGTGCTTTTGTTGTGTATGTTGATCATGGCTTTGCCTTATTGATCCTGTGATGACCCATTTTGGTGAGCAGTCTCTAGGGATCAATAGTGCATTGTCTATCTACAGGTTTGAAGATGATGCATCATTGGGTTCGGGATTGGAGAGCTTGTGTAGTTTATTTACAGTACTTTTGAGTTATACTTTTCATAGTTGGTTTGGTTTTAAGTTTGACTTTGGTTTTATTGGTTAGTTTTGGAGTTGACTTATTGTTGACTAAGTTTATTTATAAAGATTGTTATTATGTTTTCCGCAGCAAAATTCTGAATAAGCCGATACCACTACAGGAAAAGGCTGAAATAACAACCGCCTATTAGCGACGGCTGAAAAAACGGTTGGTGTCATCGTAATAAGCGACGGCTTTAAACCGTCGTTGATCACCGACTGCTAATATAGCACACAACGACGGTTTAGCCGTCGGTGAAAAACGACGTCGGTTAAAAGCCGTCGTTGATTTTTTTGGAAATAAATCAGAAATTTTTTTAACTTGGGCGACGGTCTTAAACGGTCATTGATTTCTAAAAGGGGTTTAATTGAAGATGCTGCTTCAGTCGGGTTATTTTTCAACAACAAAAAGGAGGGAATTAGTTGGGCGATTTTGGGAGGGACGAAGCGCGGTCGACTCCACCTCCACCTGCCTCCTTCCTCCAGCCAACGGCAGCGATCCACCTCCACCTCACTTCGCCGGCGGTAAGCTTTATTTTATGTTTTTTTTGTTTTTTAAATTTTGTACTCATGAACCAAACCCTAACAATTGGGTTTTTGCCTCGTGAGAGAAGTGAAGTTGGGCGACGAACTTCAGTGGGAATCCACCACGCCGGCGGCAGCGACCCTTGCCGGACCAACACTTCGCCTGCGGTAAGCAGTACCAATTTAGTTTTTTTTTTTTAAATTGGGTTATGGCAAAATCTCATTTGGCTTTGGCAATGTAGGTCGCCAAACACCATGGCCTGACTGTCGTCCGCCTGTGCCGGACCCCTGCCGCCTCTAGGTACTCTTTAATTTTTAAATTCTTTAATTTTAATAGTAAATTTAGTTTATATGGTTAATTGCTTAAGTTTATGTATAAATTTTAATAAATGCTTAAAGGTTACCGTTTAATAATTGATTTTCTACATGATGTAGGATTACGTAGCATTTTGGTGTTTCTCTTTGGCTTAATTGTAAGGTTAGTAGCAATTTTGACCATATTTTTTCTTCAATTTATATTGATTCTATATTTTAATTCTATATTGTTTAGTAGCATTAAAGGTTATAAAAGTTAAAATCTATATAATTATCACAATAAAGTTACACCTTAGGTAATGGGGGGAGTGCAGGGGGTTGGGGACCGGGGTGTGCGGGGGATTGGGAAATGGGGACTGCAGGCGGGGTGGGGGGTGCGGGGGTCGGTGAAGGGGGGAAGTGAATGGGTAGGGGGGAGTGCGGGGTGGGGGGAGTGCGGGGGTGGGGCCGGGAGTGCGGGGGGGGGTCGGTGAAGGGGGGGAAGTGAAGGGGGGAGTACTTTAGTTTTGAAGTTACACCTTTCATACTTTAATGTATTTATAATTTATTTCAATTTTTTTGTTTAATCTTACGCGTTTCTAATTTCTTTCATTTTAGGTAATCATGTCTAATCCTAAGGGCCGCGGAGGTCGAGCTGGCTTAGTTGGAAGCCAAGGTCGTGGGAATTTGATTCCTAGGGAGCTTTTTCAGTCACCAGAAGTAGAAGGAAGCCAGAACCGTATGTCAGAGACACAGGGAGATGATTCACAGGCACGTGACTTTGGTAACCACGTACCGGAGACTCCTAACACTCATACGGAGGAAGGTGAAGGTTCGAACCGTGCACCAAGAAAGGTTTTAAGCCCTACTGGATTGTGGTAAGTTCGTAAGCTACTATATGCTTCATGATATTTGTATGAAATGATATTCACAATTCACGTGTTTGTTTGGTTATCAATTTAGGTTTGATGATAACAAGGTTAGTGGGTCCATCACTGACATTTTCCAGGGCCATTTTCGACAACCTTGGTTCAATTACAGTGAGGTAGACAATGCAACAAAGACGCATTGGTGGAACATTTTCACAGTATGTATGAATCGAATTATGAAAAATGAAATTGATTATATTACTTTATTAATAACTTTGTTTAATGTATAATTAAAGGGTATTTACGAATGGGCTCCTGAGTTAGATCGCCTAGTGAGGAAGGATTACAAGAAAAAAGCTTCATCTCGTCTGAGAGACTTGCGATACTGGGTGCTTAAGAAAGCCAAAGAAAGGCCAAAATGGTTGGGGGAGACGATCTACGAAGACATGAAGAAGAGAAGTGAAGAGCCCACATTTCGGGAAAAATCTGAACAGGCGAAGAAGAACCGAAGAGGTGGCTCCCTGTCTAATCCAATTGAGCCGTCACACTTTCAGGGTTCTATTTCGGCGGCACAGCATGCTAGAAAGATGGTAAAAAATGTTTCATATCTACTACTTAGTGTAATTTACATGACATTTTCGGTATGAGTAAAAAAAAATGACCTTTGTTCAACAATGTGTACAGGCAAAGAGTAGAGGAGGAGTACTCCCTACCGCTCCCGAGTTGTTCTTGAAGACTCATTTTAAGACTGTTCCTGGAAAAGGAGAACTTCCAGCAAACAAGAAAGCAAAGCAAATCTCGGTACATACTTCTAAACATATATTTATAAGTAGTTTTGATTGAAAATACACCTTAAATATAGGCCATTTTAGTTTATTTTACTTGAAACTGAATGAATACGAGTAGTTTGATGTTAGTTTAAGTTATAAACACCTCAATCATCATATATATAGTTAGTTTAATGTATTTATAAGTTGTTTTGATTGAAAATACACAATATAGGCAAGTTAGAACCAAATATATGCAAATATAGGCCATTTTAGGCCATTTACTTGAAAATGAATGAATACGAGTAGTTTGATGTTAGTTTAAGTTATAAACACCTCAAACATCATATATATAGTTAGTTTAATGTATTTATAAGTTGTTTTGATTGAAAATACACAATATAGGAAAGTTAGAACCAAATATATGCAAATATAGGTCATTTTAGGCCATTTACTTGAAATTGAATGAATACGAGTACTTTGATGTTAGTTTAAGTTATAAACAACTCAAACATCATATATATAGTTAGTTTAATGTATTTATAAGTTGTTTTGATTGAAAATACACAATATAGGAAAGTTAGAACCAAATATAGGTAAATATAGGCCATTTTAGGCCATTTTACTTGAAAATGAATGAATACGAGTAGTTTGATGTTAGTTTAAGTTATAAACAACTCAAACATCATATATTTAGTTAGTTTAATGTATTTATAAGTTGTTTTGATTGAAAATACACAAAATAGGCAAGTTAGAACCAAATATAGGCCATTTGAGGCCATTTGAGGTCATTTTACTTGAAAATGAATGAATACGAGTAGTTTGATGTTAGTTTAAGTTATAAACACCTCAAAAATCATATATTTAGTTAGTTTAATGTATTTATAAGTTGTTTTGATTGAAAATACACAATATCGGAAAGTTAGAACCAAATATAGCAAATATAGGCCATTTTAGGCCATTTACTTGAAAATGAATGAATACGAGTAGTTTGATGTTAGTTTAAGTTATAAACACCTCAAACATCATATATATAGTTATTTTAATGTATTTATAAGTTGTTTTGATTGAAAATACACAATATAGGAAAGTTAGAACCAAATGTAGGCCTTTTGAGGCCATTTTAGGCATTTTACTTGAAAATGAATGAATACAAGTAGTTTGATGTTAGTTTAAGTTATAAACAACTCAAACATCATATATTTAGTTAGTTTAATGTATTTATAAGTTGTTTTGATTGAAAATGCACAAAATAGGCAAGTTAGAACCAAATATAGACCATTTGAGGCCATTTTACTTGAAAATGAATGAATACGAGTACTTTGATGCTAGTTTAAGTTATAAACAACTCAAACATCATATATATAGTTAGTTTAATGTATTTATAAGTTGTTTTTATTGAAAATACACAATATAGGAAAGTTAGAACCAAATATAGGCAAATATAGGTCATTTTAGGCCATTTTACTTGAAAATGAATGAATACGAGTAGTTTGATGCTAGTTTAAGTTATTAACACCTCAATCATCATATATATAGTTAGTTTAATGTATTTATAAGTTGTTTTGATTGAAAATACACAATATAGGAAAGTTAGAACCAAATATAGGCAAATATGGGCCATTTTAGGCCATTTTACTTGAAAATGAATGAATATGCGTAGTTTGAAGTTAGTTTAAGTTATAAACACCTCAAACATCATATATATAGTTAGTTTAATGTAATTATAAGTTGTTTTGATTGAAAATACACAATATAGGCAAGTTAGAACCAAATATACGCCATTTTGGCCACTTTATATTACTTGAATATGAGTATATTTAACCAAATGCAGGAGACATACAATAAGAAGCTGGATCATTGTACCACTCAGGGGTCACAGCCGAACCCTGATATGTTGTATTGGGAGACAGTTGGGGGGGAGGAACAGAGAAAAAGTTCAGGGGTTGGGTCAGGGAGATCATTTGTACTACAACTCTTCATCAGGGCGAGGAGATGGCGGCTCTTCACAACCATATGAGCCGTCCATTTTTTCTCGGGATTGAGGCGCGAGTGGAGGCAAAGGTCGCTGCACGGATGGAAGCGGTGGAGGCAATGGTCGCAGCACGGGTGGAAGAGTCAAGTCGGGCCCTCGTAGAGGAAATGATGAGGAACATGTCTAGTTTCGGCCACATGTTCTCAGGTTGCAACCCAGGCCCCCCTCCACAACGCAGACCAGAAGATGACCCAGGGTTTGGTGGTGGCGGTAGTGCTACAGAGGCACCCTTGACAGTGTAGTTTTTTTGGTTTTGGCAACTAGGTAACTAACTTATAGTTGGATATAGTTAGTCTGACTATATGCATTTAGTGTCAATATTTATCGGCATCTCGCTTTGTTTCTAGATGTGTCGGGTTATTTTTTTTGGAACCCGACTTCTACTTTATTTCCCGACACCGGGATCTATTTTGCGTACATATATTTAATCTAGGTAGTTTGTCTAACTATAGAAATTTAGTGTCTATATTTATCGGCATCTAGCTTATTAGTTTATAGCTTTGTCGATATATATTTTTTGTAAACACTGACTTCTACTTTATTTCCCGACATCGGGATCTATTTTGTGTACATAATTGTAATCTATTTCATGTAATTATACAAGTATCTATGCAAATTGTAATATATATCAAAATTGCATATTTTTGTAATTGAAAAAATTGAATGCGATGGAGGAACAACTTTAGCGTGGTATATTTAGGTGCAGCTGTGCAGGTACAGGTTTAATTATTATTAAGAACAATAATAATTTAAATAATATTATTTTAAAACAGCAACGATGGCTAAACATTAAATCAACGACGGCTAGGCAGTCACTGTGAGGTACTCAATGCAGCCATGGACTTGAATTTCAACGACTGCCATAATATAATAGCGACGGTTTTTAACAGACGTTGAATCCACGAAATCAACGACGGCTTACAACAGTCGGTAATATAATGACCGTTTGAAACAGTCGGTGAGACACCGACGGTTTAAAACAGTCGCTAATTCACCGTCTGCTTAAAACCGTCGTTGGAGTAGAGTTAACGTCGGTTTACGAAAACGGTCGCTGATAATTTGTAAACCGTCGTTGATTTATTTACCGACGGCTTGGCGGTCGTTGATCCCTATATCAGCGACCACCTTTCCAACAACTGCATTTCACCGACTGCTAGCCGTCGTTGACTGTTATAATGCATGGGCTTTTCTTTTAGACCTTGGACTTGCATCATTCTCCCTTTCTTCAAAAAAGTTTGCCCTCAAACTTGGTTTTTCAAAGTATGAAAAGTGATCTCTTATAGTGAAGATTGGACCAGGTTTGATGAGTTTTCTTTTGTTGTTTACCCTCTCAAGATTTCTGTTGTTCACTATTTCAATTTCTTCTCTCCTTTTCTCCCATGAATTTTGAAATACTCCCACTCTCTTATTTTCATTTCTTTCATCTTGGTAATCTCCTAATAACTCATTTAGAGATGAGTTATCAAAAGAAGTACCATATTCATCTTTGGCTTTCATAACCAAAGCATTCCCTCCCCCATTCTATTCAACTAGATTTATACATGAATAACAAATTACAAGAGAGGTGATTTGCTTCTTTTCTTTTGTAGCTACCTTTTCAAGCAATGTTAAAGAAAAAGTCAGTTCACTTTCCACATCACTTGGATACATTGAAGGAACCATGTTTGAACTCGTGAGACTTTCACCACCAACACTAGAACCTTGCTCGGGAAAATCTTCTTCAAATGGATCAAAATTTGTGACATCATATGAGCTGATAAGAGATCTCTTTTGAAACAAAGTTCATGAAATTTTTTTTCTTTCCGTTGTTCTTGTTTTCTAACTTCTTTTTCCATGAGTTCATATTCTTCCAAGGAAACCCTAAATTTATTTGGACATGTATGGTATGTATGCCCATAACCATGGTATTTTGAACATCTTGCACTATCAACCATTCCAGTTTCAAAGAAAATTTCGTCCCACTTAGTATCCATTCTTTCTTTTTTCCTCTCTTTTGTTTTCACTGATTTTCTCTCCAAGTTCTCCAATTTTTGAGTTATAACCTATAACATCTTAGCAATATCATCACCAGCCATGATTTTTATCTCACTATTTTGCTAGACTATTACAGTTACAATAATGAATCTGCCAGTAACTTCAAACAACAGAATGAAACTGTAAATAGCCTTTAACCTCTCAGAGGCTTACAATTTATGAAAATGTAGGAAAAAATAAGCATATTCAAAAAAAGAAACTCCTTAAAAGCTTCTCGGGCGAAGGAGAAATCTTCGTTTGAAATCTGGTGTGCTGATTTCCTCCGATTCTGACGCAGTCCAACAAAACGTGCCCAGTTTAATATCTAAAAAATTTACAAAAATCTGAAAAAATTTGTGAGTATTCTAGACAAAAATATATGCAGAATAAAAAAAACACCCAAATCAGACTCATGTAGCCCAAGAAATTACTCTCCAAAGTTGGACAGAAAATCGGATGAATTCTATCCGTTTTGTTTCACCACCAAAATGCGATTTTTCTTCAATAATTCTTCACCAAAGCTCTAATACCAAATGATCCAAATCCAACCCTCACTTTCTCACTTAATTTAGGTTGAATTGGATTTATTAAGTTTGCTCCTTTTGCTGAATAAGAACGGATAGAGAAAACTGAAAATTTAACTATAGTTCTCAAGACACACTCAAAGAACTACAGGATCTTGATACAACTAAATAAGACACACTCAATTTAGTCTATCAATCCTAAAAAACCAAGACACACTCAAGTTGTAATAGGGGTTTTGAGACACACTCAAAGAAAGTTTCACAAAGAAACATTTTTTTTCATTCAACTTCAAATCTGATCTTCACTGATTATTAGCTCTCTATTTATAGGAAATACAAGCTAAGAAAGGAAGTAAAAACATCAGCTACAACTCCTAAGAAAACTGTCCAAGAATGTAACGGTTTAGGACACTAATCACTCCTTAATTCACTCCTTGTAACGGTTCATTAAGGAGCCGTTTTTTAGCAGCAAATTAAGAGCTTAAAATACTCCTACCTTAGAGCATAGACAAACCCTAGCTCTAGCTTATTACAACTGAACTTAAAACACACTTAAGCAAATAAAAAGAGGCCCAAACATAACTTGGGCTTACAACCAACACAAGCACACAAAGACACGTCCATGATCATGTCAAAACAGCAACACACGTCCATCTTCTTGCAGCAGCTCCTTGGGCCTTTTAATCAACTTCCCAAGTAATGCAACACTTGAATTCGTCGTAAAACTTGTCCAAATTAAGTGTTTGACCACTTTTTCCGTAAGTTTAGAATGTGAACTTATTAATAGACCTATTAAAGTCCACGACATGAGCCAAATTGACCGAATTATGGCTGTTATGAATCTAAGTATCAACATTGATAATTGTAATTCGTCATATAATGCATGGGCTTTTCTTTTGGACCTTGGACTTGCATCAAGAGGAAAATTTTACCCTGCTTTTATGATAAAACAAAAGGCTCGGGAGTTCATAAACCTTAGGAGGAATTCAGGGAAACTTTTAGAAGAATAGAAATGAGAATGGGAATTTCCAAGGAAGGAATGGTCAAGGCTTTAATGGTAAGGGCCAGTCTGAGAGAAGTTAGAACTATAAGAAGTGTATAAGAACCACCCCGGTAGAGACTGTAAAGGGGATCTAGTGACCTGTCATTACTGTCGACGTAGTTTCTGGTACTTTTTCTATTAACTCTGTTCTCATTAAAGCATTATTTGATTCTGGGGCGACTTATTCGTTTGTTTCGTCGTCTATCATTAAGAGTCTGGGGTTGGTAGATTTTGAGGTAATTGATTTGCCTATTAGTATACCTACTGGAGAGATCGTAAGGTGTACCAAGTTGTTTAAAAATTTGCCTCTGAAGATAGGAGATTGTGTATTTCCTTCTGATTTGATAGAATTCAATTTGGAAGATCTAGATGTTATATTTGGGATGAATTGGTTAGGTTTCTACAAGGTCAAGATAGACTGTGAAGTTCAGAAAGTAGTGTTGAGAAACCCTTTAGGGGAAGTGGACCTCATATAGACGTTTTGGGAAGCCCAAGAACTTTGGGGTTATTTCTGCGATGCAAGTGAAGAAGTTGATGAAGAAGGGGTGTGATCTATTTTTTTGTAGTGTGCAAGATGTGAGTAAAGAAGTTGGAGTGAAGATCGAGGATGTTCCAATCGTGAATGACTTTATGGATGTGTTTCCGAGTGAGATTTCGGGTATACCGCCTGCTAGAGTTGTCGAGTTCACCATAGACTTAGTTCCTGGAACTGCACCTATATCTAAAGCACCCTATAGAATGGCACCTCCTGAGATGAGTGAGTTGAAGACGCAATTGCAAGAGCTGTTCGATAAGGGTTATATTAGGCCTAGTGCATCACCGTGGGGAGCTCCTGTGTTGTTTGTTAAGAAGAAAGATGGGAGTATGAGGTTGTGTATCGATTATAGGGAGTTGAACAATGTAACCATCAAGAACAAATATCCTTTGCCTAGGATAGATGACCTATTCGATCAATTGAATGGAGCAACCATGTTCTCGAAGATTGATTTACGTTCGGGGTATCACCAGTTGAGGGTAGCTGATAAGGATATACCTAAGACTGCGTTTAGGACTCGTTATGGTCACTATGAGTTCACTGTAATGCCTTTTGGGTTAACCAATGCACCTGCCATATTTATGGACTTGATGAATAGGATTTTCCACGAGTTCTTAGATAAGTTCGTCGTTGTATTCATTGATGATATCCTGATTTATTCGAAAAATGAAAAAGAGCATGATGAACACTTGAGGATTATATTGGAGACGCTTAGGAAAAATCAATTGTATGCCAAGTTCTCTAAGTGTGAGTTTCGTTTGGAGAAAGTAGCATTTTTGGGTCACTATGTGTCTAAGGAAGAAGTCTCTGTAGATCCTGCAAAGATTCAAGCTGTGAGTGAGTGGCCAACTCCAAAGAATGTGTCTGATATCCGAAGTTTCCTAGGTCTAGCTGGCTATTATAGGAGATTTGTGAGAGATTTCTCGAAGATAGCGAGGCTAATGACCAATTTGATGAAAAAGAGTCGAAATTCGAGTGGAGTGAGAAGTGTGAGGAAGCTTTTTAGATTTTAAAAGAGCATTTGACCTCCGCACCTGTTTTGACCCTGCCTGATGGGAACGAGGGATTTGAGGTGTATAGTGATGCTTCAAAGAATGGTTTGGGATGTGTGTTGCAGCAGAATAGGAAGGTGATCGCATATGCGTCGCGTCAGTTGAAACCTTATTAGGCTAATTACCCTACCCACGATCTTAAGTTAGCTGCTATTGTGTTCGCTTTGAAAATTTGGAGACATTACCTTTATGGGGCAACCTGTAAGATCTTTACTGACCATAAAAGTTTGAAGTATATTTTCACCCAGAAAGACCTCAATATGAGGCAGAGAAGATGGTTAGAGTTGATAAAGGATTATGATATAGACATCCAATATCATGAGGGGAAAGCAAATGTAGTTGCTGATGCGTTGAGTAGGAAGTCGAGTCATAACATGAATGCCTTGGTAGTTCCTGAGGAGTTGTGTCGAGATATGCAAAGACTTAGCCTAGAAATCTTAAATCCTGGGGAGATCGAGGCAAGATTGAGTGCTTTATCATTGGGGTTGTCAATTTTCGACGAGATCAAAGAGGGTCAAGTTGGGGATGAGCACCTAGAGAAGATTAAGAAGAAGATGAGGCAAGGTAAGGAAGTTGATTTTAAGATCCTTGATGATGGTAGTCTGAGGTTCAAGGGAAGGTGGTGTGTACCAAAAAAATGTGATGAGCTTAAGAGACGTCTTATGGATGAGGGGCATAATACTCTGTATTCTGTGCACCCTGGGGGTGACAAGCTTTATAAGGACCTTAAGCAGATCTATTGGTGGCCAAACATGAAGCGTGAGGTTGCCGAGTTCGTGTCTAAGTGTCTAACCTGTCAGAAAGTCAAGATAGATCATAAGAGACCCATGGGAAGGTTCAATCCTTAGAGGTTCCTGGATGGAAGTGGGATTCCATTTCAATGGATTTTGTGACTGCTTTGCCTAGGACAAGGAATGGCAATGATACTATTTGGGTTATTGTGGATCGTCTGACGAAGTCGACCGTGTTCATTCCAATTAAAGAGACATAGAAGAAGAAGCAACTTGCGAAGACGTATGTTAAGCATGTTATGAGATTGCATGGGGTTCCAACCGACATTATTTCAGATCGAGATTCGAGATTCCTCTCGAAATTTTGGCAAAAGGTCCAGTTAAACCTTGGAACAACATTGAAAATGAGTACTGCCTTTAGCCCTGCGACCGATGGTCAGACTGAGAGGACTAATCAAACTATGGAGGATATGTTGACAGCATGTGCTATTGACTTTCAGGGTAGTTGGGAAGACCAATTAGATTTGATTGAGTTTTCATACAACAATAGTTATCATGCGAGTATTAAGATGGCATCTTTTGAGGCGTTATATGGAAGAAAGTGTAAAAGTCTCATTTGCTGGAATGATTTTAGTGAGAATATAGTATTGGGGACAGAATTCATTGAGGAGACTGTCAAGAATGTGAAGTTGATTCAGGCTAGAATTCAAGCTGCTCAAGATAGGCAAAAGAGTTATGCCGATTTGAAGCGAAGAGAAGATGAGTTCGAAGTGGGTGATAAAGTGTTTCTGTAAGTATCACCAACTAAGGGTGTGATGAGATTTGGGAAAAAGGGCAAATTAAGTGCCAAATATGTAGGTCAATATGAGATCCTGCAAAGAATTGGAAAGGTAGCTTATAGGTTAGCCTTGCCAATGGAGTTCGAGAAGATGCACGATGTGTTTCATATTTCCCAACTCAAGCGTTATATCCCTGATGAACGTCATGTCATGGAGCCTGAGCGGATCCAGATTGATAGTAGCCTCACATATGAGGAAAGACCTGTGAAAATTCTTGATAAGGTGCGTAGTACACGCAATAGGGATGTCAATATAGTGAAGGTGCTTTGGTCGAACCATGAGTCCGAAGAGGCAACATGGGAAGCTGAAGCTGAAATGAAGAAGAAGTATCCAGATTTATTCCTCGAGGTGAGTTACGAGGGCGTAACTCGTTTTCTTTAAGGGGGTAGAATGCGATAGAATTTCGCGCTTTTTACCTATTTTTATGGTATTTTATGCATTATTATGCTTATTTTGGCGATTTGCACATGTTGGTGCAAAATAAATAGATTTTCCGCATAAGAAAAGGTGTTCATAAGTAACACAAGTAATTTTTAAGTTGACAAAAGAGTGCACATGAGTGGCAGAAGTATTTCTCCATTAGAAGTTGAGTTAAAAACTTTTGAAAATGTGTGAGTTTTCATGTCAAGTTTCGGAACGAAACTTCTTTTAAGAGGGGTAGACTGTAATCCCCGTAAATTTATGGGTTTTATAAATATATTTTAATGTATAGCTATTTATATTTAAATATATTTTAGTATTTTAACGATTTATTTCTTTAAGGTTGACTATTTGAAAGTCAAAGAAATTATTTTAATGATTTATGCAAGTTAAATATTTATTAATGTCATGCTTTGAAAAGTATTTGAAATGTTTGAAATACTTATTGGATTTGGAAAAGGATTTCTAATTGGGTATGAGGAGCCCAAACACTCTTAGACTTGGAAAAGGATTTATAATCCTAGCTTAACTACCTTTTCCTAAGCCCACAAAGGGAAAACTATATAAACCCCATAAACCCCAAAGTTTCCCCACACATTATTTTCTCTCTCTTCATCCGATTTTTCTCTCTCCTTCGGCACTCCTCTTCCTTCGGCTTTTCTCCTCCGGCCACCGCCACTCGCCGGCGACCACCAGCCGCCAGTTGTGTGCCGCCGCCGCTGCTGCCCTTTCTTGGCCGGCGCATGTTCCCTCTCCTCTTTTCGTTGCTTTGGTTTAATTTGTTTTCTTTCATTTCAAGTTTTATTCAAAGTTTATATTTTTAAGTTTTGTTTTAATTTGTTTATGATTAAAAGTTATTGTTTGATGATTTAATATTGAATCTAAGTTATATAATTTATGTATTGAAGAAATAAAATTCAGATTTGCATATTTGAGTTTAAATTAGAGTTTTAATTATCAAAGCATGAATTTTTAGGGTTTTAAAGGTTAGAAATCATAGTACTTTATTATAAGTTATGAAAGTTATTATCTTTATGATTTTAAGTATGATTTAATATGTTTTGAGGGAGTTTTAAATTATAACATGTTGCTGGAAATTTTAAAGGGAGTGTTTTAATGGAGTTTTATGATGGTTTTAACCATTAGTGTAGTAAGTATTATGCTAAGAGGTTTATTAATCAAGTTTTAGTATTGGGAAAGGTTTTAAACATGTTTTAGAAGGATTTAAAGTATTTTATTATTGCTGTAAATTCATGAAGGATTAATTATGAATTTATATTGGTTATTTTAGGCAGAGAATTCTCTCTAGGCGACTTTTAAGTCTGTTAAAGTAGCATCTCGGTTTGTCTACACAAGGTACGTACATACCTATGTGTTGATTGATGTAGTATCATGATTTTAAGAAGGAGAATTATGTAGTATCATGTATAGGAACTATGTTGAGTTCATATATGATATATATTATGTTGGATTTTGCATGTTTTATGCTGTTGTATAAACATGTTGATTATGAGATTTATATCATGTTTGTATGGAAGATTGATGCAAGCATGTTGGTTGGGAACTTTATTTTATTAATTCACATGGAGGAATTAATATATTTATTAGTATTGGATCATGATTGATCATTGTTCCCTTTTGAGTAATTCACTGGTTTATAAGGACCGATGGCCTTATTTGGTAAGTTGATATTTTATACCTATGAAAGGTAATTTGATTGTTGACTAGGTTCAACAAATAAGAAGGTTGAATTAAAATGGGAATTAATCTTGGGTTGTTAAGTTGTGTGATCACTTATCTAATCCTAAGATAAAAAGGAAAGTTATGATTGTTTAATGATTGTGCTATTGCAAGTAATAACTGGTAAATCATGTAAAGTGAAACTGGATATCAATATCTTTAGACTGGTGCACGTCTGAAGTGTTGGACAATTAGGAATTGGGGTACATGATGAGTGGGCCATGGCTTTTTCTGGGGCCGGATTGTTCACCGTGTCCTATTTTTATTTAAAAGGTTCCTCGATATCGTGGGTCATGAGAATACGGAGTCGCGCCCGTATTTCGTCTTCCAAAGGGAAGGATGGTTTTATTTAGACAACTCGATCCATTGACTATTCCATTTAAAGTAATAAGAATAATGTTGTTAACGTTTAGTTCAGTAAAAGTTGTCTGCAAGTTATTATACTATTATTTATTCCTGCCTACTATTTATTAGTATCATGTTAAGATTGTTTACTTGTTTAGTATGTAGTACTCAGCTTTGCTGTTTACGTGCTTTTGTTGTGTATGTTGATCATGGCTTTGCCTTATTGATCATGTGATGACCTATTTTAGTGAGCAGTCTCTAGGGATCAATAGTGCATTGTCTATCTACAGGTTTGAAGATGATGCATCATTGGGTTCGGGATTGGAGAGCTTGTGTAGTTTATTTACATTACTTTTGAGTTGTACTTTTCATAGTTGATTTGGTTTTAAGTTTGACTTTGGTCTTGTTGGTTAGTTTTGGAGTTGACTTATTGTTGATTAAGTTTGTTATTATGTTTTCCGCTGCAAAATTCTGAATAAGCCGATACGTTTTCACACGGGCGATAATACTATGATAATTCTCTATGCAGGGGTGGGGGCTGGCAGGGGGGCGATATACGGTAAATACAGGCGGCAAATTACATGGCATTTCAGGTTAACTGTTTTGCTATTAATAACTCTAATGCGTGTATCATTACTCACCCAGCAACAGGAAAGGCTTCATACTCAAGCCAACTTTCCTAAGCATGTATCTCTCTTCTTCCGCGATGCCTTCTTTATCCACCTCTGCTTGTTGGGAAATCTCAGCCTGCACCAGATCAGAAAGAAGCTTCTATGTCCTTTCTTTCTCTTCTAGAGCCTGTAACAGTAATATCCAAGTGCAGCTGAGGAAGAGAAACCTCAAATGAAAACTACATCTTCTAATATGCTTACCATTGACAGCTTTATGCTAGTTCTTGCAATAGCTGTTTGAATGGACCTTATTTTCCGCTCCTGAGACACATTCCTCATTTTTTGGACCTTGCTTGTCTCACTTGTACTGGCATCCGCACACTCTTCACTATCTAAAACAATGTTCTCGGTACTTTTTGGTGAAGAATCATTAGCCAAAAAAATTTCTCTATGCCTTATGTTTCGTCGCCTCTCTTCGATAGCGGAATAAACTGCTGATGGAAGGATATCTTTTCCCCGGTAGAACACTATGTACTCTTTATCTCGGGACAATAGGATACCACCAGTCAGACGCTGCAAAATATGATTACCAAGATAAGATAACATTAAAAAAATGGTCCACTCAGATTTATAAAACCATACATAACGAAAGGTAAAAGCCAACTAGCCAATTCCAAGAATTTGCAAGTTATTTCCCAAAGGCACCCCACGAAATGAGATATATCCAGACTTTCGACAAAAACAACTCTCTAGAAAGGTTTATAGACCTAGATATCCAAGAGTTATTCGTATAGAAAATGCTTCATTAAGATATATCCAGTAGTACGCGGGATAAGGGTTACAATGAACTGATGAAGCAATAAAATGTATTCCGCCATCTAAAATGACTTGGGTATGAATTGAAGAGACTGATGTGAAAGGTTCTTAAAATAGAGATACAGTCCATATGGATACTCGACGACAAGTGTCATAAGTTACAAATATGGGCAGACAAGGAAACTAAAAATCAGTATATTTATAAGTGGGGAATTATTAATTATGGGCTTTTGGCCAAACTTGAAGTGTGCATATTTGTTTGGTTGTCAAGTATCCAGCAATGAAAATAAGCCAAAATAAAGAGTGTGAACATGGAAGTTCCACATAAATTTGCCATCTTATACAGAACAACACCAACAAGATTGGCAATTTTTAATTTTGAAGGTTTTCACTTGTAACAGAGTCTGGAAGTAGCAGGTATGAGGCATGTGGTATAGTCATACACATATGGACTAGTTAAGTTGCAACTCCTACATCCATTCCATATACCAAAGTGTCCCACTTTTCAAATAATATTGCATCACCTTATAACACCAATTCACTTTTGATAATTACCCCGTAAATTCATCACCTTCTATAGAACTCTAACATGCAAACTATCACTAACCTTTAACTCATCAGCCATCAGCTCACTGTTAGTGTTCTGAACTCCTCTTTTAACCATAGTTTGAAAATACGGTTTCGGTCACGGTCACGGTAACGGTCACGGTGATGCGGGAACGGGGATGATGCGGTTGTCGTACCGCTGAATATCGGCTTAAACCATGAAATATCCCTAAAACCCACCTAGAATGCGGTTTTTTTACACCTTTACGATGCGGGTAATATCGGTTCGGTAGAATTGAAAACCTTTACGACACGGGCGATACGATACGATGCGGCCTTGTTTTGATACCATGCTTTTAACAGCAACCTTAGCAATCTCAAATTTCTCCCACAGCTTAAGAATTGCAGCAGCCAATCCATGAAGGTTCATGTTTCTCCCTAAAAGAAGAATAACTTTAGCACAAGTTCTTATTCTTTTCTCTTGACATTTACTGCCACTTTTGCTTATTGCACTGATTTTTACAACTTAACTTTTTTATGGCTGATTGAACCGTTTTTCTACAAACACTTAGATTTTACAAAGCATGACGCATACTTGCATAGTATACTCCTGGTCTAATTCTTTTCTTAATACCTGCATGTTCAGATGTTCTTCTATATGTTCTTTTATCATACTATTCTGTTTAGTGATTACATGTTCTCTTGTGGATGAAGATTGGATATGTTCTTTTTTTCGAACAGTATATTCTTTTACTTTGAATTGTATATGCTTTCAGGAGCATGATGCACAGGACATAAATTTTGGATTTTTACTCATCCAAGTTCCTGACTGATTATTGCTTATTGCCTTGTGTGATTACTGATGTTTACAGATCAAAACTCTTTTGGGGATTATCATTTGACAAAACATAAAGCCTAGTTTTGATTATTTTCTCTCTAAAACTTATCGAATTCTGCATTTTTTCCGCCAGGGATAGCTTACAGCAAATAGTAGGATTTACACATGGACAACACCAGGAACTTAAGGAGCAACAGGAACAGCTACTGCAGGCTCACAATCTTTTGGCTAGCAATTCACGATCAATGTTAAAAGCTCAGGTTTTATATATTGATTACCACAAGTGAAAGATGATATTCAAAAGTTTATCAACTGAAAATAATTTGCTTCTGAATTTCGTAGGAAACTTTCGAGATGAAACAAGCAAATATGTTTACTGCCATTGATAAGCTCTTTGCTCTCCACAATTCAGGCGATAAACATCTGTTCTAACTACTAAATCCCAAACTTTGAAATTTAAATTTAGTCTGTCTTCTAAATCAATTACATTTGCAGTTCAAGTGGCAAAAAATCAGGTCAGAGACACAGCTTGATCAATCACATTTGCAAAAGCGTGAAATAATTAGTGGTCATAGTTGGTTAATGGAGTAAATACCTTCTGGCAGACAGCAAAAGCAGCATGTTCCGGAGTCATATTGTTAAAGTGCATAAATGCAGTTAAGATCTCCCACAAGACGATGCCAAAACTGTATACGTCAACTTTCTTGGTATGATGCTCTTCTTTTATCATCTCAGGAGCCATCCAGTAGATTGTATCACCACACTCAGTTTCAAATTGCCTTGACAAATGAAAACTACAAGAAAATTGGACATTGAAATTACACAAATTGACTGGAACATTCCAAATTGCAAACGCATAAACTACAAAACCCACAAAATTAACTAGAAATTAAGAATAAAAACCAATAATTAAAAGAAGACATAATCATACCCCAAGCAACAGTGCACTCCTCAGTCAGAGGCGCTTGATTAGCTTGGCATTCAATACCTAAAACCTAAAATTAAACAAAACCCACAAAAATTAAAGAATCAACCGCAAAAAATCCTAATTCAAAGACCCAAAATACAGATTATATAGTTTACTCACATAGATCCGTAATATGATTACGACAAATTGGGCAATTGTCGACAACAATATCTGCAGAAAAGCAAATAATCGAAATAAAAAATGACAGAAGGGTAGTAGTTATCGGTAATTAAATGGGGGGGAAAAATTCAAATGAATTACAGTAACAATTATTCATAAAACTACAATGAATTATAAACTGGAAGCTTCAAATATGAGATTACAATAAAAGCTATGAACTTTTAGTTACCTAGGAAGAGGTGGAGGAGGAATGTAGTTGTTTAGGGTGGAGGAGGAACGTAGTTGTTTATAAGGAGGAAGGTGGAGCTGCGGCAAGCTAGCAGAGGAGTGGAGTGGTGGTGCACAAGCTAGGGCAGAGACTTGCAGCAGTAGTGGTGCGCAACCTAGGACGCCCAGCTGGTGGTGGAAGCTTCGGGTGGCGGCGGAATCAGGTGGCCGGCGGTCGCAGGTGGTTGGCGGTGAGGTGTGGTGGTGCGTGGTCGAACCCACTAGTGGAGGGAGAATTGAACTAAGAAGCTAGGGAGCAGAGGAGCGAGAAACGAAAATGGGTGAAGGAGGGAATTGAAAACACGGGTTTTTGTTTTAGAAAAAACTAGTTGGACCACCGCGTGCGTAGCCAACATGAATTATAACTGTAATCCCAACTTTGGAATAATATTTTGCATATAATATATATACTTCCTCTGTTTTTTTAGTTGCAACATTTTTCATTTATAGGTGTTTTTATTATTGCAAAAAGGCAAATGTTGCAACTAAAAAAAACAGAGGTAGTATATATTACTATTTATAGATACACATATTTATAAGATACATATGTAAAAGCTAAATTTTTGACATTACATGTAGACCAAGATATAAGCATCGAAGGAAAAAATATATATTACACTCCTAAGTCCTATGATATATTATTTTACACATAAGATACACATTTCAAAGAGATATCAAGGTGAAGTTTTTTTATCTTTGATTTTGGATGTAGTCATTATATTCTTCAAGTAGATTGCTATTTGTATGTTGCAGTGTTTTGAACGCATAGTAGTTGAAATCTGCAACTTCAATACTATATGTTTCTTCGAGAAATTTAATTGCCTTTCTTGCTGTATTGTGTTGTGAAGGGCCTAGTTGTGTAGATGATGATCCAATAAATCTTAAAAGTCCAGGAACGTTTGGAATTCCATGGAGATCGACATATGCTTCTATTTTACCTCAATTACCCGACGTGGTTCTTCCATTGATACTGAAATAGAAAAATAGAGTGTTAATCAATTATAAGCAAGTAGTATTTGAAAATCAAGATATGTAAGCTATATGAGTACATTCTTACTATGTAAGGGCTAAACTATTGTACTTATTGATGCCTTTTTTTGTATTTATATAGATTACAAAAAGAGTTCAAATAGATTTGTGAAAGGTAGACTATGTACAAACTTAATTTCTTATATGTGTCTTGATGTAGATGTCTATGAAAATACGTGTAAGATAGGTGGTTAATTCAATGTGAACTTTTATTATACGTGTCTAAAACGTTGTTTTATATGTGTCAACCAGTTGGCCATTTATAAAAAGGTGTCATAGTATTGAATGACTTTGATTTAAGTAAAATGTTGATAGTTATCCGCATATGATGTATGTATATATAGATTTTTTAATCTGCTATAATATTGTACTTAGGATAGATAAAGAAATTGATTTGTTGTCATTTTCATATAATAATATTTATTAAAGCAACTATAATTATGAAATAATATGGATGTAGTAAATAAAACAATATGATCTTAAAAAAACATAATGGAGATATATCAGTACTTGTGAAAGAAGACAAATACATATTCTACCATATCTTACATAGTTAATGAAACATAGATGATTACGTAGAATCTAATTTTGGATTTGAATACATTGTGTAACAACACAAATAGGTTCTAATATATTTTGTTGTATAGCTGCTGTAAGCGTCAGTGATTGTCTTCCAACAATTTCATTTGATAAGAATTGTTGTCTCCAATGTCAAGATTATATGTATCTTGAAGAAAGTTAATGGCTTGTCGAGCTGCAGTTTGCTGTGAAAGATTGGCCTCTGTTGAAGTTATTCCGATGAATCTTAGTGTATGTGGAAAGTTTGGAACTCCATGAATTTCAACGTATGCCTTCAATTCGTCATCAGTGATAGAATGAATTCCATAGTATGCCGCTGGTAAATTAGGTTGTGTCAGCATGTCACGTAAAATTATCTTGATGTTCGTTTCCATTACTCGGTGTGATTCACCCATTATAAGTAACAATATTTTCGAAGTTGTGGTAGTATTTGTTTGAGTGTGTATGTGTTTTTCTCTGTGTGTGTGTGTGAATATATATTGAGTACGAGTTTTATAATATATGTGACATGCATGTTGACATGTGTCACAAATTTTACTCTAAATGCATGTATGTACGACAACACGTGTTGTTTAAATATTCATGTTGATATGATTTGGCATGAGTGTTCGTGTGGACTGTATATTTGAAATTTACGTGTCAAAACATTTATGCCCTAAGATAAATAATTATGACATAATATGGATGTAGTAAATAAAACAATATGATCTTAAAAAAATAATACAGATATATTAATACTTGTAAAAAAAAGGCAAATACATATTCTACCATATCTTACATAGATGATTACATAGATTCTAATTTTGGATTCGAATACATTATGTAATAACACAAATAGGTTCTAAAACATTTTGTTGTATAGCTGCAGTAAGTGTCGGATTATCTTCCAGCAATTTCATTTGATAATAATTGCAGTCTCCAATGTCAACATTATATATATCTCAAAGAAAGCTAATGGCTTTTCGAGCTGCAGTTTCTTGTGAAAGATTGACCTCTGTAGAAGTCATTCCGACGAATCTTAGTGTATGTGGAAAGTTTTGGAACTCCATGAATTTCAACGTATGCGTTCAGTTTGTCATCAGTGGCAGAATGAATTGGTAAATTAAGTTGTATCAGCATGTCACGCTTGTTTCCATTACTCGGTGTGTTTCACCCATTATAAGTAACAATATTTTTAAAGTTGTGGTAGTATTTGTTTGAGTGTGTATGTGTTTCTGTGTGTGTGTGTGTGTGTGTGTGTGTGTGTGTGTGTGTAAATATATATTGAGTACGAGTTTTATAATAAATGTAACATGCATATTGACATTTGTCATAAATTTTGCTTTCAATCCATGTATGTACGATAACACGTGTTGTTTAAATATTCATGTTCATATGATTTGTCATGAATGTTTATGTGGATTGTATATTTGAAATTTACTTGTCAGAACATTTATGCCTTAAAATAAGAAGTAACGTGTTGTTAAATAATTTAATTTTTTTAGAACTATTATAATATTGTACTTTTTAAAAAGCATTTTTATTATTTTGACATCAATAAATTGTAATTTATATTTAATTTTTCTATGTACTTATGATATTTGATATGATAAAAAAATGTAGTAAAAATTTAAAAGCATTGTATTTAAATATTTAAGGGTTCAACAAATAATATGAAATGCGATTACACAAGTACATTACATTATATTTTACAATATGTACAATAGTGTCTATATTATTTTATCTTATAACGGATATTAAAAAGTAATTTATACTATAGACATAGTATTCAAACGGTGGCATATGTAATTTCCTTGGTTTTCTAGCGTAGTTGTCTGTTATCTCTAAGCATGTATGTAGTCAATTCTATGTTGAAATATTTGTTCTTTAACTTTTCAACAGTTTCTTCAATAAATGTTCGTCGTTCCTATAAGAATAAATGTAATTAATATTTATTAATGATATATTTATATTATGTAATATGAAATGATCATTAAGGTAACTGCGTCGACAATAAAAATATCTCATTTGCTTTTTTGTCTAAGACGAATTCTGCATGATGACCAAAGAGTGTCATAGGTGTCCTACCGCTGGAGTCTTCAACATCAACATGTAGTATACATCTGTAGTGGATGAAATGGAACAGATAAATAATGGGAAACAATTTAAAAAAATAATGGAAAATAATGTACAAAATTACCGAGGTTCAGCTATTGCAGCATGTGGAGTGGATGAAATAGAACAGGTAAATTCATCTCCGATGTTAGCACTACATTTTTTGTTGCATACATTGCAAGAATCATATATTAGACTATGCTTATTCGATATTTCTGTAATTTTTCCTGTAATACGCACATTCTTTCCAGCCTGACATTAACAAAATTAAATCAAATAAAAAATGACTACGAAAAAAACAAATACAATAAAGAACATAAGAAATAAATTTATATTTAAATTACAATATAACCTGTTATTCTGGTAGTAAACTGATTAAAATATCTGAGTGTCCATTTTGCTTTGTGCTTTCATTGCTCTGAATAGCAATTGATGTTCTTAGTTCATAAATTTTTTCAGTATTTTCGACAACCCTACAACAAAATTATGTATAAAATTAGATAATGTTGGTAATAATTAATTTATGGCTACTCTTTTATTCAACTTACCAGTTATGTAATGCAAATGTTGTTGGTGAATCAGTGTTTATTTTGATGGTGGAAAGAGGTGAGCTGTTCCATTTCGCTCCTATAAAAGTATATTAGTATACTTATAGTTGTTTTAACAATAATAAAAATACGGATAAAAATAGCTGAAAACAAATAGTAATAACATAATGGTAATACTAATATTATCATAATAAAAAGTAAATGTCATACTTAAATGTTAATATAATTTAAATTAGATACCATCGAAATTTTTTGCTACAACACGTGTAACTTGAATAATAGGAAGTGAATCGATTATTTCAGCAATCAGTTTAGCTTCATGTGTATCAAGAGTGTTCCACACTGACAACGTTATTGGTGTTAACCTGTCATAATATATAATGCACATATATTGTTATTGAAATGACTTATTTCATAATGATTGATATTATTGAAATTATGAACTTACGATGTGTCAATCAACTGAATATCACGTATATCATAAGTTCTTCCAGTTGTTTGAGAAGTCACAGTTCTTATTTCATGTACATGGATAGCGACACCAACAATATCTGCAGATACAATTGATGAGATTGTCCAACAGACCATAAAATTGTTAAAGTCATAAGTAACGAATATTAGTTTCAATGAAATTAGTAATAGACATAATTAATGACTAACCAATTCTATTGCTTTTTCCAATATAATCATTTACCGCATCAAGTGATACCCAGTAGGACGGTTCACTTATTTGATTATGTATGGATGATTGAGTTTCGGTTACTCTTGTTGTTGATTTGATGGTCATTTGATATTGTTGCTCATTTCTGATGAGATAGTCAGGCATTCGACTGACAAGTGGATTTGTTATATCATATTCTTTTCCTTCATGAAGTGTGTCTTTGAAGAGATCAATATCTTGTTCAATATTGTTGCTCTCATTTGTACACGCTAAATATAAGATTAACATTTGCAGTGTCGTGGAAAATAATTTCGGTACTGAATATGATTTGCACACAAAATAATATAATTTAAATGTACCTCGTATTCAAATACAAGATTTTGCATCTTCACAGATCCTGAACGAGATGTCTTTGGAGGTTGTTTTCGGAGGACGACAATTGTAGTCGTAAGATTACGACTTTGGTCGAATAGATCACCAAGTGCTATTCTTTCCATAGTCACAATGTCCTTGTCCTTGCAATAAAAACTATAATATATATTAATATCGTGTAAGCATATTATTCGCAGAAATTCAAATATAAAAACATGAATTGTAGTGCACCCAATATCACAGAAATATTTATAGCACTATTGAGTTTAACTAAGTTTAATTTATAGTTATAGGAGACTATTTTTTAAATTTAATATGGTAAACAAGTGATAAAGCTTTATAAATATAAAACTATATTTTATTGTTAAAAAATACTTACTTCTGGTAGAACACTAACACTTTAAATAATTTCAGCCTGTTGTAAAACTTCATAACATACTATATTTTGTGTTTCTGTGTCGCAACTTGTATACCGTTCATTGGGTTTAATAACAACTCGAATGTCAGGGCCTTTTCTTGCACGGGATAAAGCAACATAAAGTTGGCCATGGGAGAAAACTGACTGCGGTAGATATATACGTACTTTGTCCAGAGTTTGACCTTGAGCCTTATTTATTGTCATAGCACAACTCGGTCGAATGGGAAATTGCTTCCTCCTGAAATGAAATGGATATTTATCCATGGCAGATGGTTGTAATGGAATACGTGGTATGAAAACACGTTCGCCTTTGTGATGTCCCACAATAATTTCAGCATCAATAACATTAGGCGAGAAAGCTTTACAGACCAGCCTGGTGCCATTGTAAAGTCCAGATGTTGGATCTAGATTACGCAGAAGTATGATAGGACTGTTTTTTTTCAAAACTAAATGGTGGGGTGGAAAGCCATTTGGTAAAAGTCTGTTTAGGAATTCAATTGGATAATAATCTGCCGGATTACCTATAGCTTCGTCAAAAATTATGTATTCGTATGCTTCTCCTGGTTGCCTGTGAACTAAATTTGAATTAATAATTTCGGCGTCTTCATTTGTTGGTGTTAAAATAGCTTTTGCTGCTGTAGATAATGTACGTGTGTTCATAGTATCAATATCTGGATATATCGCATCAATTAGTTGATCAACAAAGAGAGTTTCATTGTGATAAGGTATCACAATTGATTTCGGCAGTGATATATATCTTCCGTTTTCATAAGGTGGAACTCCCTCACCCAACCGTAGAAGGAATTCACTGAAAGCAGGATCATGAATTGCCCTCATATTTTGCTTTAGGTGAATCTTCTCAAGTATTGTCCATAATGGAGACATGACAAAACTTGCGTTGATGGCTTCTTGTAAAGTACTTTTAGGTATGACCGGTAATACTTGCCTGAAATCACCTCCGAACACAATAACCTTTCCCCCATATAGTAAGTCGTTGGAACATATATCTCTCAATGTTCTTTCAAGGTATTCTATAGTTTGCCGTTTTGCCATAGATGCTTCATCCCAAATAATTAATCTTGACATACGAATTAACTCTGCAAGTGCACTTTGTTTTGAAATTTAGGGGTTTTGATTTTCATCAATATCTGGAGGAATTTTAAATCGAGAATTAGCTGTTCTACCACCTGCAATATTTGATGCTGATATTCCGGATGTAGCAACAGCTAAAGCAATTATTCCTTGTGCTCTTAAATTTGCAAGCAATGTAGAGTATAAGAATGTCTTCCTCGTCCCACCAGGACCATCAACAAAGAAAGCTCCGGGTTTATTGTGAATAACTCTATCATATATTCTAGCATATGCAATTTTTTGCTCATAGTTAAGCAAATCAATGGCACTTACCTCTTCAGCAGAGATTGGAATTCGAAGCTCTTCTTCAATTTCTTTCATCTTTTTTTCTTCATAGCTTTCTTCAACTTTCAGTCCTCCGAAGTCAAAACTATCAAAGCTTTTTCCCATTGATTCAATGAGGTAAGAAATATTTTTAAGTGTCATTTGTTGTACTTTTCGTGCGTTTTTTGGGAAAGAGTAACTGTAGTCTTCTGATAATGCTGAATAGAATTTATCCCATAATGATCTCGGACTTCTCGGTTGACAATATATAAGTAAAGTGGCAAATAATCTGCGTAGAACAAATGGTGTTTGAAAATGTGTAGCTTCTTCCATACATTTTTCTATGGAATCATCAGCTTCAAGAAGTCTGTGTCGATATGCTGCTTCACGAAATGTTGAACATTTTGTTGTATTAATAGTAAGCAAATCTTCAAATGATTGAGGTCCTCTAATGTGAGCGAGTAAGAGGCGCAAATAATATCGCTCTCCTTCGACAGGGCTCGCATGAATTAGTCGTCCTAAGACAAATCCTCTTTGACGAGGACTCCAAATTCGCTCATTTTTCTTTGGATTGCAAACATAATGCTCCGAAAATTGTTCTAGTAGAAGTCGAGAATTTAGATCCGTTCGATTTCTTTCAAAGAAAGCAGTCAACATGGTTCGTCTTCTACTGTTATCCTCGGCTATATTTTCCAGATGTTCTTCAGATCTATATGTCACGGTTTGCATATTTGGAAGATGTACTTGTAGTGCAACGATGTTTGGATATATATCATTGAGAAGAAACCTGAAAATCCGCCAAGCAGCTTCCGGAGGTGATATCCATCTTGTAGATTGATATGCACTTATCTCATCAGCACGATTTGTATTATTTGCGTTGGTAACAACAAACAATACACGATCATGCCCTTTATAAATATATTTATATAAATATTTGACAGCCTTTATTGTCGAACAAATTTCCACATTTATATGGCAATCATATTTGGCTAACAGAAAGGGATTATAAGGGATTACCCATCGATTATCCAATAGTACTCCACGTATTCGAGCTTGTCTGCCATCATCACGACCCCGATAAATGGGAAAGGAATTTCGACCATTAGTTGTCATCTCCGCAAAATTACGAGGATACTTATTCTTGCAATTGTTGTCTCTCATACAAACATTTTTCGGATTATCTCTGCCACAAGGACCATGCATCATATGTTTTAAAACAGCTTCATAAATATGAGGATTCAGTGATCTATCAGGAATTTCGGCGCATACATAAGTATCATATTGATCCGGACATCGAATTTTGCTTTTCAAATCCAATATGATAAGAAAATGAGCATGTGGTAATCCTCGTTTTTTAAATTCAACTACATATACAAATGCCGCAACGTTACCAAACAATTTTCCGTCAACAATATCTTTTTTCAACTTCGTCAATTTTGCTCTGAAGACTCGGGCTATAAGATCTGGTCTATTTTGTACTTCTTCATGGGGGAGCAATTCTCTTTTAATTTATGGCCACTGAGGATTGTACGTCATGGTAATAAAGAAATCTGGTTTTCCATAACGTCTCACTAAAGCCATTGCATCAAGATATCTACGACGCATGTCCCGTGGACCACCTATAAAAGATGGTGGGAGAATAAAAGGACGTCCAATATTAGATCCTTCGGTTTCTCCGAGATTTAAACTATCAATTATTCCTTGATAGAGTTCCGCACGAATAGTATCTTGATTGCACCTTGTAAAATCAAGACGGGTCATTTCAATTTTGATGTACATGTCAACAATAAATTGTTGAAATAATCGTCCACAACGAAGCAAAATTGATGTTTGTCCAATTCGGATTTGGAATTGATAGCAATAATATTCTCTGCAAGAAACCTTTCTATTCGATGAAGAAGATTGAGCAACTGTATTAATTTAAAGAATGTTTTAGCATTCAAATGATAACAATTTTTTTTAATAATAAGAACATAATTAAAATAATTTTTAGTGGACAAACCTTGTTTCTCAGCTTCAACTAAATCATCAATAGTTTGGACTAAGACTTCATTGATAGGAAATGTAGAACATCTCTGTCGACGTTGACGACCACTGGAACTTCGATATATATTTCGATGCCATCTAGTTTCTCCATAAGGGAATATCACTAGTGGAAAAAAACGCAAGGGCTGCGGTGCAAGGGCTGTGTTTTTTGAAAAACGCAGCCCTTAATAGTGAAGGGCTACGGTTAGCCCAAAAACCGCAGCCCTTCGTTTACAAAGGGCTGCGGTCAATGCAAAAACCGCAGCCCTTTTAGTGAAGGGTTGCGGTTAGCCGAAAACCGCAGCCCTATAAGTAATAAAGGGCTGCGTTTTGGGCTAACCGCAGCCCTTTATGGGCTTTTTTTTTTATTTTCAAAAGAAATTCGCGGGCTTAAAATGTTGAGCGCCCAGTAGGGTTCTCACAATCTCTTCTCTCACAAATCTCACGTACACATCCTCCTTCTCCCTTCTATCTCACCCTCCTCCCTTCTATCTCACCCTCCTCCCTTCTCCCTCCTTCCCTATCCGGCAGAACAGACCACGACGCAACAACAGCAACACCACGAAGGAGAACAAACCACGACGCAACGATGCAACAACCAACAACAACGAGACGACGACTCGAACGACGACGACCACCGACCATTTTCGTCTTCCATTTTCAATTCCTCGCCGTCGGTCGAACTCTTCCGCTCATATCTTCCTCGTCGAACTCCGCTCATCTCCGACTTGAACAACGAGTCGACAATTCGTCAAGCAACGACAACAACAAGTGAGAATTTTTCGTTTTTCAGATCTATAATTTCTTAATCTTTGTTTTGATTAATCTTCATCTACTTTGAGATCTATAATATCTTCTCTCTTTTGTGTTTTCGTTCGTTCTTTTACTGTAAATTTCGTTCGTAAATTGTATTTTCGTTCGTTTTTTTACTTTAATTTCTGATCTACAATTATTTCTCGTTTTTTTTGTATTTTCGTTCTTATTTTTTTGACTGTAAATTGTAATTTGATGTTCTTGTTGATTCTTAATATATAATTTCGTTTTGTTTGTTTTTTGACAGTAAGTTTCGACTGTTTATGTTGTTGATTCGTTTTTTTGATTTTCCATGTTGTAAATTTCTTGATATATTTAGGAGTAAAAAAATGCAAAAAAAAAAATTATTTTTTTTTGGGTCAAAAGGGCTGCGGTTATGGTCAAAACCGCAGCCCTTTGTACAAAGAAGGGCTGCGTTTTAGGCCCAAAACCGCAGCCCTTCCAATATGGAAGGGTTGCGGTTTTGGGCCTAAACCACAACCCTTCGTTGTGAAGGGCTGCTACGGAATGGGCTGCTGGCAAAAAACGCAGCCCTTAGGGCTGTTTTGACCGCAACCTCTTCCGTTTTTTTCCACTAGTGTATAACAGGGTATTGTAGAGGATCGTAGCATCATAATAGTGACATACACGTTGACTTGCACCTGAATGTGGTCATACGATAATGTCATGAGTCAATGGTTGAGACGAACCACCATCTTCAACCCAAATAGCGGCAACTTGAGATGCAACTGGGGCGTTATGAGTACGCTGATCGTGGTTGGGGTCTGAACAAATCACTATGCGACTGGTGTCATTAATATGCTGGTCTTTTATTGAGCGGAAAAACTTTGCGTACGGATTTGACTCCATTACTTGCATCAAGGTGGAAATAACACTTGGCAGCAATTTAGAAGAACTTTGGACCCGATGTTCCATTTCCATTTCGGTATCGAAAAAATATAACTGAAGATATCGTGGAGCTTGTTCATTCGGAAGTAGGTCGTTAATATAATGATACACTTGCCCTTGAACTTTAAATGTGTATATTCCATGATCTCTTCGTGCGAGTTCTTTGTCTTTTTTTACTCCAAAAGATGTAAATGAAAATATACTGTTATATAACATTATATATTGTCTAAAGTTTTTTGAATCATCATCTGTTGACAAAAATAATCTATAAAGATCGGGCTGTATTAAATTACTTGCTAGACGAATATCTCCCTCGTTGCAGCAGAATTTGTTAGATTCGCCTTCGAGAAGTTTAGCACCACAATGTTGACATGTGGATGGAATTGGAAGAATATAAGGTTCATGTGGTACTTTTTTAGTACCTTGTATAAGACGAAAATCATTTAATATGAAAATATTTAACACAATATGATATAGTATATATTTTGGAAATATATTTGGTTGATAAAAATTACAACCTGAAGTATTATGACGAACTTTGGATGAAGTTTTTTTCCCACGCGAGGTTGATGCTTCGTTTTCTTTATAACTCATACCTAATGCTTTTGAACATATAATCATAATACACGATACAAAATAAAGGCACATATAATATTTAGAAAGTCACTATCAAATTATCGAAGTTGAGAGTAAAATAAACAATATAGTACATGCATAAAAGCTACTCTATACAGATAACATACCTACAGAATCACTGATTGGATTATCCTTCGTTGGTAATAGATTTGTATTCAATATCTGCAATTTCATATATTTTGTCAATTAGATAATTCTATTTTTATTGTACATTTTCAACCACAAGTTAAGTCTACAAACATAGTATATTCTTATTGATTTTTGAGTTATCTAGATCGGCAGATATATGTATAGTGGAAGTTTGTCCACTTTGGAGTTCTGAACATTGGCGTGATGCGTAATTATATAGTATGAAAGTAATAATGTTAGATTGATGATCACAAAATTGCAATTAGTCTATACAAATTAGAAATCAAATTGAATTTGCTAACTATGTAATTGCAATTATTGTAATTTAATGAAGATTTACAGAATGGTAATTACTATTTAGGTTTTCCCACTAATTATTTATCTAAATAATTGGTGCATTTAATATTAACCATATAGTTAAAATTATTTTTTAAAAAATTATTGTATAATATAGGGAGCTATAGTATACTATGATGAAAATCTACTTTATTTTTTCATGTTCAAATTAACATATTTGTAGATTAATATGTAAAATACAAAATGAAGAATTTAATATATGTTCTGTAATAAAATTTATTATTGCATAATTATTAATTTGATAATATTAATTTAATTATTTAAATTGAGAAATCATTTCTGATATTTATTTTTTAAATTACGTTTTTAAGTAATTAGTACGTTAAATGGTACCCATGTATTTAGAATACCTACAATATTTATTTTTTGTTATATAATATAGGAAGCTATAATACAATATGACAAAAATCTATATCACTTTTCCATTGAAATTAACATATTTAAAGACTAATATGTCAATTGCAACATTAGAAATTAAATTTACGTTTTGTAATGAAATTTGATATTGCATAATACATTTCGGTGACTTTAATTACGATTTATTTAAATTTTAAATAATGATTCTTCGTTTTTTTTCGTGAATTTTTGTATCTAGATGACTTGGTTATCTCTTTTTTCATGTCCTATACTTTTTATAATGAAATGTTACTAAAATAAAAGAAGAAAGATTATTAAATAGAAGCAATCCATTATTTGATGTTATTTTTATTACATAGTAGCATTTATTTTAGTAAGTTACATGTTTCTCTTTTAGGATAATAAAAAATGTGTCATTATTCTAACCACAGTCTATTAGAAAGGACAAATTGTCTCATTTACTACGCGTGACATAAAATATTACTATTGATTATATATAATTTTACTCGTAATAGTTTTTTTTACCTTTACGATATCTTTTAACAGTTTGATAAGTACAATTTCTAATAATTGTTATTTTATGTGAAGTTAATATATTCTTTTTTTTGTATTAGTATATAAGGACTTGAATATGAAAGTTTTTAAAAATTGTAAAGACCTAGTTTAAGATTAATTTAGGTGTGTATAGAATTTACGCAACTTAAAAAAATAAATATATAAAAATAACATTGTATCACTTCAACATATAATGTTTGCTTTTCATAGGCTTCATTGGGGTGGCATATATATATATATATATATATATATATATATATATATATATATATATATATATATATATATATATATATATATATATATATATATATATATATATATATATATATATATATATATATATATATATATATGTTTATTTGCATATATTTATTTCAATTAAACATTGGGAGTAACATAGAACTATATTTCTCGCACTATCCCAACCCATATATTTTGCTTACGATTTATTTTTCACAACATGAAATGAAACCGTAAAAATTTAAGGAAAGACAAATTTATCCACATATAATAATATAACTATATCTTTAAAGAACTTCATAAATTTTTATTTTAAGGCTAAAAAAGATGGTTAAATTAATCCACTTGCATATAATATGAAAATTTAGATGTCTACATTATTAGTTTTACTGTCATGTTTGTAATGAATTAATTTATATACAAATGTCATTAGTTAATTTTTTGCTTATAATATATGAAAACTAATGAACAATTCTTTCTAATCTAATTTTCCTTATAATTCATATTTGAAGATGTCAACAGAGATTACTATGTTTACAAAATAAAATATATAGACACATAATATTATATAAATGAACAAAGAGTATATATACATATTAAAAAGATTGCATAAGCGTAAAAAAACTTACATAGCATGGAAATTATACCTCTACGTGCTTCTTTCTTCCTTTTATATGTTTACACTAAAGTAGTTTATGTATGGGTGATCATTCGTATTTTCTTTTGTTGCATATATTTTTTTTTCAATGTTTGAAAGGTTGCATACCATCTAGGTTGAGTCGTACATTCAATTTTATAGACAAACTCACTAACATGGTGCCAAAATTTGCATATAATATACTTTTTTTTTATCTAATAGATCTCTGTGGAAATTTGTTATTTTCAGCACCGCTTTGTAACTTACAACCAGAAAAATATAAAAAAGTTAAATAAATACGAGAAAGTAGAAAAAAAAGAAGGAAAAGAAATTAATATTGATTTTATCCTACACTGAATATATAATATAATAATATAAATGGGAAAATGATTCATCGTACTGACTATTTCTAATATTATTATAATAATTTGTCATTTACAATTAATTAATATAATAAGTAAACCGTTATAAACATCATTATATTTACGTAAGTAAGAGTTATTTTATATAGAAGAAAAAATAATTTCTAGTTAAGCAAGTTCATGCAAGTAAAAAAAAAGATAAATTACATAACAAATGTAGTTTTCAGTTGGAGAGAATGAGAACAATAAAATGAACTTTACAAATATTAATTTATATAATTAATACTTATCTCAAAACATCAGAAGAGATAATGTTTAGTTCAACATTCCCGTGCAATGATGACAAGTTTATGACATTTGTTTGCCGTATAAAAACAACTACATGATTTTTAAGAAACTTTCCTTACCGATTGCAATCCTCATCTCCATCCATATGAAATCAAAACAAATGCAAATCGATTGATACAGACAATAGCATTTGTTGGAATGCTTGTTTAAAATAAATATAATTGCATTGATGTAGCTAAATCTTATCTCATAGTGTAAGATGAAATGATCTCCAATTCAACATTTCAATACAAACAAAAGAAAATCACGATAATGTAAGTCGTATAAAAATAATCACATACATCTTTAATAACTTTATTGAACCAGAAGAATATTCAGCTGCATCTATATCAGATAACAATAACTTCAAGCCGTATGAAGATAATAACATCTATCAAGGACTTGGTTAAATGAATAGGAGAATGAGTTGGACACAATATATAGATACTCATTCAGCTGAAATGAAGTCTTCCACTGTACACGTTGCTTTGTGAATAATCAAAAAATCATATATTTCATACACGTATAAGTGTAGACAAATAAACAACCGAACTATATTCAGACAACGAATATAAGGATGCTAGATGGCTAAAAATTGTAGTTCATATTTTAGATTTGGATAGGAAGAAATAATATTGTAACACCCCGAAATTTCGCTCCTAAATTTTCGTGTTATTTTACCCTTCATTATTATTTTTTGTTAACATTATAATATTTTACTTCTTAAAAATATTATATCTTATGTTATTTGTTTTTCAACTTTTAAAATGTTATATTAATATTATTTATTTGATGAGAAATTATAGAATTTATAGTATTTAGAAATACGCGTTTGAGCTAGTATTTTTATTTATTCGATTTGAACTCGTCTGGACAGTGCGCATGACTTTTTAATGTGAAGTTTCAAGCTCCTAAAAGCTGTCCTCAAAATCAGAATATTGGAAGCATGGGAGAGGCTTTTGAGCATCCTTGTAACCTCCTTTTTAATTCACCCATTTTATTACCCCATCAATTTCAACTTGTAACCCCCCTTTTTATTTCCCCTTTTGCTGCTGATTTCTGGTCAGAAAATTAAGACCATCTCCCCATATTGTTCGGCCATGTCACGAGGGGAAGAGAAAACAAAAACAAGCGTAAAGTTCATCCCGAATTTTCCTGTCACACCTTCATGAAAATGACAATATCTCGAGATCTAACCGTTGGATCGTCTTCAAATTTGGAAAGAATGTTGAGAACATCTTGTTCGTCATTTTGACCGGATCGATTTGGCATCCGAGTTTCAGATCATCGGGAATCGTTGTCGGAACAGAACAGTACATAATGGAAATACAAGCAATTGGAGGTCTTCAAAGGTAACTAATGGTTTTCCTAGATCGATTAGAATTCGTATAGGGTTTATATTAGTTTTAATAGTTAAGTTGGGTTAGTATCATTTTAGGAAATTTTGGGTGGGAATAGTTTCATGTTGTACGTTTATTTTCATGAGTTTTATTGATTATATGATGTTATGGTTATGTGTAAACTTGGTAGTTAGTTAAGAATGATTATGTATAGCCATAACTTGAGGATTTGTGCTATTGATTACAGGTTATTTCTATGAAAAGTGCTTGTGTTAGTCTGATCAATATTTTATTACCTCTAACCAAAAACAAATCTGTAGCCAAGTGTTGTGCTGCAATGCCAACCATGAATATTGAATTTGTGGATGAAGTTAGGGGTTTTGGATTGTCAAAGTGTGGGCGTGGGATGCAGCAGGTGCTGCTGAAGTATTTTAAGTTGCTGCTTCTAGTGTTGTTATGCTTGATTTGTGGTGTCTTAGTAGCTTGGTTCAACAAATTCTTAGCCATTGATCTTAGTCACCATGCTCGAGTTGGTTATAAATTGTGCCTTTTTTTCACATATTTCATTTGTTTTTTTTGTTGTATTTTTATGTAATGTCATCGTGTAGCTTGTTTTCATGAGTCATTTAATTCATGATAATATTATGATGTAAAGTTTATGAGTTTTGTTTTATTATTAGTACTACTACTACTATTATTATTATTATTATTATTATTATTATTATTATTATTATTATTATTATTATTATTATTATTATTATTATTATATTTTTAGAGTTATTATTATTTTTTGTTATTAGTATTTTGAGAAGAGTGTTATTGTGAACTGAAATTCTTGGGTTGCGATCCTAGATTTCTGTTGATTTGGTGTAAGGCCTTAAGGGCATCCGTGTTATTTGATAATTGAGTATTATTTTATTATTATTATTATTATTGTTTGAGAGCAAGATTATCCGGAGGGACGTAATCCCGAGGTGAAGAACATGCAAACTATAGGACGTAATCCTGGGTATACCTTGGTTTTGTTGTCGTCCGAGAGGTCGGTGGGGACGTAATCCTACACCGCATCGAGAGTATGGCCATTCTTAGACACAGGCAGTAGGGAACGTAACCCATATGCTGTCTGGAGGTTGTATGACATTACCATAGGAAGTGGGTTGTCCACTAGCGTTTAGCTCTCTCTCTCAAACTAATTATATGATTTTTATTACTTTAAACTTTGATGGTTTATGATTTGATACTTGAGTTTATATATACTACCTCCGTATTTTTTTAGTTGCATCATTTGGTTTTGTGGCACTATTCATCAACCAACTTTGTTAAATTATCTCGCATTATTATATAAGAAAAAATATAGTCAAGTGGGGTCTTGTTAGATTTGTCTTAATGAGAGGATTCCAAATATCAAAATTTTAAAATTTTTACTTACACCAAATAAGAGATATTAATGTTCAAAAAATCGTCTCGACAAATGTAAAAAAGTAAATGTTGCAACTAAAAAGATACAGAGGTAGTATATAGTTATTTATCCATTTTGTTTATTCTGTTATCTTTACCTGTTTATATTAATCATGTTGTACTATATTTGTTTAAGGGTTTTATTTGATTATCTGAAGTTTACTATTGAGATGATTCTGTATAACTTAATTATTAAGCTTTTATAACTCTTATATGGATCCTAATTGGGCTGGGAGAGCTGTTAGTTACTCCCCACTGATTGTGGATGTTTGTTGATATATTTTGCAGGTGATTATTTTGTGTTATGGGAAATGAGAGAAAGACTATTTAGGATTTTTGTTTGAAACATCTTATTTTACTATATATATTGGGTTTATGAGGTTGTTTTGCCTCTTTATGGTTATTTTGAGTTAATTCATTTGGGTTTTATTTTATTTAGTTTATATTTAACCCTGATTTAGAGTGACATTTCCGTCAGACGATATTTCTGCTATTGTCATTCCTTTAATAAAATGTTCTATTTTTGCTTATATTATGTCTTTAAAAGGACGGAGTGTTACAGTTGGTATCAGAGCAAATGATCCAAAAACTCTCATTGAGTTGCTACATATTCCATGAAAAATGTGTAGTTGTTGCATCGAGGATTATTAGTATCTTAGGCTTCAAGAAAAGTTCTTAGTGAGAGTTACTTGGGTAGGAACAAAGCCCCGGGATTTATTATTTTTGTTAAACGATGTGCTATATGTTATTCTTATGTGTTAGTTAGTGAGGTTTAGCAAGGACTAACGTTTTCGTTTTTGTAGGGTACCTCCAAGGCGTTAATTAGATGCCCGAAACAAAGTTGTATATATGTAGTCGTCGTATAGCGTATTTTCGTGTCGTTTCAAGTTTCGAGGACGAAACTTTCTTAAGGGGGAGTGATTGTAACACCCCGAAATTTCGCTCCTAAATTTTGGTGTTATTTTACCCTTCATTATTATTTTCCGTTAACATTATAATATTTTACTTCTTAAAAATATTATATCTTATGTTATTTGTTTTTCAACTTTTAAAATGTTATATTTATATTATTTATTTGATGAGAAATTATAGAATTTCTAGTATTTAGAAATACGCGTTTGAGTTAGTATTTTTATTTTTTCGATTTGAACTCGTCTGGACCGTGCGCATGACTTTTTAATGTGAAGTTTCAAGCTCCTAAAAGCTGTCCTCAAAATCAGAATATTGGAAGCATGGGAGAGGCTTTGGAGCATCCTTGTAACCCCTTGTAACCTCCTTTTTAATTCACCCATTATATTACCCCATAATTACCCCATCAATTTCAACTTGTAACCCCCCTTTTTATTTCCCCTTTTGCTGCTGATTTCTGGTCAGAAAATTCAGACCATCTCCCCATATTGTTCGACCATTTCAAGAGAGGAAGAGAAAACAGAAAGAAGAGTAAAGTTCATCCCGGATTTCCCTGTCACACCTTCACGAAAATGACAATATCTGGAGATCTAACCGTTGGATCGTCTTCAATTTTGGAAAGCATGTTGAGAACATCTTGTTCGTCACTTTGACCGGATCGAATTAGCATTCGAGTTTCAGATCATCGGGAATCGTGGTCGGAACAGAACAATACATAATGAAAATGCAAGCAATTGGAGGTCTTCAAAGGTAACCAATGGTTTCCCTAGACCGATTAGAATTCGTATAGGGTTTATATTAGTTTTAATAGTTAAGTTGGGTTAGTATCATTTTAGGAAATTTTGGGTGGGAATAGTTTCATGTTGTACGTTTATTTTCATGAGTTTTATTGATTATATGATATTATGGTTATGTGTAAACTTGGTAGTTAGTTAAGAATGATTAGGTATAGCCAGAACTTGAGGATTTGTGCTATTGATTACAGGTTATTTCTATGAAAAGTGCATGTGTTAGTCTGATCAATGTTTTATTACCTCTAACCAAAAACAAATCTGTAGCCAAGTGCTGTGTTGCAATGCCAACCAGGATTATTGAATTTGTGGATGAAGTTAGGGGTTTTGGATTGTCAAAGTGTGGGCGTGGGATGCAGCAGGTGTTGCTGAAGTATTTTAAGTTACTGCTTCCATTGTTGTTATGTTTGATTTGTGGTGTCCTAGTAGCTTGGTTCAACAAATTCTTAGCCATTGATCTTAGTCACCATGCTCCAGTTGGTTATAAAATGTGCCTTTTTTTCACATATTTCATTTGTTTTTTTTTTTTGTTTTTTTATGTAATGTCATCGTGTAGCTTGTTTTCATGAGTCGTTTAATGCATGATAATATTATGATGTAAATTTTATGAGTTTTGTTTTATTATTAGTACTACTACTACTATTATTATTATTGGTATTATTATTATTATTATTATTATTATTATTATTAATTGTTATTATTATTATTATTATTATTAGTATTATTATTATATTTTTGGAGTTATTATTATTTTTTGTTATTAGTATTTTGAGAAGAGTGTTATTGTGAACTGAAATTCTTGGGTTGCGTTCTTAGATTTCTGCTGATTTGGTGTAAGGCCTTAAGGGCATCCGTGTTATTTGATAATTGAGTATTATTTTATTATTATTATTGTTTGAGAACAAGATTATCCGGAGGGACGTAATCCCGAGGTGAAGAACATGCAAATCATAGGACGTAATCCTAGGTATACCTTGGTTTTGTTGTCGTCCGAGAGGTCGGTGGGGACGTAATCCTATACAGCATCGGGAGTATGGCCATTCTTAGACACATGCTGTAGGGAACGTAACCCATAGACTGTCTGGAGGTTGTCTGACATTACCATAGGAAGTGGGTTGTCCACTAGCGTTCATCTCTCTCTCTCTCAAACTAATTATATTATTTTTATTACTTTAAACTTTGATGGTTTATGGTATTGATACTTGAGTTTATATATATAGTTATTTATCCATTTTGTTTATTCTGTTATCTTTACCTGTTTATATGAATCATGTTGTACTATATTTGTTTAAGTCTTTTATTTGATTATCTGAAGTTTACTATTGAGATGTTTAGATATAACTTAATTATTAAGGCTTTTATAACTCTTATATTGATCCTAATTGGGCTGGGAGAGCTGTTAGTTACTCCCCACTGATTGTGGATGTTTGTTGATATATTTTGCAGGTGATTATTTCGTGTTATGGGAAATGAGAGAAAGGCTATTTAGGATTTTTGTTTGAGACATCTTATTTTATTTTATATTTACTATATATATTGGGTTTATGAGGTTGTTTTGCCTCTTTATGGTTATTTTGAGTTAATTCATTTGGGTTTTATTTTATTTAGTTTATATTTAACCTTGATTTAGAGTGACATTTCCGTCAGACGATATTTCCGCTATCGTCATTCCTTTAATAAAATGTTCTAGTTTTGCTTATATTATGTCTTTAAAAGGACATAGTGTTACAAATATGGTTAATGTCAGGTTGAAGAAGTGGAAAGAAAACCTCATAGTTCATGTATGTTACGGTGGGTTATATATTCTCAAAACTTAGGAAAAAACACAAAAATATAGATCTATTACACTTGTGAAATTTTGAAGAAGACAAAAACAGGAATAGTACTAAGAAGTGACTAATGAAAACACTATTCAAACAACATAACTTTGAGTAAAAACAAAATCTAATAGTATTATAAGATTACGCAAAAAGACAAAAAGCATATCTTACTATCAATTTGGGACACAAAATTTAATAGATACAAATAAAACATTTTTAAAAAGATATTTGTTAACAAACATTTACAGTACTAAACATACAATAATATGGACAATTGCATAACAACATTCAAATATTTGAAATATGATACACAAGCATTATAGTTTAGCTTACATATAACATTTAAAAAGGGAAATCAACTTAAATATTATATGGTAATCATCAAAGATATGCAAATATATTCATTCAATACTTACATTATGATAATTGAATTGTAATAGTATGAGTTTTGATGGTTGAACTATAAAAACATAAAGTTGAGTGGTTGACTTGTAATAACATATACTCTATTTGAATTTTCGTATGTTATTATTATTTAGTTTGCTCAGCAAATTCGTGTAATTGCTTATAAATTTTTAGTAGAAGACAAATCATCTTAATTGAACAAATGTATTTTGTATGTCTTAAATATACATCATGTTGGAAAAAATTATTATATCTAATAAATATATGTAATTAATATTAATAATTGTTAATAAAAAAATGAGCTTATAAAACAACATCCGTAAAATTTCATAAACTAAACATCAGAATCAAATGATGAAAACAAAGCATATCTATTATTTCATATCCATCATTAGAAGTTATGAAATTTTATTGAAGAAACAAACAAAATATATAAAAAATATATTACTTGTGAAACATATAAAGGAGCAAAAAATTTATAATAGTATGATTTAACCATTGCAAACAATACTGACAACAAAAAGCAAACATGATATCACATTTTGGAACTTGTGAAAAACATAGATAACAACAAAAGTACATAGTGTTATCAAATCACACATATGAAGACAACATGTGATTCTATGTTATGTATTACATATTTGTGGTACTATTTCATGCGTCCATGAAGATACAAAATATCATCATCAGAGAACTTACAATAAAATTAATTTAATCATAATGTCTTTCGGTAAATATACTATTTATATTGCTTATCAATCGATGTACATCTTATGTAAATTAACTATAATACAAAATAGCATATCACATATAAAATATGTACAATAAAAACTTATTCTTATAAGTAATTACACTACTTTTTTTTTGCAAATCTAATATAAACAAAACATGAAGCCAAACACATTCAAATCTACAAATAATTTTTTTAAGATACTAAATTTACATAAGTACATCACATGTACAAAATGTACAATGGAAGTAGAAGCTTACTTTCACAAATTATTACCACAACTTTTTTTTCCGACTCTAATATAAACAAAACATCAATCGGAATATATTATAATTTACAAATAACTTTTTTTAAAGATGCTAAGTTACACAATCAACTATCTATAGCAAGATTTGAAAAACGCATATGAACCATCTCTTTATATTCACGTAAGATACACATGAAAATATGATTATCATTCCAATATATCCAACTACCACCATTAAAACCACGAGGCTGTCACACAATGCAACAATTGAACCCAAGAAAATCTCCTAAAGCTCGAGCAGCGTCATTCATTTGTGGGATTGAAACTCGAGGTTCGAACACAACAAAAATATGAGCATTGTACATTCTAACAAGTTCAAGGGCGGTATGTTGGAAAACTTCTCTATTACTTCCGCAAATATTCCAAAGAAGTACACAGATAGACGTTGTAGCAGTAATTGTAGATAATATTGCTTATGAACGAATTGAAATGGAGGAACTGTTAGTTGAAGCTGATGACGATAAATTATGACTTGATGAGGGTAACATTTGATGGCGATAAGGATGAATTGTAATAAAGTGATGTGCATTCCTATAAACCCTAAAGTCTCTACAAAATCCTATAACAACTTCAGCTATGGAAACTTGAGGGTCCAAGAAAAAAGACATAATTGTTCTTTGACGAATATTAATAGACACGTTAAACTCACTTGCATTTTGACGTCCAAAATATCCATAATGATAAGTTGGAGATGTATGCGGAGGTGGAAGAGACAGTAATTGTGGCAATGTTGTCAATGGAAATCGTCCTCCATAAAGCTGCTCAAGATTGAAAATTACATTTCGATTTCTTAAAAGTGTTCTAAAAAGTGGCTCCACCCACGCACATCCCCATTGAGGATGTGATGACGAAGGTATACAATATTGCGGCGCAAGTGGAGGACGGATAATAGAAGCCATTAGTTGGATCATTGAACACACTAGAATGTGAAATAAAAGGACACTAAATGGTGCTGGTGGAGATGGAAGAACAAACACCTTCATATTGTACATACTCTCTAAAAAACCATGATTGTTTTGATCATCAAGTAAGTTTTGAGCTAAAGCTCAACTATTGGTTTGTGGATATCAAGGAACTTGTATAATATGTATTGAGATAGTATTCACAACATCTACTATCCACAGCAAATGAATTTGCAATGGATGAATAAGATGCATACTATTAACATCATACAATTGAGTAGAATGAAGAATGATCGGTTCGGTGGGAACTACTGGACATGTAAGATACAAAGGAGGCATGACAAAAAATAAAAAGGAACTATAAAGTGATGGTAGTCTGAAGAAACTTTATGATACAAATAAATATGAGAATACTTAATGTAAAGTATTGATATATATATATATATATGTGTGTGTGTTTTGGTGTCATGTATATCCTCTCCATATATTCTTATGGTACATTATAACCATAAATTGACACATCATCTTCCAATATGACATACATGCAAAATTTCATGTTAAAAACTAATTAGTTATATCCCTCCCCTCGTAAAAAAGATTTGTCACATCCGTCAACTAATAAACTTCATGTTATCCTCAAATTAATATGATTTTGATATCTTATCTCACTTCAACCAACACTACATTAATCAACTAAATCAATAAATCAATTTTTATAACTAACAATTAACAATAATTTACTAACAACATATTCATCCAATTAACCAACATCTAATTGTTTATAACTAACAATTGACATCTAATTGTTTATAACTAACAATTAACATCTAATTGTTTATAATGTACTCCAAACATCTAATTGTTTATAATTAACAATTAACAATAATTTACATCATATTCATCCAATTAACCAACATCCCGTGAAAACAACCCAAATTTTTTTTAACCAACATATCAACATACTTATTCATCAATCAACACAACCATCCAACTTCTCATAGTACTTCTTAACTAATTAACAAATGATTATGATAATTTCTTAATTGCTAACCTTTGAGCTTATACCTCAATATATTTATAGAGAAACCTAGTATTATCAATAATTTTGAGTTGTAAATATTAATGATTTCCAAGTTAATTTCAGAAAACAAACTGAGTAAGGAAATTCATGTCTACACATCAGAAGTTGACACGAAGAAATCACAATTTTAATTGCCAACAATCGTCACAAAAATTCGATTAAATCACGTAATTTTCACTCTTAGACATTCACAATAACACTGAAAATTAATATTACACGATCATGCATATCAAAAAGAATAATTTTTTTTACTACTGACCTCAAAATTAATACTTTTGGTAGCCATTCCTGGTTTGTAAGGGCATGCTTTCAGGTTTGCTATACTCCCACCCAAGTAATCGAAATAATCTTGCCTAAAACCTACAAACAATATCCATCAAAACAACCAAATTACATAGAATTAAATGTAAAAGATAAAAGCGAAAACCCACCAAAAGAACACGGGTTTACCATAAGTTTATGAAACCACAAAGCACAAACCATCAACCAAATGAGATTTGAAGCTCATAATTAATTCCATAAACTCAGTGCTAAAATCTATATATCCTTCAATTGCTCCATAAACTATAAAAATTCATGAATATACATGAGGAAGCATACAATAATAATAGTTGAATAACTAAGATACTACAAACTCACCACACTTACTCAATCAACACACATAACCATCTAATTTATCGTAGGTCAACCAACACCACATCAATCAATTTACCATAATTTCATAATCAAATCTACTAATCATAATCCCAACTTCATCAAAAATCATCTTTTGGCTATACAATAATGTTATTTAGAAATGGATACATCACCCAAAAATTTGACTCAAAGAATACGCTCCTAGTCCACTTCCATGAATAAAATTTTCTTATGCTATAAAATTTGCATTTCTTTAAAATGGTAGTGAAATTGGGAAGCTAACGCTACAACAAAAGCACATATCATCTAGTGATTTATGTTTTCTGGAGCTTCGTGGGTGCTAATTTGGCCTAAAAATTTTTTGGGTAGTAATCTCATTACTTGAAGAGTTCTGGGTAAACACTCCTTTGTTATACTTAATTAAAGTAGATGGAAGCCAATTTTTTATTCCAAATTTGTAGGCTATTTCTCTTTCTTTCATGTATTGTTGTCCAATAGCAGTCAACATGTTTTCCTTCACTTGTCAAATTGAAAATTGATTTTCTTTGTGGAAGATTTTTAAAAAAAAGAAGAGTTTGGTAGGGACTCGAAAACAAAACAGTAAGAATCCAAAATTGACTAAATTAAATACCACTATTATTCTCAGTGATGAACTAAGGCATTTTAAATTAAATTCCCCACCCTCCCCATTGAATACGTTCATATGTAAGAAACTCCGGTGAGCCTATGATGAATAAGAAAAGCTAACAACAGAGCATAAGAAAGAAAAGTAAAGTACACTTCTAAGTTAGTAGTATAACCTTATTTATAATACTTAAAACCGAACTCTTAGACGTACAATGTAGCGTATAAGTTTAGGAAGATGATGATATATAAAAATAAACAGGGTAGTTCTCTGTAGATTACTCGAACCAAAAGATGAGAAAAAAAATCTGAAAATAAAGAAAACAAAATTACAAACTTCATACCTGTACTCTCTAAGGACCACCGAACAACATACAGATAGAAGGGGAAGAACGGGGTTTCCGACGACAATGGACTCCTGATCCGGCGATGCCACCACACGGTGGCGAGCACCGCCGGCACTGGGCAACAACTGACAGACTCAGAGATTTGCCGACCTCATTGAGCCTAAGGATGTCATGTAGTAACCACTACCCAGTACAAAATCTGATCAAAGGGAAGTCTCTATTCTTTATACATATTGATGCACATATAATGCCTTTATCACTTGGGATTTCCTCCAATCAATTTCTTGTAGGTCTTGGTGCTGGTGGTAAATGCTCTTCCACTAAAAATCTTAGAAGCAAGGACAATAGAGACCAATGTCGATTCATCCAGACCTTCAATATTCATAAAATTTTCCACTTTCGAAGATACCTTTGTGTTATAAGGATATTAAATGACAAGACAGACAAAGATAAAGACTTGAATCAACAATCACAAAGTTTGAAGAACATGGGGCGACCATGGATTCAACACAAAGCTACACCCATGGTGATGATGAGGAAAATAGAAAATGATATCACATGTGTGATGATAACGGCGATGCTTACAATGATAGTGATGATGTTGTAGAGAGAGAAAGTAAGAAATTGAGATAATTTTTTTGGTTGGTTAAAAGTAAACCAGAGTTGGAGAAAAGAGAGAAGACACGGTTTGAAGACAACTGGAATTGTGCCAATTTTATTTTATTTTCAAATAAATAAAAGGAAAAAGGAAAAAGGAACAGGTTGCTGAGAGAGTGGGACACAGGTGGCGTGAATTGTAATTTTGTGGAATCTTGGGTCGGTGCACATACCCTTGTGCACCTCAAACCCCAATTCCCTTTTTATATAAGATAAGATAATGGAAAATCTGATCCGGTCTTGTGATCCGGATCAGATTTTATAAAACCACAGTGGTTTCTAAAATCTTATCCAGTTCACTTAAAGACCGGATCAGATTTTCCGCCCAGCTTTCCCTCCCATTTTTTTTATTGATTTTCGGATGCGGTTTTGTAAAAACCGAATCTGTTACTAAGTGACAGATAAGGTTTTTTCCACTAGTGAGATTGGACGTTCGTTTCGAGGAGGAAAGAAAACCAACTGATGCATATGCATCTGACCTGATCCCAAAATTAATCATAAGTTTGTTTAATTTCTGAGTTTGGTTAATCTTGAGGATTATTAAGGCCAAGCTAAAGTTCTTTTTTGGCTGAACAAGATTAAGAGAGTTAATGAGAATTAATTAGCACTAATCTTGTTCAAGAGTTGTTGAATTATCTTTAAGTAGCTTATTAGTACTAAAATTGTTTTGAATTAGCTAATTAGTTTAGTTATATGCTTAAATATATAATGGAGCTAAGCTAGCAGCTGCCCATGAAGGATGTAGAGGTGCTTGCTTGAGGTTCTTGATATTTATTAGTGTTGGTTAAGTCTTAAACATGCTTAACTTACACGAAAACACCGAGTTAGCACCAAAACAGAAAATTGCATCATATTGGCAAATTTCAAGCCACGGTATTCACTAGCAATTTTGTGATGCTTGTAATGAAGTAATGAAGCCAGAAGGTGAAGCAAGGAGCTTATTCATGCTTACATAGATATATGAAGCCAAGGGTCCAATTACAAAATTTCCTAGCAAGGAAGGAAATCTCCTTATTGGAGTCTTTTGTTTCACGTCATTTTAGGCTTTGGAACTTCTGCTACTTGTTCTGCTTTGGGCAGCCACTTTCAGTCATCATCTTAAGGCGTGTGACCTCTGGTTGGAAAGATCTTCAAGTGTAGGAAACCCTCCAATTGGTTTCATAGTTAAATTCGCATCCAATCAGAAGTTATAGCCAAAAGAATAGAGAAAGGTCTTTCTGTCCGGATTTCAGCAGCTTACTCAGCTTTGAGCTTATTTTAAGCATATTTGTAGATCTTTGTTGGCTGTGAATTTTTGACATGTCGTAGTATAAATAGTTAGATGCTAGGTTGTAAAATTTTAAGTTTGATTAATAAAAAACCAGAGAGTTCTATTTGAAAACAAGTGTGTTTTTAGTGCAAAATCGGGTTTGGTTTTTTTTTATCAAAAATCTTTGTTGTTTGCTTGTCATTCATTGAGATGAGAGCTAAGCTAGTAAGTAAATTAGGTTGTAAAACAAGTTGCTTCACCTTGTTTTAGCCTAGAGTGGTGGTACTTTGGGTTGTTAAAGTGGTGGTAGTTTGTCATAGACAAATCGGGTTTGTTTTCTTTAGTTCTTTTAAGAATGATTTTTGACTTCTCTTAACTAATGCTCTCAAGTGCTTAATCAATATGCATCATTTGGTATAAGAGATATAGGTTGGTTGACATCATTCTTAAACACCTAATTACATCCTTAAACACATTCCAAAAGCCTAACACATAGCCTAAACACTCAGCCACAAAAACACTGAAATCGAAAGTCCTAAAACACTATTTTTGTCCATACTTTCTATCACCCTAAAATTTGGTTTTCCTTTGTTAATTCTTCATGGAACAACAAGGAGAAAGTCTATTTAGAAGGGGGATGAGTGCACACCAAGCTAGAGTAGTTGGAGTAGAAAACAAAGTGGAGCAATTAGTTGAACAAATTAGCCCGATTTTAGACTTTTTAAGAGATGTACAAGGTAATAGGCATGTAAGAGGAGAGGGTGCAGTAGGTGAGAGAGCTAGTTATGCTAGTTATAATGGGGATGACTATGAAGAAGGAAGGAGAAGAAGAACAACTAGAGTTAAGGACGAGTTTAAAGACCTTAAACTAGAAGTTCCAGAGTTTGATGGCAACTTAAATCCTGATTTCTTCTTAGAATGGGTAACTAGATGTGAGAGGATTTTTGAACTTAAAGGGTATGATGACATCAAATCCTTTAAGGTGGCAGTAGTGAAGTTAAAAGGTTATGCTTCTTTATGGTGGGAAAACGTGATTCTCCTAAGGGTTAGGAAAAGAAAACTGAAAGTAAGTAGTTGGGAGAAGCTAAAGAAGCTAATGAGAGAAAGATTTTTACCTTCTTCTTATACCTTAGATTTGTATAATCAATTGGCAGAGTTGAAGCAAGGTACTATGTGGGTAGAAATTTATATCCATGAATTTGAAAAGTTATTATTAAAGCTGGATATACAAGAGAGGGAGGAGGAAACCATGGCTAGATTCCTAGGTGGGTTAGAAAGGAGTATAGCTAAGAAGTTGGAGTTGCAATTTTTCAGATTAGGGTGGAGAAGCACTAGCAAGAGAAGAGAAAGAAGAAGATGGCTTGGAGAGAAGACGAGGAGGAAGGCTCATCTCACACTCCACAAGATGAACCAGCAAAGGCTGAAAATAATGGCCAAAAGAAGCTCACAAAGAAGGAGGAAGTCAAGTGCTACAAATGCCAAGGCTATGACCATTATGCAACTAAATGTCCGAACAAGAGAGTCATGACTCTTGTAGACATTCAAGCCATAGAAGAAGAAGTATCCAAGCAACAAGAAGAAAAGGAGGAGGTGGACGAAGAGAATGCTAAAGAAGAAGTGGTGATTGAACTAATACAAGTAGGTCCAGCACTCATAACAAGAAGGTTAATCCACGAAGAGGGGTCCTCCAAAGGCCTCACGAAAAGGGAGCAGATTTTCAAGTCAAGTTGTGAAGTGGGAGGCAAGAAGTGCTCACTTGTGATAAATAGTGGCAGTTGTGCCAATCTAGTGTCCTTAAACATGGTTAAGGAGATGAAGCTTCCATTGATCCAGCATTCAAAACCCTACCTTCTTCAATGGGTTAATAATGAAACTTCAATTGAAATTTCTAACCAAGCACTAATTTGTTTTTCTTTTGGCAGCTACTATGAAGATAAACTGCTTTTTGATGTGTTACCCATGGAGGCGTGTGAAATCTTATTAAGAAGGCCTTGGATGTATGATAGGCGAGCACAACATGATGGTTATGAAAACACTTATAGCCTAGAAACAAACCTTCAATTCATTACACTCGAAACGTCCACATTAAAACCAAAATCCACTGAAAATAAACCGAGTGCAAACCTTATACCCTTAAAAAAAAGAGTGAAAGAAAGAAAAACCAAGAAAGAATTCAAGAAGGGGAGTGCACTAACAATAAATTTAATGTTTCAGGTACAAAAGAGAAGAAGAAGATTCGAGGACGAATCTTACTTCAAGAAGAGGAGAATGATGCATATGCATCTGACCCGATCTCAAAATTAATCATAAGTTTGTTTAATTTCTAGGTTTGGTTAATTTTGAGGATTATTAAGATCTTCAAGGGCTTAATTTGCTCTAATCCAGGAGGTAATGATAAAGAACAAGCACGACCTAAGCTTAGGAACAAGGGAACTTGTATCCGAAGCTAAAGTTCTTTTTTGGCTGAACAAGATTAAGAGAGTTAATGGGAATTAATTAGCACTAATCTTGTTTAAGAGTTGTTTAATTATCTTTAAGTAGCTTATTAGTACTAAAATTGTTTTGAATTAGCTAATTAGTTTAGTTATATGTTTAAATGTGTAATGGAGCTAAGCTAGCAGCTGCCCATGAAGGATGTAGAGGTGCTTGCTTTAGGTTCTTGATATTAATTAGTGTTAGTAAGTCCTAAACATACTTAACTTACACTAAAACAATGAGTTAGCACCAAAACAGAATATTGCATCATTTTGGCAAAGTTCAAGCTACGGTATTCACTAGCAATTTTGTGATGCTTGTCATGATGTAATGAAGCCATAAGGTGAAGCAAGGAGTTTATTCATGCTTACATAGATGTATGAAGCCAAGGGTCCAATTACAAAATTTCCTAGCAAGGAAGGAAAGCTCCTTATTGGAGTCTTTTGTTTCACGTCATTTTAGGCTATGGAACTGCTGTTACTTGTTCTGCTTTGGGCAGCCACTTTCTGTCATCATCTTGAGGCGTGTGACCTATGGTTGGAAAGATATTCAAGTGTAGGAAACCCTCCAATTGGTTTCATAGTTAAATTCCCATCTAATCAGAAGTTATTGCCAAAAGAATAGAGAAAGGCCTTTCAGTCCGGATTTCAGCAACTTACTCAGCTTTGATCTTATTTTAAACATATGGATTTTTTAATTTTTACCACCTTTTAAAATCACAGTTTTCAAGATAACCACCTTATAAGTTCATTTTTTTTAAATAACCACCTTATATAACCTAAATCTCTTTAAATACATAGAAATTGATAAATTTCGTCCAAGAAATCGGTCTTAAAAAAGGATAAAAACCTTATATACATTCTAATGAATAAAGTTGGATGTTTTGGAATCATTCTTAAACCCTTCTTGAGGATGATTTCCTTGACCGAATTTGTCAATTAGTAGGTATTTAGAAGGATTTAGGTCATATAAGGTGGTTATTTAAAAAAATGAACATATAAGGTGGTTATTTTGAAAAACTTGATTTTATAAGGTGGTTAAAGTCAAAAAATCCTAAACATATTTGTAGATCTTTGTTGGCTGTGAATTTTTGACATGTTGTAGTATAAATAGTTAGATGCTAGGTTGTAAAATTTCAAGTTTGATTAATGAAAAACCAGAGAGTTCTATTTGAAAACAAGTGTGTTTTTAGTCTAAAACCGGGTTTGGTTTTTTTTATCAAAAATCTTTGCTATTTGCTTGTCATTCATTGAGATGAGAGCTAAGCTAGTAAGTAAATTAGGTTGTAATACAAGTTGTTTCACCTTGTTTTTTAGCCTAGACTGGTGGTACTTTGGCTTGTGAAAGTGGTGGTAGTTTGTCATAGACAAACCGGGTTTGTTTTCTTTAGTTATTTTAAGACCGATTCTTAACTTCTCTTAACTAATGCTCTCATGTGCTTAATCAATATGCATCACCAACAACGCTCGCGTCGCCAACCACCACTATCCACGCTCGTCTTTGCCACCGAATTTAGGGTTCATATTTAGGTGTAATTTCATGAGTAATTTCGTTGTAATTTCTTTTTTATTTTTTTGGTTTCGTTTTCTTCTACTTTAGTTTATTTGTAATTTTTATTTTCGTTTTCTTGTAATTTAGGGTATTTCACCACCACTGGACTCTCTTTTCGTTTTTCTTTATTATCGTTTTGTTGGTGGATTGAATTTTTCGGGTTTTGTTGCTGTAATTTTTCTGTAATTTCTACATTTTCATATGTTTCATTCAGTTGTGGGTTGTAAAAATAATTATCAAACTTGCTATCTAGTTTAATGTTATGTACTTGTCTGTTCAAGTTGGTTCTATTGTAATATTTGGATCAAAATTCAACTTTTTATTTGTTTTTGAGAAGTACTTTGACAAAATTTTCCGCATTGGGAATTGTATTAATGAACTCAAGTTTAGTTAGTAGAATTCAGTGGTTATTGGTAAGTTTGATTTTAAAATCTCAAAATCGAATTGAAGAAGTTGGTGATGCACTAGTTGTAGCCTGTGCCCTATAGGCAGTTTGCTAAACTTTTTTTTGACACAAATTGTTGTTCAATTGATCCGGTTCAAAGGTAAAAAGCGGATCAGTTAACCAATAACAGATCCGGTTTTGACCTTAAAATCGGATCAGTTAATGGTTAACTGATCCGGTTTTGAACCGGATTAGTTATATTTCGTTAACAACTCCTATCCCAACTGATCTGGTCCATTTTCGGATCAGATAAACCAAATTTGACCAGATCAATTGGGCTTTTTTCCACTAGTGGTATAAATAATGAATATAGGGGTTTTTGTGAATACCTTATTAGATATTGTTATTTTAGAGACAGGGACGAGATGTGATGTTTACAAATGTCTCATGAAGTTCATATTATAGAATTGATAGAGAATGTATATTATATACAAAGTACGGTTAAACTCATCAAATATTAATGAGTTAGAGGAAAAGGGGATTTTATAAGGACAAGTTTGGTTAATGAATTTGGGCTAAGGATTTCTACTAAATAGGTGGATCAAGAATCTATATAGTCTAACTACTGCTACTGGAGATATTATCGTTTTCGAGTTACATGATTATCGAGACTTAGAGATTTAATGAGGAAGAAGATGATGATCATACTTGGAGAACATGATTCAGGAATTTAAGCTTCTACCTGAAAGATGGACGAATGAACTTTGAATTTGTTAGAAATCATTTATATGTGGATGTCGGAAGGAAGTACAACTGACTCATTCATGGGAAGTAGTACATTTGCCAATAAACTAAGACCATTTTGGTTGACTTTTTCGATTAAGATTCTGAAATGAAGACCATATGTGAATATATATGTTTTAGATTTTAATGTACATGTTTTGTTTTCGATTGAATGAAAGTTTACTTGACCAAAAATATACGTTAGGCAAAGTTTTGAGAATCCAATCTCTCTGTTAATGGTAGATTCATGAATGATTATGTTTTCTCAAGTTCCTAGGACGAAACGTTTTCTAAGGGAATGAGAATGTAATATCCAGAAAATCTAAACTTGTTAATTAAAAGATAATTATATTTAATGGTCAAATTTCTACTTTAATATAATAATGTGTGACTAAATTTTTTCTCTAACTTCAAGTTATAATATAAGAACTTAAGTTTCCATCAAATAAACTAATTACATGAATTATAAAAGAAAAGGATGGAAGTAGTAAATGGGTAACTTTTGTCTTCATGTTAAAGAAAAGGAAAAATGAGGAAATTATTTTCAAACTCATCTCATGAATTCTTCCACTTCCCTTCTTCTTCTGCTCATGCCAACAAGTCAATCATGCCAAACTCCCTCAGCTTTCTCTCTGGCCCAAACCACCGACCCACACCCACCCTTCTCCTAAGTCAACAATGCAGAAGTTTTTGCCCCCCAATCACCCTTCTCCTCCCTTATGATCTTGTCCCTTGAATTTAACTATAAATAACCATGAAAATCACTCACCAAAATCATAACAAAAACAATAAAAAACCTTATGTTTTCTCTCGGCAACCACCACGCCACCACCTTCAAACCACGACACCTTCAAGCATCACACCCACCACTCATTTATTCACTCACAAACTCGCCGGATATAACTATTAATTTCACCGGAAAATGCAACCCAAAGAAACCCCAAAATTCCCCTGTTTTTCCTCTACCTTCTCTGTCCTATGTTTCGAGCTACTGCTCGTACCACCACCACGTCTGCCACCTTCGGACCACAACAGAACCACCCTCCTCCCGCCGCTGATTGCCAAAGCACCAGCGCGCCACTCTCCTTGCTCATACGCTTCCCCTGCTCTCGTGCACTCTCTACCTCTCTCTCGTTCCTTGCGCACACTCTCTCTCCTTGCCTCGCCGCTGCACCACTGCCGGGAATCCCACGCCGACGAGGCCCGTCCATTTTTCACGTCGATCATCCTCGGTCTTCACTGCTCAAATAAGAGCAGAGGTATGAGATTCATACCTTTGTTTTACTATATCCGATATATGTTAGTTATAATCCAAGCCCAAATTATAAATTTCAGTTTTGGGCCTAAAAGCTCTTTCACCTGGTTGACGATTTAATTGATGCATCAATTGTGTTGGTTTAATGGACTGATTAGGTTAGCTTTAACTAAGCCCCTTAATTTGGTTCCTTTGACTATTATCGGGTTATTTTTCCTACTCACTAAGTTAGTTGAGTTTAATTTAAGCTAACCATGATCTTAATATACTTATTAATTGTTAATGTTATGATTTACCCTTATTTGTTTCATGAAATGTTATGGTTTAATAACAAACACCCTTATTTAACCTTAGAAACTTAGTATGTTTTATGGAATGATTAAAGGCTTCCAATAACCTTAGTTAATTATATAATTTGAGTCTATGCTATAACTATATTGCTTCACTAAAACTCATATTCACTTATAATGTTTAATTAACTTGTATTGTCAATACAATATGACTAAATAATTAATATTTTGGGAAATCGATGGAGTAAATGATAATTAACTTGTTTAATGATTAGTTTAATGAGAAGCCACCGTAATAAGTATAGTTTAATTAATAATAACTGATTAATTGATATTTAATTATGGACTCACATAATAATCTATAAACATAATAATGAACTCCTATAATGAAATGAAATAGTTATATATATTGATGTGAGGTGTAATTATAATTATTCAATGATTCTATAATGGAATTAAAAGAGTTATTCCACTAATTAGTTGATTTAAGAGTCAAACTTAATAAGTTAATGATGAATTAGACAATAATGACTATTATTGGACCCTCTTATGACTTAAGGTAATAAGTAAAACTTAAGCACTAACAATGACCATGAACCCTTTTATGACAATATGACTTGTGACAATTAAGAAGCCCTAATTAACAAATATCGAGGCTTAAATGTTATAATAAAACGTATATTTATATCACTATTCTTGGCTAGATTAAGAAACATAAAGGATATTACAAGACTCCCCCGGCTATCAAAGTTGCTAAGCAGGACTATAGGTAACGTCTACTGCTAGCACCCACAATCCCTTTCTAAATATGTTTTATGATATTTCCGCATTATATTATTGTTAATGGATTGTGGGATATTAAATATTTTTATGAATATGTTAAGTTTCGATGTTATGAAAGAATTTCATGAAATAACTTTGATGTTACAGTAATTTGATTAGGATTACGTTATGATTATGGTTATAACTGTTTCATGATTATGATTACGATTATGTAATGTAATTATGGTTACGTTATGATGATGATTATGCTTCATGATTACAATTACGGTTATGTAATGTAACTATGATACGTAAAAAAACGAAACATGATAAAGTTAAGTGGATGATGGTTCTTGGCCATATCCCGTGGGCTCCACAAGTGTCACCTTTGTTGTGACCACCTTTATGTGGGTAACGCAAGTGTCAGCTTTGTTGTAACCGCCCTTATGGGTTAATGATTTGGGCACCGCAAGTGTCACCTATGTTGTGACCGCCTTTCTGTATGTTCTTGCGGAGACGTCCCTTCCGTTGTACTAGACAAGTTACCAAAGTAAAAGATATAAAATGATGAACATGATAAAGAATGATGCTAATATTTTATGATTATGATTTAATGGCCTGGTTATGTTTACGAAATGGTTTTATTATTTCTCTCCTCCATGTATACTAATGCAATGAATCGAAATGCTTTTACGATGTTAGGGTAGTATGTTATTGAGCCTCAGCTCATGACGTTTTGTTTTTCTGTGTTAGGTATGGCAAAACAGTTGCAGTATGACTATTATAATTAGTTACGTTGAGGAGATTATGTATGATTCTAGGAGGTTTAGGATATTCTATATGATGGAAAAATAAGTATTATTTATGATGAGCAATTGAATAGCTGAATTACCATTTTAGGCTATTATACTATTTGTGGGCCCATAACCCACATGCTTAAATTATGATTCCACTGCAGATTAAGGTTATGTATTTATGGGGCGTTACAGGGTGTTTGGACCCTGTTCAAGGCGTTCAGGGGCTAATGATCCCCATGTATCTCGAGGGTTGTCAATGGACCCTGCTCGAGGTATCCAAGGCTAATGAGCCTCATGTACCTCGAGGGGTGTCAATGGACCCTTCTCGAGGTATCCAGGGGCTAATGAGCCCCATGTACCTCGAGAGGTGTCGGGACCCTGTTTAAGGTGTTCAGGGGCTAATGAGCCCCATGTACCTCGGTGGGTGAATTGCCGTGTTAAACTCATGGGTTTGATACCGTAACTCTTGACAGGTATCAACTTTGAGGGCCATTGAGGCGACGAAGGTGCTCGAAGTATCCTTCGCTCGATCGGGGCGAAGTGCCAAGGTGTAGGGCTTCTGAAGTTGAGCTGGAATTAAGTCAACTTTTATGGTTGGGGGACCCGTGTGAGATGATAGGAGTCACCCTGGTGTGGGTGAACATTGGGCCTCACATTTTGGCTCAACCGGTCAAGGCTAATGGATAGCGATCATTGGGCCTCAAGGGAGGCGTCAAGCCCACGATGATGTTGTCGTTGAATGGAGAGTACAAATTTCTTGTAAATACGGGGGACCAAATCATTTAACCCATTCCCATTTTTGCTTTTCTTCCAAGAGCTCTATAATTTCTTGAAGAGAGAGTACGTTGTCAAGGCTACTCTAGACAACTCGACAAGAGTACTTTGCGAGCATGAACCAGAGACTTTGAGTACTTTATAACCAAGGTATGACTTTTGTTGTCCCTTTAACTTCATAGTTTCAGTAATAAATGGACCAAGCTGGGTATAATTCTCCATTATTTAATAACGGAGGTACTATGTCCGAGTCGGGCACCCCCTTTTCCCCTTGAGTCATTGTTCGACGAGGTGATAATAAACAGGGTGCCTATGGTGTCTGTAGCCCATGGGTGCCTTGATTCTTTGAGGATACTCGATGCCATCCCGTGCTAGAGTTCTGGTGAATCATTTATATCAACTAGGGGGCAGGTGGAGATATTAATCCCCCCATGATGTCACGGTGGCCCGCTCTCGAGCCGTTAAGAGTTAACCATTTTCTCGACACCCAGGTAGTCCGTGTCATGGAGAGAGAGGATGATGATGTGTCTCTCGAAGCTAGTACCAACGACGATGGCCAGCGGGGCAAGGGGATCGCTCATTTCTACATTCAGGGGCTTTTCAGTCAGTTTCTGGACATCAGGTTACATGACCTTACTGTCTCGTACTGGGTTCCTCATCCCTACATGTTGTATATTCCTCAGCCAGACGAGTCAGTCTGTACCCCACCGACGGGTTGCATAGCCGTCTATAAGGCTTATCTCGTGCTCGGCCTCCGATTTCCCATCCATCCATTCATTGTTTCTGTACTTAGGGCATATGACATTGCCCTTTGCCAACTGATGCCTAACAGGGTAGGCTCGATGGTTGGCTTTTTAGCCATCTGCGATGGGCTTCTTCGAGGGCTTCTTCTTGAGTAATAAGATGGGTTCCTTTTGTACTTCAATAACACTTTGGGTTTTTCATTTGTAGGCTTGTACTTGTATCACCTTTGATTAATGAAATAAAATTGTCCTTCATAACTCGAAGTTTGTTTCTTCTATTTTTGTCTTTAATTTGTAATTTATTATTACCTTTGACTGTCTGTCTTAACCCGATAAGAGTGTGCAAATGTATGTCACTATTTAAGCTTGAATATTGCTGGACAGTGCCGGCTTACAAAATTGTTATGCTAACGAGTTGCCAACTTACATTGTTCCTGACATACATAGGCCTGTTACCCCTAATTTAAAAGACAAAAATATTAAACATATAACTTACGTAAATTATCTGCATTCCATGGCTAGGGTAGTTCTCGACCCTCTTGACTGACGAGGTGATATGTGACTGGTCGAACAACCTTGGTGATCTTGTAAGGTCCTTCCCAGTTGGGTTGTAGTTTGCCAAGTCGAGGTTCTCTTCCTATAGCCTCGAACTTTCGCAATACCCAGTCATTCACTTGTAGGGTTGATGCTTCACTCTTCTGTTGAAAAGCTTAGTCAATTTTGAGCTTGTAGGAGATTGCCTTGAGGAGGGGGTTGCCTCGAGTTTCTTGTAGTAGGTTGAGGTTAACTCGCTTTTATTCTTAATTCTGGTCGTGGTCGTAGAAGGTGATCCTCGGTGATTGGGGATCCCGACTTCGACCTGTAAGACAACTTCACTCTTATAGACAAGGTTGAAGGGTGTTTGCCTCATTGTCTCTTTGACTGTTGTTCTCGAGGACCACTAAATGCTTGGCAGGTCATCAATCAAGGATCCCTTGGCTCCCTCAAGCATAGTCTTTAGCCCTTTTAGCACAACCTTGTTGGCTGCCTCCGCCTGCCCATTAGTTTGTGTTCTACTGACAGCAGAGAATCTGGTTTTTGTGCCGAATCGAGAGCAGTACTCCCTCGTCGGGCCACTGTTGAACTGTCTACCGTTGTCCGAAATAAGAGCTCGAGGGACTCAGAACAATGAAATTAAGTTTCTCCAGATGAAGTGTTGCACTCCCTTATGAGTAATAGAGGCTAGTGGTTCAGCTTCGACCCACTTGGTGAAGTAATCGATGACTACTAGCAAAAATCTGCATTGTCCAGAGGCTGGTCAGAAAGGTCCTAGCAGGTCCATCCCCGACATGTCGAATGGCGGCCTTGTGCAGTGGACTGGCATGCATTTGGCACTCCTTGCATCTTTGAACAACGCTCGATGCGTCCTCCCTAAGAGTGGGCCAGTAATACCCTACTCGAAGAGCTTTGGACGCGATGGCTCTCGATCCCTGATGGCTATCGCATGCCCCTTGGTGGATCTCTCTTAACACATAATCCCCTTCCTAGGGGGCTAGGCACCGAAGTAAGGGATGGGTAAAGGACTTCTTTATAGCTGGTTGTCATGATATATGAACTATCGAGCTTGTTTCCTTATCTTTTCAGACTCTAGGTCATTTTTGGGGTAGTTTATCATCCCTTAGGTAGTCCACAATCCTGTTCATCCAAGTGGGACTCCTATCTAGGGTCGACACTCCTCTGTTGATGTCGGGCGCCTTTAGCACCTCCTACATTATGGATCGAGGCGACAAGTCCTCGGCTAAGCTGGCCAACCTCGATAGTGCATCGGCTAGTTGATTTTTAGATCGAGGGATGTGGGTGATGGCGAAGCTTAATGTATCCGATATCTCATCCTTCATCCTTCCGAGGTACATCTTCATGTTGTCCTCTTTGGCCTCGGACTCCCTTGTCACCTGTCCAACGATGAGCTGGGAGTCCAAGTGAGCTTGTGCACCTCAGAATGCGTGCCTTACAAAATAGATCGGGTGTTGATTTTTCTCTCATCAGCGACATGGACGACGCTGAGAGCGTTTTCTGACACGGCCAAGTAGATGAACAACGTCTCCCATGGCAAGGGGAAGACGAGCTTTGGGAGGCTGGCCATATGCTCCTTAAATCGACGGAATGCCTCCTCGGCCGCATCGTCTCGGTTTAAAGTAGACTGCTTCAGTGTTTAGAAAAAATGCAAGCTTTTGTCAGCAGACCTCTAGACGAAATGTCCCAGGGCAGCCATACAGCCAGTTAGGCGTTGCACCTCCTTGATGGTTTGAGGGCTCTTCATCTCAATGATGGCTAGAACCTTGTCGGGGTTGACCTCGATTCCTCGCTCATCATCCACTAGAAAACCGAGGCACTTCCCTCCTCGGACCCCGAAGACACATGTCTTCAGGTTAAGCTTCTTATTTTAAGTATGCTAGGTGGAGAGAGTTTCTCTCAGGTTTGAAGCATGGTCATATTCTTTGTTGCTTTTAAAACTCATGTCATCGACATAGACCTCGGCGTTTCTTCCAATTTGTTGCTCTAACAACTTGTTAACAAAGCATTGCTAGGTGGCTCCAGCATTTTTCAGGCCAAATGACATAACCTTGTAATAGTATATCCTTGAGCTCATGGTTAAAGCAGTACGAACTTGGTCTTCTTCAGCCATGGGGATCTTGTGATACCCTGCATTAGCATCCATGAAGCTGAAAAGCGCGTGCCCAACTGTCGAATCAACCAACCTATCGATCTTGGGCAAAGGAAAATCGTAATTCGGACATGCCTTATTCAGGTCTGTGAAGTCGACGCACATTCTTCATGTCCCAGCTGAACCATTACCACATTGGCTAGTCACTTAGTGTACGGGCATTCCTTTATGAAAGCTGCTTTGAGCAGTTTCTTCACCTCTTCTGCAGCAGCTTTGCGCCTCTCGACCCTCTCGATCTTTGCAGGTTTCCAGTTCATGGGCGATGGCCCTCTTTGATGTTGAGATGGTGTACCATGATGCGAGGGTTGATGTTAGACATCTCGTCGACAGTGTATGCAAAGACATATCGGAATTCATTGATAGTGGAGATGATTTGGGATCTGACATCATTAGGCACCCGCTTCCCAATGCGCACTGTTCTGCCCTTCTCTTCGTCGATGCATACTTCTTCAACTCCATCCACTGAACGAGGCCTTTTGTATCGCTTTGGGTTTTCTGCGACGTAAAGCCCCATGACGGGGAGAGGTTCTTCAGGCTTTGGCTGATTTTTCAGACTATTCACGTAACATTCCCACGTGGACCTTTTGTCGCTGAACAACTAAGCGACCTTTCTGTCGTCTGCTTCGAAGTGGAGCAACAATTGATAAGTGGATATCGCAGCTTTTACTTGGTTGAGCGGTGGTCGCCCAATGATCACGTTATAGGGGAGGTCGATGTCGATGATTAGGAAATCGACGAAGACACTCTTACCTTTCCCATTTTCACCGATCTGGACCGGCAGCTTCACTGATCCCAATGGATGTACCGACTGCCCGCCGAATCTCACGAGTGGTTGAATGATGGGTGTGAGGTTGCTGGATTGATATTTCTGCTTCTTAAGACAGTCCATTGTCATAATATCGGTAGAGCTTTCGCTGTCTATCAGAACTCGATCTAGCTGTAGATCGGCGATCTTGAGCTCAACGACTAGTGGGTGAGGTTAGTGGTTGTCCTTGAACGTCATTGTAGGACATATTGATGTCTCCCTTCTATATGCTCACCCGTGTTTCAGAGTGTAAAGGTGTTTCTTTTGAGAGAGGTCGGTTAGGCTACCCGAAGTGCACCATCCAGCAATGACGTTGACAAATCCTTCTGTATCGTCGCTTCTTGATTCCTTATCTCTGCGAGGTTCTTTATCTCGATTCATTATCATCCGTTCGAGACTTCTTATCTTTGTCCCTTTGAGGGACATCCCTTGATGTATCTACTCGAGTGGGATGGTTATTCTTTCTCTTGCCTAGCTCATCATGAGTTTTGTAGATATTCGAAGCCTGTATGAATATTTGAGCGATACTCATGGCCTTGGAGAAGGTAGATGCTTCACTCTCCGACAATTTTAACTTGAACCTACTCGAGGGCCATAGCCCCGACATCATGGCGGTGAAGGCCACACTGTCCTGGATGTCTGAAACATTGAGGGGCTCTTCGTTAAACCTCTTATGTAATCCGCCAAGCGTTCATTCCTTTGTTGTCTTACTGAAATCAGGTTCATACTCGTTTTTCGATGCCTTTTCCCAGCTATGAAGTTATGTATGAACGTAGTTTCGAGGGAGCTCGGTGAACCAAGTCAATCTGAGTCCTTTCAATGTTGTCGGAAAGAACTTACACCATGCAACCTCAATCCCGGTCTGCACACTCATCTGCGCTTTGAAGGCTGCAATTGGTCCCTCCATAGGGCTTTGAAGGCCACACTCATCTGTGGTCCCTCCATAGTGTTCGATTGGTGGAACTTTCACCTTTCGAGGGTTGAAGCTATGCATGATCTCGTCACTGAATGGAGTTATTAAACCAAGTTTGCCAAAGTGAGCGTTAGAGTTCTCGCTCAGATGACTCAAAATCTACAAATTTGACGTTAAATAGCCAAAATTGGCCTAAAATCACCTGTACGCTCCCGAAATTTAACGAACAACAAATGCAAGCTTAAAAATCTACACACTAGTTACATTATACCTCATATTATCATAATTCAAAAAGAAATTGGAGTTAAATGACTCAAAATCTAAGAATTGGACATGAAATGGCCAAAATAGAGATACCTGAGTATATGTCTCATGATTTATTGACCTTCCCCCGTTTCTTAGGAGTTTGAACATGTATCCATTCCGTGTGATCGACACGCATATAGTTCTCCAGTATATTCACATCGTCGTCCACACTATTTTCAAGATAGATAAAAGTTGGGATGTCCTCAAATGCATCATACTCTTCCTCATCCTCAACATCACCAATGCCGAGGATACTCCTTTTGCCAGGTACAACAATTGACCACTTATTATCAGCAGGATTAGTTACATAGAATACTTGCTTAGCTTGTGATGCAATTACAAATTGCTCTTGAGTTTCATGTAGACGACCCATGTCCACAAGAGTGAATCCGCAAGGATCATCTTTTTTTACGCAACGTCCATTATCATCAACCCACTTGCAACAAAAGAGGTAAATATGAAAAGCAGAGTAGTCAAGCTCCCATTTTTTTTGAATTCGCCCAAAATAGTTAGTGTCAGCAAGAATGGGAGACTTATCCTTGGAGCTTGTGCATTGTGTAGATGACGCCACAAGTGAAACACCACTATTTTGTTGTGATGTCGACTTAAGATCTTGACGTTCAGTCCAAAACGTATACCCGTTAATATCATAACCCTCATAAGAGTGTACAACTTCACGAGGACCAAATGCTAACCACTTGACTGTTTCAGAAGCACTTTCATCCAAATCATTCACTACTCGATTATGAAACCAATCAATGAACTTCTTGTTATACATTTGTGTCAATGCCCTTATTCCTTTTCCAGGGTTGCTAACACGTAATTCCTATATATGTTCATCTAAATAAGGATGGACATCTGCTACGTGATGCAACACAAATAAGTGAGCTTGTTGACGCTTGCTGAGAGAAGGTGAGATTAATTTTGAACCAATCATACCCTTGCCCTGAAGTCTGCCCTCGTGTCGAGATGTCGAAAGTCCAATAGGATCAACACTAGCAAAATACTCTGCCACAAAATTACTGACCTCTTCACCCACAATCCCTTGAATTATACTACCTTCTGGTTCCGCAGAATTTCGAACTTTATCCTTCAAAGGACAGCACCACCTCAAAAACACTGGACCACACAACTTAATTTCTCGAACTAGATGGATAATGAGATGCACCATAACGTCAAAGAATACCGGGGAGGGGGGACATCTCAAATTTGCATAAAGTTTCAACTACTCTGGCTTGCAAGGAATCGAGGGTCGACGGTTTGCTGCATATTGTATGGAAAAATGAACAAAGTTCTGTAATGGCGTGCCTCACATGCTTTGGAAGTATCCCACGAATTGCAATCGGTAAGAATACATGCATCATGACATGACAATCGTGATATTTCATACTCGATAACTTCAACTCATCATTTAAGGTAACAAATCGCTTCATATTCCATGACTAGCCAGTTGGAACCTTAATGCCATACAATGACTCGCAAAAAATACGTTTCTCTGCTCTCGACAACATGTAGCAAGCTCGTGGCAAATAATTCTTCTCCGAATCCTCCACCTTCTTTGTTCTTTTTCATCAACCCTTTCCTCAACTACTTTCTTTTTCCTTCCATCCCTTTTTTGAGCCCATAACTCTGGTCGAAGCCCTACTTTTTCCAAGTAAAGTCGCGACCCCGTAACATCTTTTGTCTTACCCGGAATATTCATAAGTGTCGCAAGAATAGCTTCACAAACATTCTTCTCTATGTGCATCACATCGAAACAATGTCTGACCTGTAGATCTTTCTAATATGGGAGTTTCAAAAAAATGGACTCCTTTTTCCATAATCGTATTGTTCTATCAACGTCACTCGCAGGTTTACCAAAGATCGTTTCAATGCCCTTAACCTAGTTATACACCTCATTACCAGTTAATAGTCTACGAGCAACTTCCTCTTCAACCGTCCCATCGAATGCCTTTTTCTTAAACCGATAGGGATAGTCGCGTCTGAGGAGCCTTCGTGTGCGCATATAGACATGTTTGCAGCCCTTAAGGTGCGTAGGCTTCATGTCATCTATACAAATTGGGCACGGTTGTTTTTCTTTGGTCTTATACCCAGATAAGTTCCCATAAGCTAGAAAATCGTTCATAGTACAGAAAAGCATGGCATGCACAATGAACATCTCATTAGCATACGCATCAAATACTAACACTTCTTCGTTCCACATCTTATGTAAAACTTCAACAAGCGGTTGGAGGTATACATCTATGTCATTTCCAGGTTGTTTCGGCCCGGTATGAGAAACTATAACATGATGCACTTGCGTTTCATGCACAACCAAGGAGGCAAGTTATAAACCACTAAAACTACTGGCCATGTACTATGCTGAAAACTAAGATTGCCAAAGGGATTCATGCCATCCGTACATAATACAAGCCTCAGATTCTCATACTCATTACGACAAAGCACACAATCGTTAGGACAAGCATGTATCCGCTGGTACTCTAAACCGAAAAGACACATGCGTTTCTTAGCATAATAGTACGACTTTGGCAGTTCATTTCCATTAGGGAGCATATCATCGAAAACTTCCAACAATGATGTGAAACTAGAGTCTGTCTAACCTGCTTTCAACTTTGTACAACCTGGATACAATGGCTTTTTAGCAGCCTTAGACATAGACTCAAAAATACGAGGTCGTTTGCAAGACTGATCTTCAACCTCGTGTATCATCTCCAGAGTCCGTCTAACCCAATCCCTATCATCATCCGCATACTCATCATCCTAATTCTCATCCTCGAACTCATTAACGAGCTCTAAATCCTTCTTTTCTTCACCATACATCGTTCATTATTCTAGAGCTTCCTATATATTTCCCCTCCTCACCATGCCAAACCCATACGTGGTATTGAGACCTAAACCCACGGCGAAAGACATGCTCCCTAAGCAAATGAATACAACTAACCTTGTTCACATTTCCACAATCGGCACAAGGACAATAAAAGTCGATTGCTTCAGAGGATGCTTGATATTCTAATGCAGATTTACAGAATTCCGATACCCCATTCATAAATTCAATCGATTCACAACTACCATACATCCAAGTACGATCTATCTCATTCAAGAAGACCTCTAATTAAACACAACCAATTATAATGTATCAATCATCTTAGTACATACACATGCAAGAAAGTCACATATTCAAATCACACACATACACATGCAAGCTAGGCATACACGTTTTTTTTTTTTTTTTTTTTGGGTTGACAAGCAAAAAGACTTTTTAGTCTAAATTTTGGGCCCTTTTGGCCCCGACACTAAGGTCTCATGCAAGCTAAGAGCAGTGGCGGATGTATGTTGATGGAAGTGGGGTCACTTGACCCCACTTGGGGAAAAATAATATGAGAAAAAACCTAATTTTTATTGTATAAATGTAGATAAAAGTGTTAATTAGTAGTAGAAGAGACCCCACTCAACACTAAAAAAAGACCCCAACCTACATTAACATTCTTGTTTCGGGTACTTATGATTGGTGACCCCGTTGCATATAATTTCTAGATCCGCCACTCGGCTAAGAGAGTGACATGTTCAAATGTATGCATGCATCCGAAGGTCCTTATCACTCCAACCTAACCCATCCTTTGACGTCTAATCTCACTAGTGAATATATGCCAACTTTTCGATTCTAAGGAAAATCCGACAGCATTTCCCTACAGTTCATCAAGTACACCATGTAGATAATTGCTTATATACATATGTACCCAGAGAACAATGTAGAGAAACGGTAAGCCAAGACTTTCCTTAGAATTGAAAAGAAGACACACATTCACCACCTAAGTGAGATCAAACGTTCAAGAACAATCCCCCAAACGAGGGGACTATTCAAGACTTACTCCTAATGAGTAAGTCTTGAACGGGTATCAATGCATGTGATGATGATTCATATAACTTATACATTTCATATATCAATTAGATTATTTTCATCAAATCTCATATCAAGAAATATACATACATTACATCCATTATAAGAAATACACACACACACACACACACACACACACACACACACACACACACACACACACACACACACACACACACACACACACATATATATATATATATATATATATATATATATAATATCTTACTCAAATTGGAACACATGATAGTTTTTTCTCATCAACATCCAACAAAAAACAAGAAAATTAGGCTAATTACCTCTTAACACCAAAGAGGAGCAATGAGGAGAGAAGAGATAGTGGGAAATTTCCCTTCCTTTTCCTACAATTAACAAAACCAACATGGCACATTAAACATTTAATTCAATTAAGAAAAATAAAACTAACTTAAAAACAAGATTAATTCAAACTTAACTAAGCAAAACTAATAGTATAAGAAGAAAGAGTAGGGCAGTGGTGGTGGTGGTCGTTGCTGACGCTTGTGGGTGGTGCGCAAGGCAGTGGTGGAGGAGCCCCACACCCTAAACCCAATGATTACTACCTCTTGTTGCTGAAGAGAAGGGACGTGAGGGCATTGGTGCGGTGGCGAGTAACACTGAGGGTGGTGGTGTGCAAGGTTGTGGTACGGTGGCGAGTGGCGCTCAAGGCGGTGGTGGCTGGCGAGTGAGTTAGGGTTGTAGAGGGGAACACTGAGTTAAGGTGCCTGGAGTGGAGTTCTGATTTTCGTGCGAAGAGAGAGAGGGAATACAAGGTTACTGTATAATGCGCGCAAAATCTAAAAAAGAAAGAAAGTGAAGGGCTGACCGCAACCCTTTAGGCCCAATTCCTTTCCCTCCTTTTCCCCTGCGGTGCAAGGGCTGCATTTTTACAGATAACCGCAACCCTTGACATTTTTTCCACTAGTGACTGTTTGCGTTAATTCTTACTTGGAATGGTTAGTATTATGTGATTGATGTTTGAGCAAGTCTAACCTTTGATTACTAACTTAACCATTTTTTTTGGTGCTTGTTTATGGTCTTAATATCTTTCACAAATCAGTCTTCCCAAAATCACCATGAGTTTGATCTTCTTGAAGATGACAAAGGGGGAAAGATGCTAGGAACAAAGTAAGTTGTAAAATTAAAAAATTAAATCCTTAATCTAACCTTAATTAAAAATATAAATTATTATAATTATCTTTCATTCTCTTATCTTATTTGTTGCTTTTTTTTTCCTTAGTTTATACCTTTGTTGTCATCATCAAAAAGGGGGAAATTGTTGAACCATAGTTTTGATGATGACAAAGGAACAAAGAGGCAAACTAAGTTATAAACTAACAAACTGTTGAGTGGATGAAATTTACAAGGTATCACTACATTGAGCTAAGAGAATACTAAGTCTAAGGAAGAAATCAAGTTGCATTTTGAAGACTAAATGAAGATACTCAAGGAAATGGTACTGGAGTTGCATTGGAGCAAAAGAATCAAACAATGCTTTTATCTTTTAGTTCCTATGTAAGGAACGAGTAAGTTTTGGTAAGGAACAACGGCTAAGTAAAAGAGAATATATGTCTGTTCCTGTGTAAGGAATAGACATGATGGTACTATTAATCTAAGTTAAAGAAACTAAGTAGCAGTCAAAGGAACTAAGCGTGTAAAATAATGTGCAACGGTTAAAAGAAGTATGTTGAGATTTTAACGGCTAAATATTAGGAGAGATTTAGTTAATGATTTTATTTAGTTAAAAATCTGATTTTAAGGAAAATATTTTATCTTTATTCGAAAATAAAATCCTTTTTGATTTTAAAGAAAATCTTTTAAGATATTATTTGATAAAAGGATTTAAATTTGGTTTTATTAATTAAAATAGTTTTGAAGGAAAAGCCGAATTTAACAGAAGCTTACACAAGTAACTGCTAGATTTTAGGACGCCATTATCAATTTGTTACACACGTTCTAATTGAACGTGGTGTTTGTGGAGTTCATGGAGTTACATGTTCCTCAAGCTAAGGAGCATCATGGGAAATTGGTTAAACCACTAACACATGTTTTAATCCCACATTTCTCTTGATGACTGCTATAAATATACAAGTCTAATTAAGTTCCAATTCGTGTCTGACTAAGTGATTAAGTGAGTTTAATTAATTAAAGTGTTAGTACCTTCATTCTCTTATAAGGCATTTATTTCTTTACCTTCTTACTCTATTCCACTAAGTTTAATGTTCATTGTAATTTTGGTTTTGGGGTAAGGGGATTTTGAGTGAAGACTTGTATAGGAGAAGCTTTGAGTGAAGCAAGTTAAAGTGAGATAACTTTGAGTGAAGTTGAGAGGAACAACTGTTAAGGGAACAGTTGTTCAAAAAAATTGAGTTTTGGAACTCAAGTTGTGGCCCTAAGTATAATTAGGTTGTAACATAGGTGTTTGGCCTAATTAGTGAAAGAGTTGAGTTTAAAATCCCTTGTGGTCGAGGTTGTTTCTTCTTTTTGAGCCTAAGAAGTTTTTCCTCGTAAAAATCTCTCGTGTTCCTTTAGCTTTTTTCTTTGTTTTAGTTTTGTAATTCCATAAAAAGTACGTTTAATTCTACACATACAATTCACCCCCCCTCCTTGTAGTGTTCCTTTTGAAATAGCAGGATGATTAAAGGCCGAATTATTATTTGTTTAAGGAGGTTGATAAGGATATAAAAGGAGGAAAGAATTAGTAGAAGAAACCCCTGTTCCTGCTATTCTCAAATTGAGGTACACAAGGATCACCCCTTCAAGTTCTACTTCTCTAACCTATGTACATAGCAAATGATTATGTAAATTATATAAGTTTTTAAGTACTCTATGTGATGTGGATTTTAAGTAATGATTTTTGAAGTGTTACATATGAATTTTTGGTGATGACATTGAATTATGAACTGTTGCATGTCAAGTTACCCGAAATTGATTTAACCTTTGTGTTACCATGCTTGTACCTTGAATATTGATTTTGGCTGTGGTCTAAATTCCAAAGCTTTGATTCTTAATTTTCTTGACTTACATCTGAAACGAAACCTTACTTTGTTGCACCACCATTAGCTAAGCATAGCCTATGTTTCTACATATAGAGATCCCCTAAAAAGTTGGTTATGCCTAGCTACGTTTCCGAACCAATAATACACTGTTTCCTTGGATCATTATGCTCATTTGAATGTCAACTATTAACTGTATATATCCATCCACTTATTGACTTAGTGAACCTCTAACCATATTCATAAACTATGATGTAATTTATGTCTAAACCGCCTCCCATTGACTTAAAATCGAGAACCATAAAATTGACAATTGTTCATTTGCGTGGCATAAATTTCTCCTATGATTAAGAGCCTTTTGTGAAACCTTTACATGCTGCCCATATATTGATTGTTACCCTTTTCAACCATCCAAAATAATCTTCGGAGTTCTTTTGGATATTTCTACCGAAAGATTTGTTTGCAGTCGCCATTCTGTAATGGTGGAGCTTGACATATCAATCTTATTTTCGAAATATGTTTTAATAACTGAAAGTTATTCTAAAGGTTGAAATAATTGGTTATAAATAAGTATTTAAGTAAAGTGTTTGAGTATAATTACCTTTATATAAGTAAATGTTTCATTTTATAAGGGGAAGTAGTTGCATAAGCAGTGAAGAACAACATTCGTGGAGCGGGTATTGCTCATTATGTGTATGGAGCAGATATTACTCCGGAGCGGGTATGCTCCTTTGTGGGGTCATGACCTAAAAGTCTTGCAAGCAGAATATGAAAGGTGGGGAGACATCCCTCAAAAGTTTGGAGATGTGTTTGGTTCTCTCCATTCGTGTTCCTTCCCTGGAGTTATGCTATGTTCTGTGATGAGTTTTAAGATTATTATTTGTCATATGTGTTAAGAATGATATGTGATATTGAGATAATTCTTGGAAAATGACTCTGGTATATACAAACGTATTTCTATGAAAATTTAAATAAATGAATCAACGTATTTCTGAGCAAGTATTAACGTATTTCTGAATATGAATAAAAGTATCTTGATGTATTAATTTATTTCTAAGCAAAAGATAAATGTAGTTATGGAAGTTATAAGTCTCTGCTTTAAGTATAATTAATAAACGATTGCATAATTACATCCACCTTATTATTTTGGAATTGGTGGGACTTGTGTACCAGCATAAGAAGACCTATTATCTTCTTTGAACCAGTCGCGGTGAGGGCAGGTTCATCTGTTTTGCAGGCTTAGAGATAATGTTCGGATTATAATCTAAGTACTCAAGACATGTTGTAATAACTATTTTACTATATCATATTTTCGTAATATGCTTGGATACTATGAGATTTCCTAACTTTCCTTAGCAGGGAAAGTGTGGAAGTCTGCCCTAACAGTCTCTCTAATTAGCAGTTTAACTCCGTAATTAATAGTATTAGGTCTTAATTAAACTGCTTTTTGGAGCGGGCTATTACAATATTATTAACCCAAACTTAACTATTAAAACTAATCAATATAGGGTCGCTGTTATTTACCTTTGAAGACCTCCAATTGCTTGCATTCCTCATCTTAAACATTATAAAATTCCAGTCCAGGAGTTGTCTGTTCCGACCAAGATTCCAAGCGATCAAAAGATCGGATTCAAAGACGCTCCGATCAAAGTGAAGTTCCATACATCCTCAACGTGTTGTCCACATTTGAGAACGATCAAACAGTTAGATCTCCGGCGATGGTTATATTCGTGAAGGTGTGGTAGGAAAAACCGGGATGAACTTTTCTTTTCATTTTCTTCACTTTGGCCGGCTGATATGGCGGGTTAAAAACAGAAAGATACTGCTCATAAACCAGTAACAAGAGAAGAAGTAAAAGGGAGGTTACAAATGGGATCTTAATAGGTGATTATGGGTAATAAAGAGGGAACCAAAAGGGTTATTACGAAGGGTTACAAAGGCTTTAAAAAAATATGATTTAAACTCTTCAACTTTTTCTTTTTTTCCAGATTTTGGGGCAGCACAAAAATAAAAGAGATGGGCTAAAATATCGTAATGCAAATGGTCCAAAGCACGACAAAAATCGATAAAATATAATACGTTGCTCAAACGCGCAAATTTAAGTACTAGAAATATATAAAATTTCTAATCAAATAAATTATATAAATATAACATTTTAAAAGTTGAAAAAAAAATGTATACGATATAGTATTTTAAGAAGTAAAATATTCTAATTTTAGATAAAAAAATAATTAAGGGAAAATAACTCGACGAAATTATGAGCGAAAATCCGTGGTGTTACAGTTATGCAATGTTGTTAGCCACACCCAAACCTTGCTTATGCCGATTAAGACCATTTTCTTTGACTGTTACACCTACACTTCTTGGCTATCAATCAATTGCTCCCATATTGCTAATGACAAGGAGTGTGTTTTCGGGGAGTACTGTGAGACACGTTGTGAAGCAATACAAAGCGAGGCAAAGGCGACAATTGTCTGCCTCATGCACCTTTATAACTTTGAGTTTATCGATGCTGTTGATTTGTATTTTTTGGAAAGAGAAAGCTATACAACTGCTAGGGAGCGTGTGCTAGGAATTATAGATCAAATCCAACCCAACCCATTGGTTGTTAACCAACATTATTTGAATCCTCATGGTGAGCTTTTCCATACACGCACCTTCGATGGTTTCTTCTCTCCATCTCGAAAAAAGCGCAAATCTATTCCATCTTTTGGGAGTTAGCTTGCTACTGGGTTATGTTTTGCAGTTCCGCTTCTCTCCATACCATCAAGCTTGAAACTGTTTTCAAGCGTAGGAAATCTACTTAGCCTATAGAATTTACTTTTGACTATTGTAGATGGATGTTTGGGATTCTCTTGTTGTAAAGCCTGCTCCTTTGTACTAGAAGCATCTGCTTCATTTAAACTCGGGTTAGGTTGGTAATGTCATGTTGTGCAATCTCGTCCCTATATAATTTGTGTAGCGTAAACAATATTGGTGCCCATAGTTGGCTATCAAAATTCATTAATGCTCAAGCTGAATATCACTTCTAACATGCATCATACGATTATGGTAGCATGTTGTCCTTGGCTTTCCTGATTGGAGGCTCTGAAAGGCTAAGCAAATCATGGTCCTGCAGATAATTGTCAGTGTTACAAAACTGGTCCCCTTCTAGATGCTTAGAAGGCTCTAACACTGCCTACAACAAGTAGAAAAAGCTTAAAACAATTATAGAGGCGTTCTTGTTGCTTAACATATGTCCTGTAGAAGAGCTTATGCCTTTGTTGTTTGGAATAAATAGATGATCACGACTAACAAATTTACATGTGGCAGGGTAACCAAATGCGTGGCACTCTCTTTGAAAACAAATCCATGAGTTTTCCAATGTCTTGAAGCATAAAAAAGAATAAGAGATCGCTAATGCTCCCCTTAGGCCAATCCAAGCTCGGTATGCTATAAGGGAAGGTGATTGTCAAATGAGCTTTGGCGGGCAAACAACCATTCAACTTGTAGATCCTAAAGTTAAAGTGTCAGAGCTAGAATACCTTTCGTTTAGTGAGTACCTCGTACTACTGGTCCTTCGGATTATTTTGGTAATATTTTCAAATTGGGTTCTTTACTATACCAAATTACTTCTATTTCTTTAAATATTGTGCTTCTTGCTCATGGATTACTTTCCCAAATTATTGTAATGGGTAGCATCCAAGTTTGGTAGCGGACACAAGTGACTTGTATCCGCCATGAAGTTCCCAGGATGCGACCTCACTATGGTGAATAGAGTCACCTCTGGTCATGGTCCGAGAGCGTGCTGGAGGACACCCAATGAGACAAAATAAGGGAATCTTCCCTCTAGTAAGACTCATCTCAGTCGTACACGTGTACAAGGATTATGCACCCTGTCAAAGGAATAGTACATCTATAAGTAGCCCATTGGTACTATTGGGCAGGTACATTCTCAACACTAATTGCTTCTCTTTATGTCTCTACTTTCTCTCTCTAAATCCTTATCGGACACAACAATGACTTGAGCATCAGAGGGGGTTTCCTCGCATCCCCTCCCGAGGGTAGTTTACGTTTGTTTCCTTGCAGCCACACTTACTCGTGGACGACCACTCTATTACTAACGGACACGTTTGAGGACCGTCACAGATCTGATACCGGAACAACTTGGCACTAGAAGGAGAGGCCTCCTATTTTGTGAAGCAGACATGGATAATGTAGACAACTCGAGTCGTGCTCCACCTAGATGCACTGATTCCCATCAGGCGCGATCACTAAGACAATAGATGCACCACAATTCAACTTCAGGGTGCCCGATAACAACACTGTTAAGCAAACTCCCGAGAACAATGTCTCTGAGGTGAACACTGGTAACGTCCTATTTAACTTAGCTCAATTAAGCCAATTTTTTTGTTGATCAATTGCAAACGATAGCGTCATTTATACAAGCATTAGTAGGCACTCCCCAGTCAACTCCTGATGCCAATTTAACTCCTACTCCGAATGCTAATGCCAATCAAAACCGTAAGCGACCATTGGTTCTAACAGTTAGGAATAGCGGTACACCGTTGTGAAGAATGCGTCCACTCACTCCTAAGAGACGACAGCTTGAAAGACAGCTAGATGAGCCAGGGTATAAAGAGCATACTTATTTGTAGTTGAGGGAGATCAACAATTCTGACGATGAGGAAGAAGATCAGGGACACTCCCGACGTGAGTACAACACAAACACTGCTAGCAACTACTCGGTTGGCGGTCACCTATTAATTAGGCCGAAGCTTTCTCCCTATGTGCCCGAGATTTTGAATCACCCTATGCCAAGAATTAAAATGTCGTCATGTAAGTATGATGGCAGTTATGATCCCGACGATCACGTCATGGCTTATGAGGGGCACATGTGTCTATACACTCAGGTGGACGCTATCTGGTGTATGGTGTCCCGTCCACCCTGACTAGGATAGGTCAGACTTGGTTCAAAAGTATCAAGCCAAGTACCATTTATAGTTTCTCTCAGCTTTCAATAATGTTCAACACTCATTTTGTGAGCAATGAGCGCACTACTGGTGAACTTTAATCTATCAAGCAAGGTGAGACAGAAAGCTTGCGTGATTTCATTGGTCATTTCAATGCAGAAACGGTCACTATTCCACGTCTACAGTAAGATGTGGCAATTTTGGCTCTGATGACGGAACTAAAGGAAGGGTCCGCATTCAGAAGTTATCTCGGCTGCAAGACTTTCACATCCTTGGGGCATGTGCTTGAAAAAGCAAATGATTTCATAAAAGGTGAGGAGTTTGATAAGACCGCGAGTAGCCAGCATCATGAGCCCGAGAGGAAGAAGGATGAGAAGCAGAAAAAAGATAAAGGTCGCGACAGTGATCATGGTCGAGACGAAAGAAGGCAAGAATCTAATGTGGTCAAGAAAGGAATCACCGTGAGTGGGGTGACCGTGAGCGTGGCGACCGTGAAAGAAGTGAACGCAGAGATAAGTTCTATGCATATGCGCAACTGACGTCCACTAGAGCTCAGATATATGCCATGAACAAGGAAAGTGACAAGTGGCAGCGACCAAAGAAGATTTTCATAAGAACCGTGATAAGACTAAGTGGTGTGTTTTCCATGGGGATCACGGACACCTGACTGAAGATTGCAGACACTTGAAAGATAATTTAGAAGATCTGATAAGAAGAGGCTATTTCACCCAGTATAAAGCTCAGACAAATGACGAGGATCTGGTGAGGTCAAGTGGCCATAATGTGCAGTCTCGGTTGGGAGAGATACATGTAATCGGTGGCGGCCATGTACATGGCGGCAGTGTAATTGGAGCAAAGGCCAGTCTGAAGGAATTCAGGCATCAGGTCAATTTCAATGAAAGCCTTCATTGGAGAAAACCGCAAGTCATGCCGGCCATATCATTCACGGTGGAAGACACGAAGCACGTTGTGTACCCTCATGCTGACCCTCAGGTGGTCACGTTAAAAGTGTCGAACTATTTGATTCGCATAATTTTGGTGGATGGAGGAAGTTTCACCAACATTTTGTTCTTGTCAACCTTTGAGAAGCTGATGATAGTTCGAGAGCACTTGCAACCGGTACGATACCCGGTAATAGGATTCACAGGAGCATCTGCAAAACCTGATGGAATTATAAAGCTGCCGGTTCACGTGGGTGAAAAGGAAGACGCTTGGGATTTGATGGCGGAATTCCTGGTAGTTGATGTGTCAAGGGTATATAATGCTATTGTTGGACGACCATTCATTCATCATGCCCAAGGAGTAGTCTCAACCTATCATATGACTATGATGTATGTATCCAATCAGGGTACGACATCGAAGTATAGGGGAAACCAAGAAACTCCTAAATCATGTTATTTGAAGCAGCTGGCAAGGAGAGTTCCTATTGAAGATTTAAGTCTGCCAACACGGAAGGAGAAGAGAGCAAAGAAGAAAGCGATGGCGGACGAGGAGAACTCTAAGAAAAGAGATGGGAAAGCAATGGAGATAACCATGGAGGAGTTAGAAGCCAGACCAGACGTTTCACCAAGACCTAAGCCTGATGGCGAGTCTAAGCAAGAGATTTAGCGGACGATTCGATTAGAACGGTCGCTGTCGGAACGGATATGGACCCAGAGATCTGGGTCAACCTGGTGACTCTCCTACGAGCAAACGCCGACGTCTTCGCGTTCTTAGCGGATGAGATGTTGGTAATAGACCCTGCCGTGATGGTTCATCGTCTGAATGTCGACGGTGCAGTCCGTCCTATCAAGCAGAGGAAAAGAAACTTTTCAGCTAAAATGAACAAGGCCATTAAAGAAGAGGTGGATAAATTGCTGGCGACCGATTACCCAGAGTGGCTGGCTAATGTGGTAATGGTCAAAAAAGCTAATGGCCACTGGCGGATGTGTGTTGATTTCACGGATCTGAATAGAGCATGCCCAAAAGATTGCTATCCGTGACCAAGAATAGATCAGCTAGTTGATTCTACTAGCGGACATGCATTGCTGAGTTTTATAGATGCCTTCGCAGGCCATCATAAGATCGACCTTCTGGAGGCTGATAGAAAAAAAGCCGCATTTATCACGGACTGCGGAGTTTACAATTTGAAGGCAATGCCTCTCCGTTTGTGGAATGCTGGTGCAACTTACCAAAACTGACCGTGAAGACCTTGATGACCTTGAAGAAACATTCAATACACTCAGGCGGTACAAGATGAAGCTCAACCCAAAGAAATGTGTTTTTGGGGTAAGAGCTGAGAAATTCTTGGATTTCATGGTTAGCAAGGGAGGAATTGACACAAATCCAGATAATGTTCGGGCAATCATGGATCTGCCATAACCAAAAAGCGTCAAAGACATTCAAAGACTCACAGGAAGGATGGCTGTAACAGCCCGCACTTCCGAGCTGCTAGCTAATCACACTTAACATTCATAAACCTTATTTATCATTAATAAACCTCGAATTACATTATCTTGCATCGGAAACATAACCTTACAAATCGATCCTGGACTTGTGGGTCAGGGCCCACAACACAACCGCTTCAAAACCAAATACAATACTATAGAATACTTTATTCGATTCCCAAACAAAGAATATTTTATTCTCAAATAAATACTTGAATACTTCTAGATACAAGGTCTGAATCATTAATCTAATTACAATTTCATAACCAAACTCTCTCTTTTCATCCACTCCGAGCCTCCGACATACACCTCCAAATTACAGAAGAAAAATACAAAATAAACATAAACTAAAATGAGCGGAAAGCTCAGTAACTTTACTTCAGCCTGCCAAAACGATTTTAGTTCGCAAACGTTTTTCATATAATATACAAACTTGGTAATTGTTCAGAAAATAATCCCTCCTTTAAAATATATCGCTGGCATAGCTCAATCCCTTAACACAAATCGCTGGCAAGTACAGGTTTGGGCAGAACATAACGTAACATAACATAACACAATATTCGACCTTTTCTGGTCTTAACTCATATCTGAAACATTTTCCACCACTTGTACCTTGCCCACTTTTTATTTCAGTTCATAAGGTAAGCCAGCCAAAACAAATACGAAATCCCTTTCTCATTATCATACTCAAATCATAGTTCAAGAAACATATATATATTTCTGAACAATTTCAATAACAGAACAAAACATACTTTTATGATTAATCAATATAATTTCACAACTCAACACATACTCATGCATCTTTAACCATGGCCATGACTATAAACTATATATGATATTAAAAACACAATACATACGGGCACATAAATACATTTTACTGAACACAAATGTTACCCGAATAAGATACTCTTCAAAATAAACCCAAGAACATTTATACGCGACCTCCAAGAATCATAACTTGATCACCATCTTAGCTTGAATCATTTATATAACCATAGCCATTCTCCAATAATCACCTTACAACAATAACAACAACAATTAACATTCATCCCTACTATAACTGCTTATATTTTTCTAATCTCTTCCAAGAACTAACCACAGAACCCTTATATGCAAAGCATTCTGCTAATCCAACTTACAAGATCAATCTCTAACTCTAATGAACCCCATTCTGATTCATAGAGAATATCATCAAACAACATAACTTATAAAAATCAGATTTCATTTAACTTAAGAGGATTAATTTATATTAGAAGCTGCAATCCATTAAGGAAAGATAAAAGATTCAATCTTTAAGTTTAACAACTCTTATCATAACTAAATTTGCTAATCAATAACAAGATTGAGAAATAAATTTATTTCTGAAATCAGAATATAAAATCCAATTGTATTAGACTTGAATTGGAATCAAAGAAGAGGAATTAAGAAAATTTAGCTTATACCTTCATATGAAAAGGAATACCAAAACAATGGCAACAACAGAGCATACAACATAGCAATGACAACATATAGCAGCTCACGGTGGCAGCAGGCCACAAGTAGCTGCGCAGCTCGCGGTGGCGCGTCGAATAACAGCGCTGGAGGCAGACAGAAATAAGAGGAGAGAGAATTGCAACAACAACTGCACTAACGTTTGCAGCACCGCCGGCAGCAGCAGCAGAGCGCAACAACAGCACCGGCAGACCTACGCTGAGACCCAGCAGCAGCACCGACAGCTTAACGGTACCACAATCGCGGTCAAAGGCAACCTGAGAACAGCAATATGAGTGAGTGAGAGAGGATGCGAGAATGAAGAATGAGAAACTGGGTTTTCATCTTTCCTAAAACTAATCAGAAAATTTAAGGAGGATTAATCTCAATTTATGGAGTTTAGAAAAATTGGAAAACTGAAATTAGAGGCTTTGCTCCTATTGACACGATTAGAGAACTGATGATTTATCTTCGAAACAACTGACACGAGGAAGGAATGAGCTAGGAATGAGAAAATGAATTTAGGCTCTTTCTTTTTCTTCTTCTAAAATCACAATTTAACTAATTAAAAACCCAAGACATTTGACTTTATAAATTACATTCAATTCAAACTTGAGCATAATTTAGCTACTATAATAATTATAATTAAACATGCTTAAAAACTGGGCTATTACATACTACCACCCTTAAAATAAATTTTATCCTCGAATTTTGAAAACAGAAAACTTTAGAACACCCGAAGACAAATAAGATCATATATAACACTTTTAACGAAAATCAAATAAATTCAACTCTTAACTTAACTTTAATACCTCGAAAAATCAACTACTTCCCAAACGAATAATCACTAAAATCGAATCCAAATTCTCCATAATTCTATAAACATAATTTCCTTAAATAATCACACTTAGGCTCTGTCCTTTTGGACTGAATTAATGTAAATTCAGTTCAGTTCAGTTCAGACAAATTCAATTCAGTTCAGTTCAGTTCAGGTTTATTCAGTTCAGTTCATTTAGTTTCCTCTCACAGTTTTCATTCAGTTAGTTTCCTCTCATAGTTTTCATTCACTTCAGTTCAGTTCAGTACAGACAAATTAAGTTCAGTTCAGTTCAGTTCAGACAAATTCAGTTCAGTTCAGTTCAATTCAATTCAGTCCAAAAGAACAGAGCCTTACTATAAGCATAAACCCAATAGATCTTATCACCTTTTCAAAATCTCAATTCTCTATACTCAACCTTGAACTCCCCTTACTTTTATTCTTTGATTCTTATAACCCAAATCGATTTCAAACAATCCCAAAAATCTTTCTTGAACTCATATGCCATGATATGAAGATCACGACAACTTTAAAACAACCATGCTCTAATACCACCTGTAACAGACCGCACTTTCGAGTTGCTCGCTAATCACACTTAACATTCATAAGCCTTGTATATCATTAATAAACCTCGAATTACATTATCTTGCAGCGGAAACCTAACCTTACAAATCGATCCTGGATCTGTGGGTCAGGGCCCACAACACACAATAGCTTCAAAATCAAATACCATACTATAGAATACTTTATTCGATTCCCAAACAATGAATATTTTATTCTCAAATAAATACTTGAATACTTCTAGATACAACATCTGAATCATTAATCTAATTACAATTTCATAACCAAACTCTCTCTTTTCACTCCAAGCCTCCGACATGCACCTCCAAATTACATAAGAAAAATACAAAACAAATAAAAACTAAAATGAGCGGAAAGCTCACTAACTTTACTTCAGCCCATCAAAATGATTTTAGTTCATATATTAAACAAACTTGGTAATTGTTCGGAAAATAATTCATCCTTTAAAATATATCACTGACATAGCTTTATCCCTTAACACAAATCGCGGGCAAGTACATAATTTGGTAGAACATACATAACATAACATAACAGAATATTCGACCTTTTCTAGTCTTAACTCATATCTGAATCATTTTCCTCCACCTGTACCTTGTGCACTTTTTATATCAGTTCATAAGCTAAGCCAGCCAAAACAAATACGAAATCCCTTTCTCATTATCATAATCAAATCATAGTTCAAGAAACATAAATATTTTCGAATAATTCCAATAACAGAACAAAACATTCTTTTATGATTAATCAATATAATTTCACAACTCAACACATACTCATGCATCTATAACCATAACCATGACTATAAACGATATACGATATTAAAAACACAATACATACGGGCACATAAATACATTTTGCTGAACACAAATGTTACCTCAAAAAGATACTATTCTCTTATGAAAATAGAGAGAGAAGGGAACAAGGAGAGAGAAACTGTAGAATGAAAAATGGTAGTTATCTTATTCAATAGGCACAAGAGTATATATATACAAGTCAAGGGTATAATGGACATTCACAATATATATATTTATAACACTCCCCCTTGAATGTCCATTATCTAAAATAATACAATGCCCTCATAATCCACATACAATGCTGCCTCATTAAAAACCTTTCCAGGAAACCCAGTGGGAAAAACCATGGTTAAGGAAAAAAGAGTACAACATAGTAACTCCCCCTGATGTTTATATCACTTATAATATCTGAGTTAACACATTCCGATCTTGTGAACTACTTGACTGGATTTGTAGAATCCGCACATCTCCATGCTTGTGATATATTATCTCGAACGCCAAATTATCATAAGAAAACTCTTTATTCAAGTTCATATAAGTTATGTATGTGCATATTATGTTGGCTCATTAAAAACCTTGTTAGGAAAATCCCAATGGGACAAAAACCTAGTCGAAGGGAAAAAGAGTGCAACAATTAATCATAAACATTACCATTGAAATATCATGCGCACATACTTTAATGTACGTCGTATGTCAATTCATCCCTTTATTTCATAGGATATAGTTATATGCCTTCCTCATGAAGCTATAAATGTATGGGATACATAGTCACCCAAATAAGACTACATAATTATTATTTGTCCATAGCAACATCTTATTCATGAACTGACTGTCCACCATCACAATATTTCAGGATCATATAAAATTCAATAATGTTATATAAGATCACTTTACCAATTAAATGTCACAAACTCAAACTTCAGGTTGAGTTTAACATTAATACTTCTGTTTAGTACTCTTCTGGCACTTTCACAATCATATCGAAGAGGACAAATATAATTTCATTTTCATAACCATAAGCCATATTAGAGGTTCATATATTGTTAATGCAAGTTCTTTAGGAACTTTTATTCCAATAAATATATATGATTAATCATTACATAATCATGGAGTCCTTCTAGGACTATCAAATCACAGGAGAAACCTCATATAATAAAGATACTCATAAAGATCTAATATAGTGTTAGTAGTAAATCATGCGCACATAATATGAAATTAAAACTAGACTAATGCATTGTATATTAGATAAATATTATGCATGATAAACTACTATCTATATGTACATGAAGATTGACTCAGTAATGCAAAATTGTACAATTCGAATATAATTCAAGAATCGATCGGACTTCAGGTCCACGAACTCGTTTTTATCACTATTATGTCGACACCAAAATGGACTCAAATATATGATCCTCATCCATAGTCAATTGTATCTTCCGCGCATATTCAAATTGGTTCCATGTATATATCAGTATAGATATTATACAACCCTTTCAAATATGTATAATGGGTATCTGGTCAATGATATATGAATAGCTATTTGGGAGGTACCATTCTTTTCCATATAGGCCATCTATTTTCTTTCATATATCCATCCCTTTTCTTAGGCATTTTATATTTTGTAAGATTTATCTTGATTCCATTATTCATCAAGATATATACCAACTACAACTTTCTCGCCATAAATTAAACATTTTGATTACAATAGTGGAACCGAAACTTTTATATTACACTTGAGGTGTATCAATACGATTAAGTTGGCAAGAAACTCTAATGTGCTGTACATAGCTCAATAACTTGAAAGATATAGCTGGTGTATATATGATACATCATTAAGTAAATCACATAATATCACTTCAATATTCTAAACCTCTATTTGATGTATCTCATATATCATAATAATTTTGAACTTCTGGTTCAGTTTGAGGATCAAACATATTTTTTACCAGCTTTCTCCTATCATTCTCCCCCTAAGGTGGTAAAAAGTATCTTTAATGGATAGACTTATGGGGCCAATTGTTATAATCAAGAATATGCTCCACCTTAGATTCATTTTCTCATGTCCTCTTTTATGAACTCTAATCGACTAATTCTCTGTACTGATTCTCTTCATGAGAACAAACAAATTTGGAGAGTAAATATATATACACAGTTGGATTTTCTTGTGCTGAATACTTTTTTTGCCCCAAATAAATAGCAGATCAATTAACTTATGCAATAAATTCAATTGCAATACATAAACTATTCATAAACATACTCGTATGTCTTGCTCACTTAAATAAAACTTGTATAATATCAATGATTGTCAAGATCTCTGATATCATGCTCAATCTCAATGTTGTGTCTTGCCCTTAAAATAATATAATTACAACACGAGAGAGTTTTCAGCACATTTTCTATAAGAAAATTTTCAAATTTCCCAAAATGGGTAAGTTACACCCAAATGGCCTAACTTGTCACATCAAGGATATTTCTCATGTCATGATATTTATCATGAATACTTTATACATGCCAAACTTCTAGTTGGTCAAAATTTCAAATGGTCATACTTCTCATTAACCAACCGGTTGGATAAGATTTGAATTTATCACTTAAATTTAAATAATACACTATCAATCTGGCCAGATAATGATGTGACATATGACACCACCAACGTGTCTTTTGTATTAGCAAGACTAAAATTTTCTCAACTCCTTCCGGGAGAACTTGTGCTCTTCCAGAGCATATTATACTTGAAGGTACTTAGGTAATATATACTCTTCAGGAGCATCAAATTCAATATAATTTATTGATAACAATACTAGACAAGAGATTTGAATCTGATTAAATATTATCCATTATATTTCCCTTTTTTCTCTTCATCCTTTTAATCAAATGAATATTATTATATATATTTGTACATATGGTAAATTACAAAGGCACGATGCAAAATAATTTTTTTTTCAATTCATATAACAAAAATATAATATATCTCAAAATAAGTATCTAATTTCACTAGTGGAAAAAAGCCCATCCGATCCGGTCAAAACCGGGCTTACCGATCCGGTTTTGGTCCGGATCGGGTGGGCTCGCAGCAGCTAGGATTGATTAACTGATTCGATTGTGGACCGGATCAGTTAACACTTAACTAATCCGGTTATAGCTGAAAACCGAATCAGTAAGTGCAGCTAACTGATCCGGTTTTCAACTATAACTGGATCAGTTAAGTAAAAAATTAATTAAAAAAAATTCAGGCCAGACTTACTGATCCGGTTTCTTGGTGGAACCAGATCAGCTGGGTGTAACCTTTTACAAAAAAAATTATCAGGCGTGCCTTTTATACATACATATCATGTAAGTAAAGATACAGGTGTAAAGCTAGAATAAAGTCAACTTCCCAAAATCACACAACAATCATTTTTACATTTAAACCAGAAACAGAATTAGAAATTTCAGCCCTCTCCAGCGAAGTGTATCCGTCCTCTGGACAATGTGCCCTCCTACCTTGAAATACCCCCCACATAAAAAATAAAGTATTCCAACCTGCAAGAAAATCACAAATAACATTTACATAAATATTGACTACTAGACAACTAATTTCTTCAAAGATGACAAACACGTTACATGAACATTGACCACCCACAGGCAATAAGGTTAGTTAAGAAATCTGTAGGAAAAATAGAAACCTTAAATTAACAGGTAATACAGATGAATTTCACAGGACACCAAAAATATAAATTTGCATTTGTAGTTCACATGTCCAGCAGCATCAAACAGGTCGGAGATACAGAGGGAGAAAGAGAGCCAGACCTAATCGGAAAATAATAGCCAAGCAATATACACACAAGAAAATACTCATGGAATAGAAATTTATAAGAAAGCTTAGTTCAACCTCATTTTGTCACTCAAGGATAGAAGTAAACTAAGACCTGATAATACAAATATTTCGAATAACAAAAGTAAGCAAAAGTTGAGGGACAACAAGTTTTAAAGGTATTTATAACTCGCACCGCATCCTATTTGGCCAAGAGCCTTAGGGAAGGCACTGAGCTAATAGTATGTTTTGTTATCGCATAGAAGGTAGTCGTTATAGACACTTTTTGAGCATTATTGCCTCCAAGCAGCCAAGATTGATACTCATGAAACTATTTCAACATTATAGAAGGCAAAATATGTAATTTTCGGAACTTACGTTGTGATATATGAGCAAGGTGGTTCGATGGGAATATAAGGAGTTCAACCCCATTGATAATTTCTCTGAGAGCTAAGTCATGCTTCATCATATACTCCAACAAGATCTTGTAACTCCTTGAATAACTATGACACAAACAACATAGGCGTCAAAAAGAAAATCGAAGCACATATATAATCAATTAAACACCAACTGTGCAAATACAAGAAAAACATAAACAAACACAAACCATGGCATCCTGAGACTTATGAACCACATTGCATCCAGTGCAGTACAATATATCAAAGTACCTAAAGTAGACATGGCATCCTGAGCCTTATGAACCACATGGCATGCAGGATTTGACTAACTAGTCAATTTTCCATCAGATTGAGCATTCTTGTAATCACGACTATTGCTTACGGTTAGAGTTTAGGTGTTATCAACACGAGAGAGACGCTTGGTAGAATTAGCTGCTGTTTGAATAGGAAATGAATCCAATTTGATTGAGCTCTTTCTTTCAAATGAAGTACGGTCTCTTACTTGCTTCTGACCTTTTAACTTCTGAACATGAGCACATTTTGGGGAGAGTATTTTTTACTTTTGGTTCACTAACACTTGAACGACCTAATCCTTTGAAAGACATAGATTTCGCAATCAGTTTTCCTTGCCCATCCTTTGCATCAACTCCTTGCTTTTGCTTTTGAACAACTTCTTCTGAAACCTTTACATTTGCCTTTGAATTAACGTTAAAAGAATTGGACTTTAAAGGATTACCTGGAGCAAAGAGTTAGAGTAGTGATGAAAATTCTTTCTCTCATCATAGATTAAGCAGTTTGACTCTTACGGTCTTTAATCTACATGCGAATGTTTTTTTGTATATCAATATATTATATATGATTTATAGTCAAACTTTATACACTTTGAAAAAGAAAAATCAATGGTTAAATTTGTTTTGAGATGGAGAGAGTAGATGATAATGTGATGACATTTACAGCACAATGACAGCATATGCCAAAGCAACACAGACTTAAGCATCAACTTTTCCCAAAGTTACAGTACTCCAGATCACTCAATATGGTCTAAGCTCTTTACAAAAGCAAACTAAAAACATGTTTTAACTTTGAGTTGTGTTGAACCCTAGTTTTGATGATGACAAAGGAACAAAGATGCAAACTAAGTATTGGACTCACAAGTTGTTTAAGTTAATGAATTTCAAGGTATCAATGAAAGGAACAAAGAGAATACTGAGTCAAGGAAGAAATCAAGTTTGGATTTTGAAGACTAAGTGAAGATGTTTCATAATTTCGTACTGGAGCAGCATTGGAGCAAGAAGACTAAAGCGAGGCTTTTTGTTTCTAGTTCCAATGTAAAGGAACGAGTAAGAATGGTAAGGAACTATGGCAATTTAGAATGAGAATGAGCGTTTGTTCCTTTGTAAGGAACAGACGCACTGGCGCTGAACTAATAAGTTAAAGGAACTAACTATTAAAAATGAACTAAACTTAGGATGAAGCATTACAACGGTTTATTTATGCCAGTTGAGTAAATTATGCCTAGATTCTAGGTAACCGTTTTATTTAAGGAAAAATCTGATTTTAAGGAAAATCTTTTTAAGGAAAAGATTTTATTTTTATAAAGATAATAAAAATCCTTTTCGGTTTTATGAAAATATTTTAAAGATAATATTTTTAGTAAAAGGATTTTATTTTGGAATTAATAATTAAAATGTTTTTAATTAAATCATATTTTCAAATTAATGCTTTAAGTGGTTGCTAAAATTAAGGGAGCACTAACTCAATTCTCTCCCACGTTTAACAGTGATCATGGAGATCATGGGTTGATTGAGGAACGTGTTCCTCAGGATAAGGAACATCATGGGATAATGATTTTACCACTAACATATGTTTTAATCCCACGTTCTAAGTTATTACCACTATAAATACTAATGTCTAATTAAGTTCCAATTTGTGTCTGACCAAGTGAAATTAGTGAGTTTAACTAAGTAAAGTGGCAGTGCCTTCATTCTCTCATAAAAGCCATTTGTTCTTTGCCTTCTTACACTAATTCCACTGAGTTTATTTTGATCAATTGTATTTTGGTTTTTGGGGTAAGGGGACTTTGAGCGAAGTTCTGTAAGAGAGAAGCTTTGAGTGAAGCGAGTTAAAGTGAGAAAACTTCAAGTGAAGTTGAGAGGAACAACTGTTAAGGGAACAGTTGTTCAGGAACTTGAGTTTAGGAACTCAAGGTGTGGCCCGTGAGTAGAATTAGGTTGTAACAAAGTTGTTTGGCCTAATTAGTGAAAGAGTTGAGTTTAAAATCCCTAGTGGTCGAGGTTGTTTCTTCTTGTTGGGCCCAAGAAGTTTTTCCTCGTAAAAATCCCTTGTGTTTCTTTAGCTTGTTTCTTTGTTCATGTTTAAAATTCAAAAAAAAGTTACGTTTATTTCTACACATATAATTCACCCCCCTCTTGTATTGTTCCTAGTGAAATAACAATTGGTATCAGAGTTAGAACTCACGAAATATTGGAGACCCTATTGAGAAAAAGATCCAAGGAACAATGAATACCACCGAGAAACTTGAGGAAGGTTACTTTACGCAAAGGCCTCCCATGTTCAATGGAAAGTTTTATTCCTACTGGAAGAACAGAATGGAGATATTCATCAAGGCCGAAAACTGCCAAGTATGGAGAGTGATTGAGGTTGGTGATTTCGAGGTCACAACTACTAATGACAAAAATGAGGTAATTCCTAAACCCTTCTCTGAATATGACAAAGCTGATTTCGAAAAAGTAGAAGTAAATGCAATGGCTGTTAAACTGTTGCATTGTGGACTTGGACCCCATGAACACAATAGGATCATATGATGCAAATCCGCAAAACAAATATGGGATTTACTAGAAGTAACCCATGAAGGAACTAATGAAGTCAAGAGATCTAAAATTGATTTACTAATGAATCAATATGAACTGTTCTCCATGAAGACTAAGGAAAGCATACAAGAGATGTTTACTCGTTTTACTAACATTATTAATGAGTTAGCTTCTCTTGGTAAGTTTATTTCATCAGAAGAACAGGTTCGAAAAGTTCTTAGGAGTCTTCCTAAGGATAGATGGATGGCAAAGGTCACTGCATTACAAGAAACAAAAGACTTCACTAAGTTCAACTTGGAACAGCTTGTTGGATCACTTATGACTCATGAGCTTCACCTTGATACTAAGTATTGTGAAAGCTCTAAGTCAAAATCCATTGCCCTCAAAGCAGATGATGAAGATGACTCTGACTCAGAAGAAGAGGAAACATCACTCATGGTCCGAAAATTTCGAAAGATGTATAAGAACATGAAGAATGGGAACTTCAAAGGTAAAACTAAAAGGTTTTCTAACAAAGCTGCTTGTCATAAATATGGTAGTACAGAACACTTCATCAAGGAATGTCCACTTTGGGAAAATGATAAGACCAAAGAAAGGAACAAGGAACGCTTCGCTGAAAGGAACAAGGAATCCAAAGCACCTTTCTCTAAAGCGAACGTTCGAAAGGCTATGATAGCAACTTGGGGAGATTCAGAGACTGAAGAGGAAGAAGAACAACAAACTGAAGAAACTGCAAATCTTTGCCTCATGGCAAACACTGACGAAGAAGAAGATGAAGAAAAAGTCGAGGTAAGCCAACATGGACTTGAATCAGACTTAGATGGCAAAACTAGGCCTGAAATTTATGATATTCTTTATGATGCAATTCTTGAATGTAGAGATGAACGTGAAAAACGTGAGCAAACTGAACAAGCTATTAAAGTTTGTAAAGAACATATAGAATGGCTTAAGAAAATGAGAACGGATGTTGAAACTAGGTTCTTTGATTTATTTGATAAAAATTTAAAAATCAAGGAATCATATGAGAGTGTGAAGAATGAAAATTATCTAATTAATTTAGAAATTTCACACTTAAAGGAATTTGTCCCTGTTCTAAGTTCCTTTGATATTAGATCAACCCCTTTGAAAGGTTACAGATCTGAAATCGAAAATTTGAATATAGAGAATAATGTTTTAACGGAACAGATCTGTAATCTCAAGAAGGAACTGGTTGTTGCAAGGAACATAGGCAAAGTGATGGCTGTTCCTAAATGGATTGAGAAACCACGGACTAAAAGAAAAGAAGGTCTTGGTTTTGAAAACTACAAGAAGAAGAACAAGAATAAGAAATATATTGACCTACCAAGTGATAAAATTTGCATATACTGTGGCAAGATAGGTCATTACATAACTCAATGTCAACTAAGAAGTGGAATGATTGGCAAAAATGAGAACTTGAGCAACTTGAAATGGGTTGCCAAAACATATGCTAGTCAAAAACATGAACCCACGAAACAAGGGGTTCCTACAACTAACAACTAGTTGATTTTTGCAGGTTGGAGTGAGGGGGAACAACACTTGGTATCTTGATAGTGGTTGTTCTAAGCATATGACAGGAGACAAATCTAAGTTTCTCTCACTCTCAACCTATGAAGGTGGAAGTGTGACTTTTGGTGACAATAAGAAAGGTTGATGACTTTGAGATTGGCTTGGTACGACCAAATGAGAAAGATGCAGATTCAATTGAGGAAGAAGAAATAAAAGAGGAAAGGAACGAAGGAGATGAAAACATTCATAACAATGATGTTCCTGTTCCTCAAGATGATGGAGCTGTTCCTGTTCCTACTAAGAACGAGAATGTTGAAGGAACTGATTCAATAATTGCTGAAAAAGGAACAAGTGAACAAAGCTCCTCATCCTCTCATGAAACTCAAGAGGAACAACCTGTTCCTATAAGGGAGTTTCAACCAAAACCTTGGAGACATCAAAAATCACATCCAGTGGAACTCATAATAAGTGACATATCCAAAGGTACGCAAACTAGATCTCAGTTAAGGAACTTTTGTGCATTTCATACGTTCTTATCAATGATAGAACCAAGAAATCATGAAGAAGCCCTAACTGATTCTGATTGGATCACTGCTATGCAAGCTGAATTAAATGAGTTCGAAAGAAACAAGGTATGTCATCTAGTTCCCTCTTCTAAACAACAAAAAGTTATTGGCTTAAAATGGGTGTTTAGAAATAAACAAGATGAGTATGGAACAATTGTAAGGCACAAAGCTAGACTTGTAGTAAAAGGTTATAATCAACAAGAAGGAATTGACTATGAAGAAACCTTTGCTCTTGTTGCTAGACTTGAAGCCAGTAGAATACTAATTGCATTTGCTGCTTATATGGGATTTAAACTATATCAAATGGATGTTAAGTGTGCATTTCTAAATGGCTATTTAAATGAATATGTATATGTTGAACAACTCCCTGGATTTGAAAGCAATGATCTCCCAAACCATGTCTACAAGCTTGACAAGGCTCTTTATGGGTTAAAACAAGCGCCTAGGTCATGGTATGAGAGATTATCAAAATTCCTTTTAGAAAACAACTTTTAAAGAGGAAAGGTGGATAAAACTTTGTTTCTAAAATCGAAAGGAACTGACATACTACTTGTTCAAATATATGTTGATGACATTATTTTCGGAGCAACTAATGAATCATTGTGCAAAGAATTCTCAAAACTTATGAGTAATGAATTTGAGATGAGTATGATGGGAGAGTTAAATTTCTTTCTTGGGTTACAAATTAAGCAAACTGAAAAAGGAATAATTATTCACCAACTAAAATACATAAAGGAACTGCTAAAAAAATATGGCCTCGAAAATTCAAAGATAAATCACACTCCTATGGGAACTTCAACTAGATTAGATGAAGATTCCATAGGAACAAGTGTTGATCAAACAAAATATAGAGGCATGATTGGTTCACTTTTGTATCTAGCTTCTAGTCGTCCAGACATAGCTTTTAGTGTTGGTTTGTGTGCTAGATTTCAAGCTAATCCCAAGGAGTCTCATCTAACTGCCGTGAAGAGAATTCTTAGATATCTTAAAGGAACAGATGATCTTGGACTTTTCTGTCCAAGAAGTGATACATTTGAGTTAAGAGGATATGCCGATGCCGATTATCTTTGGAGATCTTGTAAATAGGAAAAGTACCTCGGGTATGGTTCAATTTCTTAGTCATAGTTTAGTTTCTTGGAGTACCAAGAAACAAAACACAATTGCTTTATCCTTCTTGAAGCGAGAATATGTAGCCGCTGCCGCATGTTGCTCACAAATGCTTTGGATAAAACAACAACTTTGTGACTATGGAATAATCTTCAATTGTGTTCCTATTTATTGTGATAATACTAGTGCCATTAGTATTTCAAAAGATCCAGTGCATCATTTAAGAGTTAAGCATATACATATCAGACATCACTTTCTAAAAGAAAATGTGGAAAAAGGTTTGATTAAACTTGAGTTTTGTCAAACTGAAAATCAGATTACTGATATACTAACTAAGCCTCTACAAAGAGATAGATATGAAAAATTAAGGCTTGAGTTAGGTTTAATAAAACTTAAGTAATTGTTCATATTCCAATCCCCTATGTCTAAATTGATTTGTCTTACTCTATGTGATATTAAGTGACTGTGATTAATTGCCTAAGACCATTGCAAATTAAGATGTTAATGACATGTACATGGATTCAAAGGAATAAAGCAACTCACAAATGTCACATAATACTCCCCTTATTGTTCCTCAGTTAAAGAAACATGCATGATATGAAGAATGTTGACATTTAGCATAAGTCGTTCCTATAGCACAAGTTCCTTAGAATTTATTTTCTTTCCATAAATTAAAAAGTCCATAAAAATATAGGAATCAGATTTAATCAAGTCATGATTCCCTTTTTATCTTTTCTTTTATTTTTATCTTTTATTTTTGTTTTTATCCTTTTAATTTTTACGCGTGTAACTCCTCATTCACTGTTACATGCATCTTCTTCTTTCTTCCATCCCAAACCGTGTTTCTTAAACGCTTCAACTTCACCATTATTCATCTCCTTCACTCCTCTTCGCACGACATAAAACCTCAAACTCTTTTAACCAAATGGCAAAAACCTCACTCAATTCACCTTTTCCAAAAACAAAAACTCCCAAAACCTCTCAAATGGAAAATCCCTCTTCTCCATCCAAAACCCTAGAAATCGAAAAATCTCAAGAAACAACAATGGCGGTAGAAGAGCAAAAATTGGAGTCACCTAGGAGAAGTGTGAGAAGAAGAAAACTAATTGGGGAAGATGATGAAGAAGAATCCCCGAAACAAGATAAGGGGGAAGAAGAAGCTACACCTGTTCCTTCTAAAGGAACTGTTGCTTCTTCCTCCAAGAAACGAGTGGAAAGAAGTGATTCAAGGTTGTCTTAGGATTTTGTGTTGATTTGGAGTGGGCCAAGAAAGTTAGGTTCAATGAATTAACCGACATACTAAAGGAACAAGGTATGGAATACTTGTTTGAATCCGCTTTTAACAATGCCCTAGTTCCTTTAGCTATGGATGAATTTTGTGCAAACTACATCGACACTGATGGAGTATGTACTACAGAAGTTAGGGGAAAGAAAATAAAATTTTCCCAAGAAACTTTAGCAAAAATATGGGAAGTTTCTTGCAAAGGAACTGATCTGTATTTTAAGAGGAAAGGAACTGTCACCTTTCCCAATTTCTCCCAAGATGAAATTGTTGAATCTTTTGGGGGAACTGCTGGCCAAAACAAAATAAATCACAATCTTCTTTCTCCTGTCCACAAAATTCAGTTTAATCTTGTTTGGAGAGCACTCATTCCTCGAACTGAAAAGAGGAATGAGGTGGGTCTCTTGGATATGTGTTATATGTTTTACCTTGACCAACACATTCAAATAAACTTCCCTTCTCTCTTTATCCAACATCTAACTCATTGCATTGAAAATCATTGTGTTGTTGGCTATGGTGCATTGATCACCTCTCTTCTTTCTCACTTTAAAGTGAAAACAACTGGTTGACGTACATTGGGAATAAAACAAGGAAATATTCTAAATGAAGAGACTTTGTATGGTTTGTACCTCTCATTCCAAGATGGAGTGTTAACTCAAGGGAGGATTGCTACTAGTTCCTCTTACAAGAGAAAACTGCCCAAGGCGGTAGAAGAAGAACCAGTGAAGGTTATACTGGAGGAACAAGTTCCTGCCCCTACAGAACCAAAGGAACAGAAACCCAAGAGGCGCAAGACTGTTGCCAAAAAGCCTTCCCCTCCTGTTCCTAAGAGAGTTAGACAAATCACTAGATTCAAAATTGCTAAAACTGTCCCTATTCCTTCAAATAAGGACTCTCCTTTAGTCCTATCTGACGCAGAGGAATAGGATCACAACTCACCTAAGGAACCAACTCTTCCATCCTCACCAAAGATCCCAGTTACTCTCACACCTATTCCTTCCATCTCTCCCTCATCCTTCTCTGTTCCTTCTAGTTATGAACAGTTGAAAGTTGAGATGACAGAACCAAATCCTTTCTCCTCTACATCTACTGACCTTCCACCACAACCACCTTTTCTTCCTTCCATTTACACCACCACCTCACCTTCTGTTTCTCTCCCAGGAACATCATGTCCTTCACAAGAAAACACCCCAATTCCTCCACCTAAACCATCCACTACCTCTGGTTCTAAGGGAAAGGAACAAGCTCCTTAGGATGAATTTGGTTGGGTTAATGAAGTATGTCTCCCTGCTCAACATATGATTAAGTTTTACAATCATCTTCACTGGACTTTAGATGCTAAAACTGATAAAATGATTGGTTTAATGAAAGTCCTTAGTGATACCGTGATTGAACAACAAAAGAACATGGAGATGATGGCCCAAGCTCTTAATAGTTTGAAGCAGCAACTTGATGGGCAACATGAAGAGGTGATGAAGAAGTTGGAAGAAGTGGTTGAGGAAGAAGTCGTTGAGGAACACCATTCCCCTTCCCTTCCAAATGTCTAGTTCTTGTTTCTCTTAAAGGAACAAGAATTCTTAGCTTTTGTTTCTTTTCTTTTCTTCTTTTTCTCTTTTGTACTTTAATGGAACAAGTGCTATAAATAGATGAATTTTGCTATAATTGTCTTCGTTTATGATTTATATGCATAATTTCTTACTTAGAATGGCTAGTATTATGTGATTGATGTTTGAACAAGTCTAACCTTTGAAATTCCTAACTTAACCATTTTTGGTGCTTGTTAGTGGACTCAAGGTCTTATACATATCAGTCTTCTCAAAATCACCAAGCGTTTGGTCTTTTTGACGATGACAAAGGGGGAAAAGATAAGGAATAAACTAGACAAGAAAGAAAACAAAAAAAAATTGAAAAAAAATGACAAAATGAAAAATTTAAATCCTTAATCTGCCTTAATTAAATTATATAAATTATGATTTTATCTTTTTCATTCTCTTATGTTATTTTTTGTTTTCCTTAGTTTGTAACTTTGTTGTCATCATCAAAAAGGGTGAAATTGTTGAACCCTAGTTTTGATGATGATAAAGGAACAAAGATGCAAACTAAGTATTGGACTAACAAGTTGTTTAAGTGAATGAATTTCAAGGTATCAATGAAAGGAACAAAGAGAATACTAAGTCAAGGAAGAAATCAAGTTTGGATTTTGAAGACTAAGTGAAGATGTTTCATAATTTGGTACTGGAGCAGCATTGGAGCAAGAAGACTAAAGCGAGGCTTTTTGTTTCTAGTTCCAATGTAAAGGAACGAGTAAGAATGGTAAGGAACTATGGCAATTTAGAATGAGAATGAGCGTTTGTTCCTTTGTAAGGAACAGACGCACTGGCGCTGAACTAATAAGTTAAAGAAACTAACTATTCAAAAGGAACTAGACTTAGGATGAAGCATTACAACGGTTTATTTATGTCAGTTGAGTAAATTATGCCTAGATTCTAGGTAACCGTTTTATTTAAGGAAAAATCTGATTTTAAGGAAAATCTTTTTAAGGAAAAGATTTTATTTTTATAAAGATAATAAAAATCCTTTTCGGTTTTATGAAAATATTACCACTATAAATACTAATGTCTAATTAAGTTCCAATTTGTGTCTGACCAAGTGAAATTAGTGAGTTTAACTAAGTAAAGTGTCACTGCCTTCATTCTCTCATAAAAGCCATTTGTTCTTTGCCTTCTTACTCTAAATCCACTGAGTTTATTTCGATCAATTGTATTTTGGTTTTTGGGGTAAGGGGACTTTGAGTGAAGTTTGGTAAGAGAGAAGCTTTGAGTGAAGCGAGTTAAAGTGAGAAAACTTCAAGTGAAGTTGAGAGGAACAACTGTTAAGGGAATAATTGTTCAGGAACTTGAGTTTAGGAACTCAAGGTGTGGTCCGTGAGTAGAATTAGGTTGTAACAAAGTTGTTTGGCCTAATTAGTGAAAGAGTTGAGTTTAAAATCCCTAGTGGTCGAGGTTGTTTCTTCTTGTTGGACCCAAGAAGTTTTTCATCGTAAAAATCCCTTGTGTTCCTTTAGCTTGTTTCTTTGTTCAAGTTTAAAATTCCGCAAAAAGTTACGTTTATTTCTACTCATGCAATTGACCCCCTCTTGTATTGTTCCTAGTGAAATAACAAGTTGTCTGGTATTAGCAGATAAATTTTGTCTTAATAGTTCAACTCATTTCTCAAGAGTGCTGCTCCAGAGAATAAGCATCTTTCTCTCACAATATTGCATTAAAAATAATCAACCATTCAATCAGAACTTTATCATAACTTTGAGCCACAAGTAAAAGATTATATTCTTTGAAAATAGGAAGCGATATTCCACATGAAATATGCATTGTTCTAGGAAATAATTGGATTAAGTTACATCTTCATGCAGACATAACGCAGACCAACATCTTAGTTTAGACTTATCCATCTAAGTTTACGACTTACATTACACATGATCGATGTCGTGGAATGCAACGGCTAATATGGCTCGGCTCCAATCAGTTCTGCATAAGAAAAATCAGCAAAAATCAGTTTCAATCAGCCAAGAACAAGAGTGCTGTATCGTGAACACTAATGGTAGAGTGTTGTATCGTCAACACTAATGGTAGAGTAAGCAGCAACCAACAGCTGAAATATCTTCTTAGTATAATTTTCTACAAGAAAAACATTGAAAAAAAAGGAAACTTGAGTGAGCACGCAAACATGTTATATCAATTTTACATCATTAAGCACCTTAACTTGCAAGTATAACATACCATTTGAAAGCATAAGGTAAAGCACGTGAAAGTAACTAAAAGAAGGTCAACTTTCATGTGCTAAAAAATTATTTTCCATTGTCTGCTCTTTTTCCTATTTTCAATTTTTCAGGTTTGAAAGAAGGGGCACAATTACAATTTAATTGAAGGCAAGTTGGTATGATATATATACATCCAAGTCCACTGGAAGACTAGAATAGTAGCATCGTGCACCATAGCAAAGCATACCATTAGCCTAGCTCAACATACTTAGATCTAATATCAAACCATAAAGCAACTCATACACAATTATCATAGTACAGTTAAAAGTTCACATTTTCAACAGCTCAACTACATTATTATATGTACTTAAAAGTTAATATAAAGTTCAATCAGATCCCATCTATAATTAAATTTAAACTAATAAAAAACCCAATAAAAGTAATCAATTCTATGCTCTTGTGAAATTACGAATGCACCGACACTGACAAAATCATGAACTAATTACTGTAATTAATACAATAACAAGCAAAAATCACATCTTGCTCAATTAAAACTCAAAAGCTAATCCTTTGTACTAATGTTTTAAAACTCAATTAAAACAAAAACGTATAACAACATAAATCCAAAACTTTAAACAAAACAAACATATCAACATAAAAAATTAAAAATAAAAACAGATTGAACAATTTCATAACAAATCTAGGGCATAGTTCTCACAAAGAAATTTCAATCGAACAGCGAAAATCGAAAAAAAATCATAGCATAATTCAAAACCCTTAAAAACGAAAAAAAGGATTGAAATCGCATCTAAATATCATTCTAAACCCTAAAAAACGAAAAAAAGATTTGAAATCGCAACCAAAATAAAAAACGAAATGAAACAACTTACTGATGGCAGGAAAACGAAATGAAATCGCATCAATTGAAATCGCCTCACTGAGTTGTTGGTCTTCGCTGATGACGTTGTTGGTGAAAAAGGGAGGAGATGAAGAGAGAGAGATGGCGGTGCTGATGGCGGTGAAGATCGCATCCTTTGTTTTTCGGTAGGGCGTGAAGAGAGGAGGAGAGGATGAGATACGAGAGTTAAGAGATGAAAGGGGGATGAGGAGATAGATGAATTTCGTCAGTTAGGGTTTAATGGGAGGAGAGAGATGGCTGGGTGAGAGGTGAGAGATGAAAGGCAATGGAGTGTTATGTTGAGGAGAGAGAGTGAGAGGAGAGGGGTCTGGTAGGGTGAAATGAGAGAGAGGGGTCTGGTAAGTGAAGCGAGAGAGGAGAGGTTGGGTCATTTATTTTGGGCCGTAACTGATCCGATTGGGAAGAACCGAACCAGTTAATGAAAACTGATCTGGTTTTCCACCCAACCGGATCAGTTAATTAACCCAAAATTTAGCGCCCATAATTTGGTGGATGTACTGATCCGGTTTTGAGAGAACCGGATCAGTTTTATTGTGTCATATAAGTTTTTTTCCACTAGTGTTTGTTCAATATTCTCTTACTCATGCCAATATCATAATATAGAGTATAAATAGTAAAGTATCTTTGAGTCGTAGACTTCATTTATGTAAGACTATATTTCCACAAGTTCATGCAAAATAAAAATTTTCAATTACTTTATCAATTCCACAAGTGCAGATATATTGATCAAAAACATCAAGACAACAAATAATAGCAAAATCCACAAATTCTTGTTTACAATATTCGACATAATTGACTACACAACTGTTATGGGATGAATCATTCTTACGTGGTAGCAAAATACGAAGTTATGTTGTGTTAGTTTAGGCAGTGAAGTGGCAGCGCTCAAGTGGATGAATGAAGGGGGTGAAGATCAGTGACGTGTCAATACAGTTCCGGAATTCTCTCCAAGCAAAAGATATGCGCTGCGTTGAGGGGAAAGTGGAGTTGGTTTCAACCGCCGAACAAGAATATCTCAAGGGAAGCTCCTATAAAATAAGATCTGAACCAATAAGAAGCAGGGAGGAAAACGGCTAAGAAAACAACGTTCATCTTGTAAATTAGTATAAATAGTTCATTAGCTCATGCTTTGTAGATCATCTCTCACTGCTCTCTCAACTTTCTCTCTTGCTACATACTTGTACTCTCTCACAAACTCGAGCAACTTAGTGAATTGGCAGGATACAAATCCTCCCGTGGTTTTTCCCTCATTTCCAAAGGGTTTTCCACGTAAAACTTACTGTGTTCTTTTCTTTATTTCTCGGAACTTTACTTTGTGTAATTTATTTTCATTCGCAAGTTAATTATCAACCCCCTCTCCAAGCAAATTAGCCTTAGTGTGAAATTTGCCTTAAACAATTTCGCGCCCACCGTGGGGCTGGTAATTAAAAAGCAATCCTAACTATCTATTAATTTGTCGCGAAACATGTCTGGAAACAATGCTGAGGAGTCACCCGCAACTCCTAAGTCGCCCGTCAATGTGCCAGGGCAGGAAGCCATAAATCAAATCATGGGAGCCATTGACAAGATGAAGGAATCTCTCAGAGATGAAATTGCGGCTCAAGGTGTTCAACTCAGAAAAGAAACCGAGGAGCTCCGGTCCCAAATGCTGTCCAACACATCCAATACGTCGAATTCCCGCAAGCATCAAAGTGATATTGGCAGCATAGCTAAACGACTTGATATGGAAGATCCCATCCATGATGAGGACGCCATGCCCGAGCAAGGAATGCCATCTGTTGGCAAGTACCCTAGCCTGAATCGCTAAGCTGCCTATGAGTGGGTCTCTGCATTTCAAGAAGATGTTGGCAAGTTGCCAGACCAGTCGTCCTAGAAGGAGCCACCATCCAAAGTAGCCGCGGAGCAGCTGCAGCCGATGCAAGATGCCCGAAGCAAGCAACTTGTGCCTAGCTTGCCAAAGGTCGCCCGTGCAGCTGTCAACGCAGATCCCTTGTACGAGCGCCTCAGGCAGGACGAAGAGATTATCCTCAAGATTCCTGGGGTGCCAAGACCCGTGGAGAAAGCTGCCTTGACCAGCTATGTCGACTCGCCGTTTGCAGATGCCATTGCCTTCGTCGAAATCCCAAAGCGCTTCACTGTTCCTGCCATGAAGTTGTACGACGAAACGACGGATCCCAGCGAGCTTGTTGCCCAATATAAGCAGAGGATGATCAACATCCCAGTCCCACGCGAGATGCGTGAAGCTTGCATGTGCAAGGGCTTTGGGTCAACTTTATCAGGTCCCGCTCTTCAATGGTTCATTAATCTACCTAATGGTGCTATTTTGACTTTTGCAGGTTTGGTAGACATGTTCAATCTCCAGTTTGCCAGCAGCAGGCGCCTGGAAAAGCAAACCAGCGATTTGTACCATGTCGTGCAAAGATATGGCGAACCGCTGCAAGATTCTCTCAACAGGTTCAACCGCGAAAAAGTCTCCATCCCAAGATGCGATGCCCCCACCGCCATCGAAGCCTTCCAAAGAGGTTTGCTAGAGGAATCGGAGCTGTATAAGGAGCTGACGAAGTATCCTTGCCCAACCTTCGAAGATGCCCAGGCAAAGGTCCTTGCGCAGATCAGATTCGAGGAAGATGTTGATACCAGAAAAGGCGCAGCAGAATTGGATCGAGGCGACGGAAAGGCCCCAAGCAACAACAATCGTTGGGACAACCGATATCAACCATATCACAAAGATGATGTGCAAAATGTCAACGTCGCAAATTCAAATCATCCTCCAGCGATCCGAGAATACAACTTCAATGTCATTCCCGCAGGACTAGTTAGCAGCCTTGGCAAGTTAGGAGATGCAGTCAGGTGGCCCAAGAAGTCATACAAGCCCTCGAACAAGAAGGATTCATCAAGATGGTGCGACTTCCATGCAGATATTGGCCATACAACAGACGAGTGAATAACCCTCGGAAGAGAAGTTGCCCACCTACTTGGGAAAGGATTCTTGAAGGATCTCATGACTGACAAGGCCAAAGCAACTATGCAGCGCGAACCGTCAACTTTAGAAAGGCCGCCAGCTCCCCCGCAACCATCTAGAGTTGTCAATCTTATTTCAGGTGGATCGGACGTGTGCAGCTTAACATATATTCAGCTGCAAAGCGTCATGCCAAAGAAAGTGCCATGGAGAAGCCCGTTGGCCCATGTAGAAAAGCGAAGGCAGATTACATGCCTATATCCTTCGATGAAGAAGATGCAGCAGACTTGGCGGATCCGCACCATGACGGACTCGTTATCTCACTCATAATTGGAAACTGCCTCCTGAGGAGAATGCTCGTGGACAATGGCATCTCAGCAAATATCATCATGTTAGATGCCCTCAAAGATATGGGGCTAAGCGAAAGTGACATCACGAAAAAAATTCACAGTGCTCGTACGATTTAGCGGCGAGGCTAAACATACACTTGGCGAAATCACTTTGCCCACTTATACGCAAGGCGTTAATATCCAGGTAAAATTCCTAGTTATTGATTGCTTGTCATCCTATAATGTCATTGTTGGCAGGCCAGTGATCCATGACATGAAGGCGGTGCCATCCACTATCACCAAACCATCAAGTTCCCCACCAAATGGGGAGTGCAAGAGATAAAAGGCGACCAAAAGTTGGCGAAGGAATGCTACAAAACAGCCTTGAAGCCTTCGGCAACTCGCAAGATGTCTGCATAGCAACTACAGCAACGACGGACCATCGAAGAATATGCTGAACCAGAAGCTGAACCAATTGATGAAATCATCCTTGATCCGTCTACACCTAAGCAAACTGTCAGGATTGGAGCAGACTTGCAAGGCGAATTGCGAGAGCGATTGATCGCATTCTTGAGGCGAAACGCTGACTGCTTCGCTTGGTCCCATGAGGACATGGTTGGCATCAACCCTGAGGTAATAACGCATAAATTAAATGCTAATCCTGATCACTTTCCTGTAAAGCAAAAACGCAGGAAGTTTACACCTGAGCGCAACCAAGTCATCAACGAAGAAGTGCAAAACCTTCTAGAAGCAGGCAAGATACGAGAAGCAAAATACCCCGACTGGCTTGCAAACGTGGTTGTGGTGCCAAAGAAGAATGGGAAGTAGCGAGTTTGCATTGACTTCACAGATCTCAACAAAGCATGCCCAAAGGATTCATTCCCACTGCCTCACATTGACGCCATGGTAGATGCAACTGCTGGCCACGAGATGCTCACCTTTATGGATGCATTTAGTGGATACAACCAGATCCTTATGCACCCTGAAGATCAAGAAAAGACGTCATTTATCACAGACCGAGGCATCTATTGCTACAAAGTAATGCCATTTGGCTTGAAGAATGCTGGCGCAATTATTAAAGGTTAGTAAATAAAATGTTTGAAAAGCATATTGGGGACACCATGGAGGTGTACATTGATGACATGCTGGTCAAATCCAAAAAAGTCGGCGATCACATTCAGCACCTTGAAGAAGCATTTGAAATCTTGAGGTGCTACCAAATGAAGCTAAATCCCAACAAATGTTCATTCGGCGTCACCTCCGGCAAATTCCTGGAGTATGTTGTAACCCAGCGAGGCATCGAAGCAAGTCCAGAGCAAAACAAGGCCATTGTCAACTTGCAATCCCCAATATGCGTCAAAGATGTGCAGAAGCTAACCGGACGAGTTGCAGCACTTAACAGATTTATATCCAAGTCGTCAGATAGATGCAAACTGTTCTCTGATGTGCTAAGGAAGAACAAATCATTCGAATGAACTAGCCAGCATGAAGAAGCGTTCCAAAACTTGAAGACCTACATGATGACGCCACCACTTCTCGCAAATCCAAAGGACAACGAAGAATTGCAACTTTATTTAGCTGTTACTCATGCAACTGTAATCGCCATTTTGGTAAGAGAAGAAGATGAAATTCAATCTCCCATATACTATGTAAGTAAAACTCTTGTAGACGCTGAAACAAGGTACACTTCATTAGAAAAACTTATACTTACCTTGGTTATGGCCTCTACTAAGTTGCGCCTTTACTTTGAATGTCATTCTATTTGCGTTAAAACTAACTATCCTATAGGATCTGTGATGAACAAACCTGAGTTGTCAGGCAGAATGGCCAAATGGCTAGTGCACCTAAGTGGCTACGAAATCAGGTACGAACCAAGGACAACCATTAAGTCGCAAGCTTTGGTAGACTTTGTGGCTGATTTCACTCCAAATTTGCAAATTGAAGCCGAAGAAGAACTCTTGCAATTGCTGGAGCAAACCGCAAGTCCCACATGGACACTATGCACCGACGGAGCATCAAATACAAATGGAGCATGACTTGGATTTGTACTAAAATCGCCACAAGGGGACATCATAGCCCAAGCTGTGCATTGCGAATTCAAAGTAACTAACAGTGAAGCAGAATACGAAGCTTTGATTGTTGCCCTCAATGCAGCGGCAGAACTCAAAGTAAAGCATATCGAGGTAAGTTGCGACTCTTTACTAATTGTCAATCAATTTAATGGGTCCTATGCAGCAAAAGATCAGAAGATGGCGAAATACTTGGACATTGGCAAGAGTGTTGCCAGCAAGTTCGACGAATTTACCATAAAGCAAATACGAAGGGAGCAGAATGTAGAAGCGGACGCCTTAGCCAACCTAGGCTCGGTTTCAGCAGCGCTCAACTTGAGCAACATTCCTCTTGTGCATATCCTGCAACCTACAATAGACAGACACCAAGTAAATGAAGTCAGCACTGAAGTTGCCTGTGAAGGCACGGACTGCACAGAGGAGTACGTTCAGTGGCTAAAAGAAAGCATCTTACCCCAGCAACTCGGAGATCTGCGAACTTTCAAGGTAAAAGCATCCCACTTCATCTTAATTGATAACATACTGTTTCGTAAGTCAGTGGCAGGTCCCTACTTAAGATGCCTCAAAAGGCAAGATGTACTCATTGTCTTGCGCGAACTACACGATGGCGAGTGTGGCAACCACGCTGGAGGCAGGAGTCTATCTAATAAAGCACTCAGGATGGGCTATTTCTGGCCTACTATGAGAAAAGATGCCATGGAGTATGCAAGAAAATGTGACGATTGCCAGAGACACGCTGCAGTTTCACACCAGCATGCTGAGCAACTTCACCCAATCCTGGCACCCTGGCCGTTCATGAAGTGGGGAATGGATATCGTCCGCAAACTTCCGCAAGCTCCAGGGCAACGCGTATTCATGCTAGCCATGACAGATTACTTCTCCAAATGGATTGAAGTAGAAGCATATCGGAACATCACCGACACTGAGGTAATATCTTTCGTAAAACGCAACATATTATGCAGGTTTGGCATCCCTTCAGAGATAATTTGCGATAACGGATCGCAATTCATAAGTGGCAAGACGAAAAAGTTCTGCCAAAAATGGAACATCATGCTAGTCACCAGAAATGGTGCACAAATTCCACGCAGTTGGAACGCAACTCATCTCAAGCAGTATCACTTCTAAACTTAACTTGTCATTTTACTTTTCTGCAATTTATTTCTTTTCCTCCATAAACATTTACTAACTTAAGCATATGAGGGTCGTTGGCAAAATGCCAACGGTCTAGGTTTGCCAGATCACCCTACAAGGGGTTGCAACCTGCCAAAACGCAACTTGGCAGTTACCCAGGTAACATTTAAATACAAAGTGCTTGGCAAAAACACTTATGGTAATATCTCCTCACACCATTCTTTTGTCGCACCTACCTTCCATTTTATTTTACAAGAATACATACTAACTTAAGCATCGGAGGGCCGTTGGCGAAACGCCAACGGTCTAGGTCTAACAAACCATTTTGCAAGGCGCTGGCACATCAGGAGCAACTTCCTAGGCAACTTCTCCAGCAACTTCCTAGGCAACTTCTCCAGCAACTTCCTTGGCAAACTTTCCAGCAACCCCTTGGGCAGATATGGATAAACAACGCATAAAGCAATTAGGATTGAACCTTAGTCAGATATGTGTAATCAAAGGCCAAGCGACTTCAGAGTGGCGACTTAAGGGGCAAACCGCTAGATTGACCAGATTGTGATTCCTAACTGAGACACTTTGCCATTACTTTTGAAGAACATTCTTTGTAAGCAAATTACTTCTTTAATTTATTATTTGTAATCTTCGAGTCCCATTAATAAAACATACAATTCATTCAAACTGTCCAAATACAAACTATCATATTCTTGCGAGTTATGCCAATTGTTTAAAAGGCTATAACACAGCAGTTGCAAAACAAATGGTTTCAAAAAGCAATTTCAAAACGGGTCGACGTTTTAGTTTGCTACAACATGCATGCATGAGACAAAATCACATAAACATAAGCTATTCTCAAGAGCAGAATAGTATTAAGCAAAATAAAGCGAATTTCATAAAAGTTGCCCCCCTTAGGGAAGGCATAAAGTCAGTTTCTAACATTCTGCTCTTAGCAAGCAGAATAAGCACGCAAGTTAAAACTGCTCCCATGAGCAGATGCAAAAACACACAAATATGTCTTACAAAAAAACATACAAAGTTTCATATTGTCTTAATCCTAAGTAAAAACAACAAACATTAAGCAGCATCATCTTGGGGCTTGTCCGCGTCCAAGTCAATAGGCAGGGCGAACGCGCCAAGAACTGAAGTGTCAACGTGTGTTGAAGCATCATCAGCAACATCATTCGCCACTGCAGTAGCCCTCGCATCCTGGCTCTTCCTAGCCTCCTCATATGCCATCCTCTCCGCAACAGGATCCCAGGAAATATGCTTGCCCTCTGCGAATTCTTCCATGGCTTCTACTCTAGCAAGCCAAGACTGCAAACCCATTTCATCCAAGTGCTCGCTGTCTTTCTTCTCAGCATCCTTCGCAGCCTGGTCCAACTCTCCTTTAAGGCGCATCACCTCTGCTTGTTCCTCCTTCATCTTGTCCATCCAGTGCAAACTCCTCGTCTCAGCACTTTCTCTCTCCTTGGTCAGAGCAGCAACTTTTGTCGTCAGGTCTGTGACATGCTGATGGGTGGCAATAAAAGCTTGCAAGCACTGAGAGCATGCAAGTCAGCAACAGATAACTAGAACTAAGAATAATATCAAGATTAAGGGAAGAAGAAGAAGTACCTGTAGGGAAAGTCCAACACCCTCAGAAGAAATGGCAGAAGGATTCATGGTATCATGGCATGCTTTGGCAGCAGGGAACCATAAGTTCTTAGCATGCGGCCACATAGGAGGCGCACCGGCTTCAATTGAGCAAAAATCTTCGGGGATCTCTATTTCCATGTTCTTCTTCTTTTGTCCACTCAGAGTCGCAGCAGCAGTAGGAGTCACCAGAATGGAGCGTGTGGCATGAGAAGTAAGAGGGCGAGTTGCTGCAGCAGGATTTATGGGAGTTGCAGGGATGCCACCCCTGTTGCGCATCCTAAGAATCAGTTCAGAAGTAGAGAGTGGAGCTGCACGCTGAGATGCGGAGGAATCTGTCCAAAGTATTGTGAGCAGTTTAAAGAAGAAGAGGCGTCCTTTCTATGCCACTAAAGGAAAGGAAAGTTCAAAAGACGTACCAGAAGACATGTTTGAGGAGGAGCGAGTTTTAGCACCTTTCTTCTTCGGCAAATCGGAAGAACCTGCCTTAGCAGGCAAGTTAACACCAGTAGGAAGGATGGGGAATGTCCTGTCTTTAACCTTGAACGCCAAAATTAGGTCCGTATAACCAGTAGATTGTTCGCGACCACTAGAGAGCAAAGATACACCTGCCACGAAAACAACGTGAGCACAAGTTAAAAACGAGGAACAAATTACAAAATCAAAAAGGTAATTACCTTCTACTTTCCATGTGTCCTTGAAGATAGGGCCAAATTCGCCCAAAGAATCCATTTTCACAATGAAAAACCTCCCTGCCCAACCTGTGTCACGACCTTTGTCGGTCTTTTCAACCAAAACATCACACTTGTCTCTCACACCAAGGGTAAAACGACCTTTGCCAAAAGATTTGATTTGGTATGAAAAAGCCAAGTCGTCAACAGTAAAATTAATGCCTAAATTCTGAGCAAGGGTTTCGATCCGCGACAAAATCCTCCAAGCACCAGGAAGGAGTTGGCAGGGGGCTATTTCAGTAGTTGCAAAGAATTGGCGAATGAAGGGGGGGAAGGGAAATTGTTGCCCTAATTTCGCAAAAGGGTAATCGTAAAATGTAACCCATCCTGGGCGAGCCCAGTCCATCTTTTCTTCAGATGGCAAAACCACCTTTACCCCCTCAGGAAACCCAAAGTTTTGTTTGATTTGCTTCAAATTAGTTTTGGTTAACTCACAAGTTACACTATTTCTATCCATCAAGATCCCTAAACACTGGAATTTGTTTACACTTTCGGGGGAATTGTTCTTGGAAGAACCCTTAGGTTTTACTGTAGTCATGGCGATAAAGAAAGAAAAATATAGCAAAGGCAAATTCTTGCGAAAACCGGAAAAAACTTGAGGAAAAACGAAAAGGAAATCAGAGGAGAAGATGAGAGTTTACCTGGGTGAGAGAAGAAGTTGAATTGTGCAAGAAACCAGAAGAAACTTTATCTTGTACCAAGGTGCTGCATTTATAGAAGAAGGGAGAAGTTAGATGTCTAATCAAACCATGCAAGTAACCGTCATAATTAGGCGTGCTTATCAAAGCAGTTTATTTTCAAACTTTAAATTTTTTTCCTCTTATTTGCGGCCCAAGCAGAAAAAATTTGGGGCTATTGTTATGGGATGAATCATTCTTACGTGGTAGCAAAATACGAAGTTATGTTGTGTTAGTTTAGGCAGTGAAGTGGGAGCGCTCAAGTGGATGAATGAAGGGAGTGAAGATCAGTGACGTGTCAATACGGTTCCGGAATTATCTCCAAGCAAAAGATATGCGCTGCGTTGAGGGGAAAGTGGAGTTGGTTTCAACCGCCGAACAAGAATATCTCAAGGGAAGCTCCTACAAAATAGGATCTGAACCAATAAGAAGCAGGGAGGAAAACGGCTAATAAAACAACGTTCATCTTGTAAATTAGTATAAATAGTTCATTAGCTCATGCTTTGTAGATCATCTCTCACGGCTCTCTCAACTTTCTCTCTAGCTACATACTTGTACTCTCTCACAAACTCGAGCAACTTAGTGAATTGGCAGGATACAAATCCTCTCGTGGTTTTTCCCTCATTTCCAAAGGGTTTTCCACGTAAAACTTGTTGTGTTCTTTTCTTTATTTCTCGCAACTTTACTTTGTGCAATTTATTTTCATTCGCAAGTTAATTATCAACCCCCTCTCCAAGCAAATTAGCCTTAGTGTGAAATTTTCCCTAAACAACAACTTTCATAATATTATAAATTAGGGCTCAATTCATAATATGCATATTTATCTCAAATCGTTACAATTCACAAATAAAAACCCTAACAAAACTATCAACCCAAACATATAAGATATTAATTCCATACAATTTTCATAGCATAAATATTCATATTAAGATAAGCATGATGGCTCAAAATCAAAGTTATAAAATCAAAGTTACGATATGCTACGTAACAAATGAAATAAAATAATAGTAATAAATTAAACAAACTAATGAAACAAAACAAAACATGCGACAGGTGCTCCAAGCATGAAACTAAAGAATCTTGCATCTTTTGAACTCAATTCAAAAATCATCACAATTCTGAATCATGTACCACGATTGATATCATCATAGTCATTTTCTACTTTTCTTTTACAGGGAGACCTACATGGTTATGCGAATTTGCGAAATAGTGCATATACCATATTACCAGAAACCAAGATATAGTAGCGTGGCACTGGCAACAAAAACCAAGTTTAAGCAAAACAAATATTCAATGGTTTAAAAATAATTATTACGATTTGGTTCTTCCAAAGATCAATAAATCGTCAAGTTATTTTCATTCACGTTTAATGTGCATCAGTGGCAATAAAACCTATATAACCGAAATAAAAAACAAAAATCAAAACTAAGAGTACTTACATCAATGATCGAATTTCTTTCTGATTTTCGTTTGCTTAATTAATCAAAGAGAATTTGCCTTATGTAATATTTTTTTGTCAATTAATATGCAATGGTGGTGCTGATAACGTCTTATGAATATAGAGAGAGAAGGGAACAAGGAGAGAGAAAATGTAGAATGAAAAATGGTAGTTATCTTATTCAATAGGCACAAGAGTATATATATACAAGTCAAGGGTATAATGGACATTCACAATATATAAAATAAACCCAAAAACATTTATATGCGACCTCCAAGACACATAACTTGATCACCATCTTAGCTTGAATGATTTATATAACCATAGAACTTCTCCAATAATCACCTCACAACAATAACAACATCAATTAACATTCATCCCTACTGTAACTCAGATAAACAAATTTATCTTGCTTATATTTTCTAATCTCTTCCAAGAACTAACCACATAACCCTTATATGCAAAGCATTCTACTAATCCAACTCACAAGCTGGTATCGTAGAGAAGGGGCCATAAACTGGAGAGTCTTGACCAATTTGAAAGATCATTTGGTGTAGTTGAAATAACTAAATTTTGGGCTATTCGATCAAGTACTGGAAACTCAATGGAAATCATAACTGTTTCAATCGTATTTTTCTTCCTATTTTCTTTTCATTGTCGGAATATTCGGGGATTAAGATCGTTCTCCAACTCTAATTAACCCCATTCTGATTCATAGAGAACATTATCAAACAACACAATTGATAAAAATCAGATTTCATAAACTTAACTAAAGAGGATTAATTCATATTAGAAGCTTCGATCTATTAAGGTAAGATAAAAGATTCAATCTTTAAGTTTAACAACTCTTATCATAACTAAATTTGCTAATCAATAACAAGATTGAGAAATAAATTTATTTCTGAAATCAGAATATAAAATGCAATTGTATCAGACTTGAATTGGAATCAAAGAAGAGGAATTAAGAAAATTTAGCTTATACCTTCATATGAAAAGGAATACCAAAACAATGGCAGCAACAGAGCAAACAACTTAGCAATGACAACATATAGCAGCTCACGGTGGCAGCAAGCCACCAGTAGCTGCGTAGCTCGCGGCGGCGCGTCGAACAACAGCGCTAGAGTCAGACAGAAACAAGAGGAGAGAGAATTGCAATAACAACTACACTAACGTTTGCAGCACCGCCGGTAGCAGCAGCTGAACGGAACAACAACATCGGTAGACCTCCGGTGAGACCCAGCAGCAGCGCCGACAGCTTAACGACACCACAATCGCGGACAGAGAGGATGCGAGAATGAAGAATGAGAAATTGGGGTTTTCATCTTTCCTTAAACTAATCAGAAAAATTAAGGAGGATTAATCTCAATTTATGGAGTTTAGAAAAATTGGAAAACTGAAATTCGTGGCTTTGCTCCTATTGACACGATTAGAGAAATGATGATTTGTCGTCTAAATAACTGACACGAGGAAGGAAGGAGCTAGGAATGATAAAATGAATTTAGGATCTCTTTTTTCTTCTTCTAAAATCACAATTTAACTAATTAAAAACCCAAGACATTTGAATTTATAAATTACTTCCAATTCAAACTTGAGCATAATTTAGCAAATATAATAATTACAATTAAACATGCTTAAAAATTGGGCTATTACAATGGCGGCCCAAACCCACTTCATTTTTAAATCAGCCGACAAGGCTCTACCTTTCTTTTCACTGTTAAGGGACAAGAAGAAGTTTGAGTGGGGTGAATACCAAAGCAAAGCTTTTGTCGCGGTCAAAGAACACCTGAAAACTCTCCCTACTATTTCACAGCCAGAAACAAGTGATATCCTAGAACTGTATATCTCGGTCTCGCCGAAAACTATCGCAGCCGTTTTGTTAGTGGAAAAGGAGAAGAGGCAGCAACCAATTTATTTTGTTAGTCATATCCTAAATGGGCCAAAGAGCATGTACCAGTTGATCGAAAAAATAGCATTGGTCGTGATAATAGCCGCAAGAAAACTTAGGCCGTAATTCGATTGTCATCCTATCCATGTCTTGACCAATCAACCTCTGGAGCAAAGCCTTGCAGAAGATGGACAGTTCTGGTCGCCTCTTAAAGTGGGTTGTTCAGTTATCTGAGTACGATATCCAGTACAAGCCAAGGACCGCCATCAAAGCGCATGCATTGGAGGATTTCATTGTGGAAGCATCCTATGAGGAGGAAGAGAATATTGAAAAGGAGACATGACTGCTGGAGGTTGACGGTTCATCAACCTCCAGCAGCCAGGGACCGGTATCGTTATGACCAATCCAGAAGGAAACGTCATTGAGTATGCTATCAAGTTCACCTTCCCGACGTCAAATAACGAAGCAGAATATAAGGTCGCGATCGCTTGTTTGAGAATGTGCATAGCTGCTGGAGCAAAAGTGTATCATTGAAAACGAACTCACAACTTGTCAATGGTCAATTAAAAGGAGAATTTGAAGTCAGGGAATGGAACATGCAGAAACACGTTGAAAAAGACAAAGAGATGATAGCTCAACTAGATCATTTTGAGGTTCAGACCATCCCTAGGGCCGACAATACCAAAGCGGACGCAATGTCTAAGCTAGCAAGCTCGGATTCTTTGAATATAGAGAGGTCTGTCATGGTGGAGATTCTGAGAGAAAAAAGCATCACTTAGAAAATTGTGACCGTCAATATTTAACCAACAAGGGGAATGGTTCAGCGAGTTGGTGGCTTACAAGCTGACAGGTTCACTTCCACAAAATGCTATGGAAGCTAAGAAGTAAAAGCGGCAGGCTAGCTGGTACGTCATCTACCAGGATGAGTTGTATGAGAAATCGTTCAGTTTGCCTTTGTTGAAATGCTCAACAACATGGGAATCCAGCAAAATATTAGAAGAAATTCACGATGGAATTTGCGGAAATCACATTAATGGAAAGGCCCTGGCACTGAAAGCTCTGCGAGCTGGGTTCTATTGGCCAAGTATGTTGGCGGACGCCCAAAGCTATGTTAAAAAATGTGACAAATGTCAAAAGTTTGCTCCCCTCATCAACAGATCCGCAAACGACCTTCAGCCAATATTAAGTCCGATACCATTCGCGCAATGGGGGTTGGATATTTTGGGGCCGTGATATGATTCCGTGAACGGAATCTAGCTTAGTTCCTCACAAGCTTCACTCACTTATGATTCCCTAAGGGTTCTAACTCTAATTCAATGGCTTCACTCACCAAAGGTTCAAGTTAGGAAGGGTTTTAGATGATTTGATTTAGCTTCATTCATTGGTCGAATTTCGGAGAAAATGATGGCCAATGTTTGAAAAGACACAAAATTTTGACAGAAAATTTCTTTTGAGATAACATATTCTTCATAGAAAATAGTTATCATTAGTGCTATCTTGAAAACATGACTTGCGACTTCTATTGCCGCTTTAAGTAGAAAATCCCAGTTAATTTTCTAAAATAGGAGATGCGATTTTGATGTCGTCTTAAATAGAAAATCCCAATTAATTTTGTAAAATAAAAAATGCGACTTTATTGTCATCTTAGATAGAAAATCCCAATTAATTTTCTAAATTTTAAAAATGCGACTTCAACGTCGTCTTAAATAGAAAATCCCAATTAATTTTCTGAACATTGAAAACGCGACTTTATTATCGTTTTAAATAGAAAATCCCAATTAATTTTCTAAATTTTAAAAATGCGACTTTATTGTCGTCTTAAAATAGAAAATCCCAATTAATTTTCTAAACTTTGAAAATGCGAATTTATTGTCGTTTCTTTTTTTTTTTTTTTTTTTTTTAGTCTTATGAATTTGTCTTTTGTTAATGTGAGAAATTCCGACAATTAACAGGTCGACTCTAATATTTTTACAGTTTTTTTTCATGGCCTTGATGACAAGCAAAATGCCAAATTACCATCACTTACTTTTTATGACTCCATGTGTTATCATGTCACCTTAAATTAGGACATTGTCAGGTCATGTCACCTTAGAGTGATGCATTGTTAAGTCATGTCACCTTAAAGGGTTGACCAAAGGTTATTACCCTCTAGATAAACCATGGTGGACCAAATCTTCATGTGGCAAATTTTTTTATCCGTTTTTCCGAAATCTTTCAGAAAATTTTTCATGCATAATGCTTATTCGCTTTATTGGAAAATGATGATCACTATATAAAATAGATTGATCATGGTCATTATTTTGGATGATTATTAGGAAAGGATTGTATCAACGTTCTTGATTCATCATTGACACTGTTTTTTTTTATGTTCGGTTTTAGCAAAAATCGTCCTACCACAAATGCTTGGTCATTAGCCATGGTGAAGGATGCTCCTTATTATCCTATGGACAATACTCAAACTCATTATCCTTGGCATAAATCATGGATGATCATCTTTTCCATCTATAAAAGGGGCATGGTTCTTCATTTCCAAATGCATCACTTCCACTACTTCAATGTTTTCTCTAAATTTTCCTTTCACAAAAATGGTTCTTACTTATGAAGAAGCTAATGAAATGCGGAGTCGGGAGAAAAAACAACTCTCGGGGATCACAAGAAACTTGGAGCAACCAAGGCAATCATTTTCCTCTTCCCGCTTCACTAAGGTGCTTATGCCTTTGCTTTCACTTTCTATTTGTTACGACATGATTCATGCTGCTTCCAAATTTATGGCTATTAGAAAAAATTCTCTCATGAAACCCCACAAGAGTCTTACTTACAAAACTAGTCATGTCCGGGAGAGAGGTCTTCTTCCTTTCTTCTATCAACTTAGCAAAAATGGTGGGTGGGAGGATTTTTTCTTATATCAAGACATAAAGTGGGTCACAAACCACCTTGGCATTAGTGCAATTGTATATTGCAATTCTGGTCGCAGAGGTGTACAATTACCCGGGCTTTGCCAAGTCACCTTCTACCTTCCATGGAGATGTCTACGGCAAATTGGTTGGAAGCAAAAGAGCACATTCCTGCCCTCCAGGTTCTTCCATCTTGTACCATTTCTGAGGCTGATATGAGTGGTATTCAGAAAATGCCTACTATATGGCAGGGAGCTAAAATTATATCAGCGCTATCAGAACCTTCCTTTCCACTAATTGATGAAGATTACCTTCAATGGCTTCTAGCGGATATTGGTCAAGACAAAGATTCAGACGGGCCTACCATGAAGAGGATAAGGATTTGAGAGAATTGTCATATTTATTTTCTATGTTGTTTTTTTTAAGTTTGTAGGAAATGAAGGCTTTATGTCTTTTTATGTATGAAATGAAGTACCCCAGTTGGGATGAATAAAAGATTTGTTTGTGAGAATTATCTGTTTGTGAGAAATTCAATGTGAACACAATTCTAAACACATGCACACTTTAACATTAAATATGACATGCAAATCATAATTAACTAATCATATCACACATAAAAGTATAACATATAAACCTTAACAATCAAATAAATGTTTTTTCATTTCTCCTTTTTCCTTTTTTCCGTTTTTCCTTTTTTTTCTTTTTTCGTTTTTTTTTCTTTTTTTTCGTTTTTTTTCTTTTCTTCTTTTTTTTTGTCTCTTTTTTTTTTTTTTTTTTTTTGCATACATCATATAAATATCTCAGAAACTCATGGCATGCTTATTAAGAACAACCAGATAGGATACAAAACCCACAAACTGCTTGGTTACTTGATCATGACAATTACAATTACTTTGATGCCTAAGCGTAATATTTCTTCAACTGATCAAGATTAGTGAAATGGGTGAACTCATTTCCATCAAAATCCATTAGCTTCACTTCTCCAGCCGTTGTGACATGCTTGACCAGGAATGGTCCAGACCCGTTAGGCTTGAAGTTTCCTCGAGGATCATGCAGTGGATCTCTATTTTCCTTTTGGACTAGATCACCTTCTTGGATGTCTCTATCTCGAACTCTTTTGTTAAATGCACGAGCAATCCTCCGCTGATAGAGTTGAATGTTATGCAATGCTTGTAGTCGACGCTCATATGCGAATGCGAGCTCATCATAGCGAGGTTTGTGCCACTGGTCTTCCGAGATTTCACTTTCAGCTATGACCCTGAGAGATTGTATCTCCACCTCAACTGGTAGGATTGACTCCATCCCATAAACCAAAGAATACGGGGTTGTTCCTGTTGTAGTCCTAATTGATATCCTATATCCCCGAAGGGCATATGGTAGTTTGTCATGCCATTCCCTAGTCTTTTCAGTCATCTTGGCAACAATAGTTTTGATTGTCTTATTGGCTGCTTCCACCGCTCCATTTGTTTGGGGACGATAAGGTGAGGACTGATGATGCTTGATTGCATATTTTGCAAGAGTGGTCTTCAGATGACCCTCAAATTGTGATCCATAATCAGAGATGATTTCGAAAGGTATGCCATACCGACAGATGATGTTGTTAATCACAAATTTCGAGACTTGCTTTGCCCCTAGTTTTGAAAATGATGCAGCTTCAACCCACTTCAAAAAGTAATCAATTGCTACAAGAATATACTAATGCCCATTTGAAGCCTTTGGATGAATTTGCCCGATTATGTCTATGCCCCAACTTGAAAACGGCCAAGGAGAAGTCATATTATGTAATGACACAGGTGGCATATGATTGAGGTTAGCAAATATTTGACATTGCTTGCAGGCACGGACAAAGCTGATGCAATCGCCCTCTAGAGTGCTCCAATAGAAACCTGCTCGTAAAATTTTACAAGCCAGCATTCTTCCATTCATATGGGGGCCACATTCCCCTCATGAACTGATGTGATTTTTGTTGGCGGTTCAAACTCTTTTTGTGTTTTTATGAATTTATGGACAAACAACAATAAAAAAAAAAGGGATAGGCTCTTAAATCGCAGTTTAAGAGGTTTTCTTGTGAGTCTCGGCTCCAAGATCACACAAAGTCGCGGTTTGTGTATTTGAACTCTCAGTTCTATGCAAGCACAACAAGCTTAACACTTTTTTAAACTAAAAAACAATATGATTTTATTAATGAATGAAACAGCCTTATATAGGCGTGTAAAACAGCAAACAAAAACAAACCATAGTCCTACTAAGGCTAGGTAAACTAAGAACAAGATAATACAAAAATAAACACTCCTAATCCAATTGGAACAAGCTCCAACTTGGGCAGCAAGCAAGCCACGCCTACCATACCATACTTCTAGGCGTGTATTAGAACACGAATGCTACTAAACTCCTACCCTAGTTAGGAATCCTAATCCAACTAGGACTTGGACTTCTAACTCAACTAGAATTTCAAACAAACTAAAACATTAAAAAGACTCCTAACAGAACTAGGAGTTCTAATCCTACAAGAATTAGAAAAACTAATCCTACTAGAACTAGGAAATAACCAAACCCTAACAGAACTAGGATTTGTAGGAAACGAGCCATCTCTCACATGCATCATCCCCTCTATCTTGAAAACATCCTTTGTCCTCAAGGGTCTTCTAAGTAATCCATGAAATCATCCAAATCAAGCGCACAACCACGTAAATAATCTGAATCTTGTCTCGATCAGTACCATGCTTGGCGTTACAAAGTTTTAATCTTCCAAAACTCCAACATGACAGTAGACTCACTTGGTTTTCTCGCCTAAAAGCATCAACACGCAGTACCTTTGAAACCCGAAGATTAGAACTGATGGGATAGGTCAAAGCACAAGGAACATCAACCAAAGTTATAGATTTTATTGCATCAACGCAAGGGGTCGAATCTTCCTCATGATAAACTTCAAAGATCAATTCTTTAGCATGAAAAGTCGAAAAAGTTTCATCCTTTACATCCTCTTTAACAACAATCCGATCTGAGATTTCTTCCCCTATGCCGCATGGAACATCTTCAAGATACATATTAAGCTTTTCATCCAAATTTTGAGTCGAATCATATATTAAATCCCACTTTGGCAGTAGTCGTATGGACAATTCCTCAAAAATTTCATCAGTTGTTAACTCATCATAAGAATAGAAACGATAATTCATAGTTGGTTTAATATAATGCAGAAACTATTCAGAAATTTTCAATAAGAGTTTGAGATATAAAACCTAAGTAAAATACCTCGAAATTTCATGCAATTTTGTCACAACATAGCCCTAGGAGTCCTAAACACTCGACCAAAATTTCATCAAAAAATAACAAACCAATCGATTGCAGTTTTTATTTTACTAACAGTATGTAATCTGCCCGGAAGAACAGAAATTTGCGTCCAATGTTTGCATTCACCACAACTTTGTTACTTATAGGATTGGGCTGACATTTTGACACGATGTAGCCCTATATGTTAGCTTTCCACAGAACCAACAAAATCACGATTTGGCAACAGCACGCGTCCACACGCGCCGTCTCAATGAACCCTGCTCTGATACCACTTGATGTGATTTTTGTTGGCGGTTCAAACTCTTTTTGTGTTTTTATGAATTTATGGACGAACAACAATAAAATAAAAGGGATAGGCTCTTAAATCGCAGTTTAAGAGGTTCTCTTGTGAGTCTCGGCTCCAAGATCACACAAAGTCGCGGTTTGTGTATTTGAACTCTCAGTTCTATGCAAGCACACCAAGCTTAACACTTTTTTTAAACTCAAAAACAATATGATTTTATTATTGAATGAAACAGCCTTATATAGGCGTGTAAAACAGCAAACAAAAACAAACCCTAGTCCTACTAAGGCTATGTAAACTAAGAACAAGATAATACAAAAATAAACACTCCTAATCCAATTGGAACAAGCTCCAACTTGGGCAGCAAGCAAGCCACGCCTACCATACCATACTTCTAGGCGTGTATTAGAACTCGAATGCTACTAAACTCCTACCCTAGTTAGGAATCCTAATCCAACTAGGACTTGGACTTCTAACTCAACTAGAATTTCAAACAAACTAAAACATTAAAAAGACTCCTAACAGAACTAGGAGTTCTAATCCTACAAGAATTAGGAAAACTAATCCTACTAGAACTAGGAAATAACCAAACCCTAACAGAACAAGGATTTGTAGGAAACGAGCCATCTCTCACATGCATCATGAACTTCTTCCATGATGACTTGCCATTCGCCGTCATTTACACAGAGTTGCAGAGTACCATCAAACCCATTGTGATACAGTCTGCCTTTTAGTATGAAAAAAATGAGCAGCTAGAATTATGATAGCTATGCGGTCCTTCTTGCCACTTCCCTCTGGATATTACATTGTTTCTAGAAAATTTTTGATATCCTAATACCAGACATCATCATCATCTTGTTGAACCAGCACGGAGACAATTTGTGCCACCTTCACTGTTGGTCCCTTCCTTTCTTCAATTAAAACTGACTGGATCTTTGTACCATTTTTCCATGTTAAATTAACAGCGAGATTGGCTAAAGCATCAGTGAAACTATTTTGTTCTCGAGGAAGATGTTTGAAGCTGATATCATTAAAATAAGGGATCAATTCTTGAAGGTACTCTGTGTAGAGCTGAAGTTCTCATCTCTAACCCTCCAAATTCCTATTGTTTGAGATATGATGAGATTAGAATCTCCATACACAGTGAGATGTCTTGCCCCTGCTACCAAGGCGGCTTTTACTCCATATATACAGGCTTCATACTCGGCTGTATTGTTTGTTGTTGGGAAATCCAGCTTGACAGCAAATAGAATATGGACTCCATCAGGATCTACTAACAAAACACCTGCTCCATTACCTCTCCTATTAGAAGCTCCATCAAAGTACATGCACCATTGTGGATTGTCAATGAAGCATAAGTACTCATCAGGGAATGCATCGTCATACTCATCTCCTGACATTGGTCCTTCTGCCAGGGCTTCAGATATGGCTCGTCCTTTAACAGATTTCTGGCTGACACATTGAATATCAAACTCAGAAAGCATAGCATGCCATCTTGCCAATCTTTCACTAAGAATGGGTTTTTCAATCAGATACTTAATTGGATCCAGTCTTGAGATCAGATAGGTAGTATGAGCTTGAAGGTGATGCCTCAACTTCTTCGTGGCATAGACCAAGGAGATACATGCTTTTTCTAGTGGGGTATATCTTGTCTCATACTCCAGGAATTTCTTGCTGAGATAGTATATGGCAACTTCCTTCTTTGTTCCTTCTCGATATTGGGCTAAGAGAGCTCCCATAGCCGTTTCTGTGATAGTGAGGTACAGAATCAGAGGTTCTCCTGGTCTAGGTGGCATTAGAACAGGTGAATTTGAAAGGTATTCTTTCATAGAATCAAAAGCTTCCTGACATTCTTCATTCCACTCATGGGATGCCCCTTTTCTGAGCAGCTTAAATATAGGTTCATATCTCATAGTGAGTTGTGAGATGAACCTGCTGATATATTGAATTCTGCCGAGAAATCCTCTTACTTCTTTTTCTGTTTTTGGAGAAGGTAATTCCTGAATAGCCTTCACCTTTTCAGAGTCCACTTTGATGCCGTCTTGACTGACAATGAATCCCAACAGCTTTCCCGAAGTGACACCAAACACGCACTTTTGAGGATTTAACCTTAGATTGTACTTCCTGATTCTTTCAAAGAAGGACCTTAGTGCAGAAAAATGCCCCTCACGATCTTCACTTTTCACAATCATGTCATCTACATGTCATCTACATAAACCTCCACAATGTCGTGGATGAGGTCATGAAGGATAGTGGTTGCAGCCCTTTGATATGTGGCTCCGGCATTCTTGAGACCAAAAGGCATAACTCGGTAGCAAAAAGTGCCCCATGGAGTGATGAAAGATGTCTTTGTCATGTCTTCTTGAACCATGAGTATTTAATTATACCCTGAGAATCCATCCATGAAGGAAAACATTGCATAACCAGCCGTACTATCAACAAGAACATCGATGTGGGGTAGAGGAAAGCAATCTTTTGGTGACGCAGCATTCAAATCTCGAAAATCAATGCATACCCGAACTCTCCCATCCTTTTTGGGTACAACCACTATATTGGCGAGCCAGCTTGGATGCTTTACAGCTTGGATGAATTTGGCATCAAGCTATTTCTGAATTTCTTCTTTCACTTTCAGACTAATATCTGGCTTCATTCGGCGGAGCTTTTGCTGCTTAGGCTTGCTTTCAGGATGTAACAGAATGCGATGTTCCGCGATTTCTCTATTAACACCAGGCATATCAGCATAAGACCATGCGAACACATCTCCATAGTCTTTCAATAATGCAATAAACATAGATTATTCAGTTGGGGAGAGGGAAGATCCTATTTTGACTTCTTTTACAGCATTTTCTGTACCAATATTAATTACAATGGATTCTTCCATGGGTTTTATGTATGTTTCAATTGTATCAAGTGATTCATCATTATTAAATTCACTGTTAGAAATAACATCTTGCATGCAAATGTATTTAGATAAAGGTTCACATTCAATTTCCTCACTATCAGAGTCTTCTGACTGGGTATGCAAGGTAGATTGACTGGAAGATGAGCTATCGATATGATATCCATCTGAAGGGGGTGAAAAGGTATTTTCATGAGATGGATGTGGAGGATGGTTTCCTAAAAACATTTTAAATTCTATAGGCCCGTCTTTTGCCTGACACTCAATACTCCACTTATGTTCAATGATTTTGCCAAAAGGCATCATCAAAGACACCGGATCAAAATCCTCTTCTCTAGAGGACTCAGAAGAGAAAAGCTTCTTAAGGACTCCATGCTCCAGATTATCCACCCAGTCATTTTCTTTTTTCATTTTTTGCTCTCGGAAAAACCAACTTTCGATTAAGTCCAGATTTCTAGCCTCATTGAAGAATATTTCCAATCCCGGTAAAATCTTCTCTTCCTTCCTACTAAGCCAAGGTTCTGGAAACTCATTGTACAACTCAGTATCTCCTTACAGGATGAACTGACCGTTGAGGGTAAAAGAAGGTTCTTTGATGTTGTGAGAAGTGCTGCCCGAATAATATCCCAACCCATGTCGGTTTTGCTTGTCTACTACCGGGATTGGTTGCTTTATTCCCCAACCATCACGCCCTAATCCGGTTCCTTGAGTGTAACCCATCTTCATCATGATTTGAAATCTTTTGGACAAAGGTTACATGGCAAACCCTACAGGCTCTTTGACCGCATTTGTGGGTAGGGCTGAGGTGTTTGTTTTCTGGCGGTAATTGGTCATCCTTAGAGAAGGGACAAATTTCTTCTTTTTGGACCTAAAGGTAGAGAAAAAGAATTAAAAGAAAAGAAAGCTACATATTGCAGAATGCATTGCAGAGTAAAGAAAATTTTCGAAAACAAATTTGCCATATTTTGATTGGAATGGTCCACCTTCGCAATTTTGCTTTTTATTGTTATTTTTTTTTTTTGACTTTATTTTGACCTTTTTAAATGATTTTACTGTCCTTGGGGTTGAAAACTGATTTTTCATTCTTCCATTCCCTGCTTAATATCTAAACAATGACAGAAAATATAGAGATTAGGGCTTGTATCCCCATTGATGCGTCAATTCAGCATTCTGAAATTGCTCCTGTGATGACTGGCATCTTGAATTCTGATCACATTGCCTGAAATACAATGGTTAATATATTTGAGTCGAACCCGGAGGTTGCCTACATATCCCTATTGCTTCTAAGTGCATTTTATGGGGAATCAGACTCAACGTAGTTCGTTATTTTAGAAAGAACTAAAGTTTTTTATTTAATAAAGCAGCTGCACTCATATTGAGCTACCTACGTACCCTAGGTGTTACATAGGTGGAGTGATCTCGCAGTACAAGTGTAAGTGATAATGGGGATTCATTCTGCACGTTGTTCTCTAATACTAACAAGCTGAAAGATTTTTTTATTATTATTGATGGGCTAACCCCCCTACAGGACGTTTTACCGAAGATTTTTCTCCTTCTGTGAGACGATCAAGTAGCTTTGCGGTAGACACGAGCTATGTTGGTGATTTGCTTGATGCGATAGCTGAGAGCATGACATTGGTTTGTGCCGTGACCATGCAACTGATGATATTGGCAGTACTTGTGAAGATCTGACCTTACTGGACTTGCCCCTGAGCGTCTGGGAAGTGGATGAATCTTACCTTGTTCAACTAATTTGCAAAAGATATCGACTTGGGATTGCGGTCGCGGATGTGACGACACCCTTCTTGCAGGTACTTCTTTGTGGGTTGGACTAATGATGCCTCGATCAATCAGGCTTTGCACCTTGTAGTAGAGGTCTTGGCATCGATCAGTTTCATGCCCAAATTGACGACAATAAGCGCAGAGTTTGCTCATGTCTGTTCCAGGAAGGGGCAAACAGTGCACATGTGCTGGAACATGAAGTATACCTTACCTCCGAAGACGATCATACACCATACTCAATGGTTCATCCATCTTAGCATAAACCCTGGGATTTGTATTTTTGAATTTCAAATCTTCCCGAGGTCGTTTTTCTTGCAATTTCAGAGCATCGATGTCAAAACCATGATGTTCCATGTGGCTGAGGGAGGTGTACTTGATAGTAACCATGTGACGACAATAGAAATCGTTCAGGTTCCGCAACAATATGAGCATGAATTCCCGATCAGTATTAGGGAAACGAAGTTGTGTGCGGATATGAGTGCTTCTTGAACAAAAGTGCGAGAAAGTTTCTAAGGCACTCTGACGCAAAGTGACTAACTTCAGCTTCTTGACATCAGTCTGTTTATGTTCGAGAGCCCAATTAATAAAAGCTTGGCTAGCATTTTCCCAACTAGCCCTATCAACACAATCTGAAGAATAGTACCAGTCCAGGGCTGGTCCTTCTAAACTCTTGTCAAACAGCATGGGGTAATCTTCCTCTGTATGCCCCAGGGGTGCAAGACATTCACAAATCCAACTAAGTGGACAAAAGGATCACCGTTCCCGTCAAATTTCTGGAACTGTGGCAATTCGCAATAGTGATCTTTATGTTGATATACTGGAAAGAGAATTAGTGATTCAGTGTGAACTTCTCGGATAGGACCTACTACATTAAAGTCCAGGTGAAAATTATCAGTCATATATCTCTTCTTTGAGTCATTATTATCATCTTGAGGCTTGCCGACACAGGATTCCTCCGGTGCTTCAACTGATGTATCATGAGTGCCGATGCTTGGAACTCTTATTTCTTCCTCGTCATCCTCACTATATTCTGGTTTTGTTTCTTCATCACTTTCATCTTGTGTGGCTGCTGGAACCTCATTCATCCATGAATTTTCAGGTGCTGCTAGAATACAGTGGATAGTGTAACCATTCAACCTAGTGCCCTCCACTTCGTTTAGATACAATACCGATTTTCCAGCGTTGGGGATGGTCATAATTTCTGGATCACCAGAAATAGTCACAACACCCTGATCAGTGAGAAGCTTTACCTTCTGATGTAGAGTAGAGGCTACTGTCCTATTTTCATGTAGCCATGGTCTTCATAATAAGAAGTTAAAACAGGCTTGTATGTCAATGACCATGAATTTCACCTTCCTTGCCACGGGACCACATTCAATGAGGAGGCTGATAAAACCCAACACTTCTCTCTTAGCATTATGATATGCTCTAACCACCTGGTTGGATGGTACAAGATCTTCTTTTGAATACCCAAGTCTTGTTAGCACACGCAGAGGGCAAACATTGATTGCGGAGTCATTGTCGATCAACACCCTAGGTGTCTCCCATCCATTACAGCGTATAGTGATGTGTAATGAATTATTGTGGTTGATATTGTCAGGGAGATCATTGTCTGTGAACATGAGAGTTCGACCTACCCCATGAATGAGCCCCACCATCTGGTCAGGTGTTATGGTAGAGCTTACAGAGGCTTCATTAAGATGCTTTAGAACAGCTGCCCTATGAGGCTGGGAATGCATTAACAATTTCCAGATGGAAACATTAGCATTTACTTCTTTCATGCGCTTGATAGCATCATCTTCCTTGTTACTTTCCTCTCTCATTGGCTCTTTGCCCTTTTCCTTCCATCTCAATACCTCCAAAAGATTTTCATCCTCCAAATGGGATGGTTTAAAATGGCGACCTGCTCTAGTCAAATGAGATATATCCATGTACTCCTCATCACTAAGATCATCGAGGCAGATGGGGCGCCGGTATGTATTTGGAGTGGTGGAATGTCCTCCAGTGTTTTTCTCCACAATTGTTAAGACCGAAGAGGCATCTTCATCAGCATCAGAGTCCAAAATGAAGAAGGCACCATCATAATCCAAAGTTCCACACATGTCAGAGAATGGATCCTTGTCGAGAGTGAAGTTGGGGTCTTTACAAGGCATCATTTTGACTTTTTCATGAGTGGAATAGTCATAGATCAGGCACTTGTAACCTACTGCTATCGGCATTTCATACATTTGAGGAACTGTCTTGCTGATTAACTGAAACTTGTAACCTACGGCTATCGGCATTTCATACATTTGAGGAACTGTCTTGCTGATTAACTGAACTGGATCGCATCTATCCGAAGCAGCAGAGATGGCATTAACGGCGAATGAGGGTTTATGATTAGGAAGGGGTTTTTTTGTGATGTTAGGCTGAGAGTCATTTGGTTTATTGGAGATGGATCCCAGAGAAAGTTTTCCATCATCCACAAGGTTTTGAATTTGATGCTTTAGAGCCGTGCAGTTTTCAATATTATGCCCCGGGCTTTGATGGTATTCACAGTTTTGATTTGGGTCATAACCAGGGTAAGGATTTTTAGAAGGTGGGCGCGGATTCAAGGGTTGAATGAGATTGGCCTTTTTTAACTTGGACAGAGCTTGGGAATAAGTCATGTTCAAAGGAGTAAAGTTCCTTTGTGGTCGCAACTGGAATGCAGACGATGCACCAATGGCATGGATCGCATTAGTTGTCTTAGGAGCTGTTGAATCATTGTTTGGGGCTCTTTTGTTATAAGTAGCGCCGCCAATAGGTTCATCTCGATGTCTCCCCTTTTCACAGCATCCTCAACTAAAGTTCCCGTAGCAATCAAATCTTTGAAAGTCGAGAAGTACTGGTATGCAATATGCTTCTGATTGACAGGAAGAAGGTTTTTCACAACCATTTGCAGCTGTTCCTCCTCATTAGGCCTACTCATCATTTTGGAATCCTGGTTTCTCCATCGAGTAATGAATGAAGAAAATGTCTCATTAAGGTTTTGAGAAGTGGTCTCCAGATCCCTTCTAGTAACATCAATTTCTTCATTATACTTGTATTGGTTTGAGAACTCTCTGACTATGTCAGACCAAGTGGATTTCTTTGTATTTTCAAGATTGAGGAACCAATGTGTTGCAGCACCATCTAAATATTGTTCAAATAGTTGGGCCATCAAGGATTCTTCCATTCCCCAGGGACTCATTGCCCCTACATACATTTTCAGGAAATTGGTGAGGCTACCGGTCCCATCAAACTTTGTTAGATTAGGGATTTTGAAACCATGGGGTAGTCGTGCCTTCGGGAAAAGAGTTAATCCATGAATATCCATCCATGGTTCAGCCTTAGTCATGCCTTTTAAGACTTCTTTAAGGTTGACTACTTCTTCCTCGAGTTTAGTGGGAATTTCTCTCTCATTGTTCAGAGGCTCAAGATGAAAAGGCGAAGCTACTTCCGACTCCGGAGAAGGAGGGGGAGGAGGCATCTGGGCGCTTTGACGCATTATGCCCACCACAATTTGCTCAATATTATCCTGTCGGTCAAGCATGGCCTAGACAAGTCCTCGAAGCTCAATCATTGGATCAGGTGGAGGGGTAGAGTTTTGTTGGTGCTCGTTGTTCGGAATTTCCAACATGTTGTTGAGACGTGCAGCAGAGAATACAACTGGTGTAGACAAGGATGATAGTATTACTGACAGAGAACGTTCACTATGGTCAGAACTTCGGCGAATTAGCCTAGATCCTGAGCGGGCCCAAGCAGAGTTCCTGTGAAATGAGATGAAGGTTAGCACAGAAATTTGTCCAGACTTTGTTTCTTCTTTTCTCTTCCTTTTTTTATATATATTTTTTGTTTTTGCAGGGAATGAAAGAAATGATATCTTTGAAAATTCTCCTTTTTTTTTTTTTACCCCAATTTCAGTTATCATCTATTAAAATGTGTAAAACCTTGACTTTTTCATTTGTTTTGAGATTTTTCATTAGATTTCTTTGACTTGTTATTCTTTTTTTTTTAGACTTGGACTTTTATTTACATTTTAAACTTCCACTTTTTAGACTCATATATTTTTTCGGGATAATACACAAACATTTTTCAAAATCAATTTGATGATATCCTTCCATTTCCTGCTGCTACATAAATAAGAGAAAAGAGGTATAACGAGGCATGTGTCCTCATTTTGGCAAATTATAATGCCCCATATATCGTTCTTCTATGCAGTGGTCTGCATCTATTGATTGCTTCTAAGTGTTCAAAACCACAAAAGAAAATATTAAATGCAAAAGGGGCCGCACCCGAAGGTTGCCTACGTATCTCCATAAGTGTATTTGGATTTGAGGAAGGTTTTTTTTTTTGGTGATGATGATTTTTTTTTAATGGAGAATCAGGCCCAACGTAGTTCTGATATATGAAATTTTACATAATTTGTTTTTTTTTTGCAGCAGCACTCAGAAAATGAGTTGCCTACGTACCCCTTTCAGTACATTACATAGTGGAGAAAGCTAAGATAGATGCATTACAACATTGACTTTTTTTTTTGTTTTTTTAGGGGATCAAGCCGCACGTAGCTCTACCTACAAAGTACAATATAAAAGCAATTAAATGAATCAGGTACTTCCTAAAATTTTCAGACTTCAGTTTGCCGGGCGCCAAGCCATATGTTCTCCTGTTTGAAGACGTCTGTCCCACCTTTCTTTCTTCTTCTTGACATATAAGGGGTTGTCTTCTCGGCTGAGGAGCCATGATGCCCATGCCTTGCACACCAGCATGCAAGAGGCTCTTGTTTCATAATCAACTACATCAAGGAATATATAGGGTTCCATGATAGATTGGATGGCGGCAACTTTGTGTGCTGGACTTTCTTCTCCCTCACACTGAACGGCCCATGTTTCTTTGTATAGCCAATGAAACTTCTCTTCAATTCTCTTAACTTCTCTCACATACGGTACCCAATTTGGTTCACCAAGATCCTCCTCGAGAATAGGCCAGTGGAAATAGGATTTTACCAGTTTGAGGGGCGGCATATTTGGTGTAATTCCTACGGAATCCTTGCCGTTCTGTTCGTAATTTAAATGACACACATGAGATATGTGAGATTTTTGCATTGCTGCTCCCATGACTATATCGCCTGGAATAGTGATTACTCCGTGCGGAGTTACCATTTTTACTTTTCGGTGCAACGTCGAAATGATAGCATGGTTTTCATCGAGCCACGGTCGTCCCAACAACATTGTGAAAGGAGCTTCGCAATCGATGATCATAAAGGCCACCTTTCGTATGACAGCTCCGATACGCAAGATCATAGTTGTTGACCCCATAATTTCCCGCTTGGAACCATCATATGCAACCATGGTCCCTATTGAGGTTTCTTCTTGAGGAGAGGAATACCCGAGCCATTTAAGGGTACTGAGGAGACAAAGATTGGCAGAAGCTCCATTGTCGACCATTACACCTTTGATATGTCTGGCACTGTGATCAACATCAATGTACAAAGCACTGTTATGAACTGGAACGTCGGGGAGATCTTTATCAAAGAAGGTTATGGCAGAGGTGGTTTCAGCCTGATCTATATTGAGAGGTCCTATTGGCATATTCTGAGGACAACAGATGTCGGCATAAGCTATGAGTTGATCAATTGTCATTGGGATAGTGTAAATGGCTTCTGAATTGGATCCTTGGGGTACTGAAGGAACATTACTCCCTAGCATGCATGGGTTGAGGGGAACATCCTGAGGACCTGTTTCATCCTCTACCGTTGGCGGTGCAGGGGTGATACTTCTTGGTCCCGTTGGATTTCCATGGATGGTTATTGTTCCCGAGGTTGTTGGGCATTTGAGTTTTTGGTGTGCAGAAGAGGCAACAGCTTTGTTCGCAGGGAGCCATGGTCGCCCCAACAACAAAGAGAATGAGGTTAAAGCTTCGACAACTACGAAATCTGCTTCACAAATCCAGTCTTTATATCCCAATTGAAGATTGATCGTTCCTAGAGTCCTCCCTGAAGAATTGTCATATGCTCCCAATACTGTATCAGTAGGGCTTAATAATGTGTTGTTATACCCTATCTCATAGAGTGTTCCTTTGGGGCAAACATTAAATACCGATCCATCATTTATTAGTACATTAGTCATTTCTCGCCCATTGCATTTCAAAGTGATGTATAAAGCTTGATGGGGATCCAGTTCCTTGGGAAGATCAGCCTTAGTGAAGGACACAATTTTTCCATCTTCTATTAGCTGGTGGATGGCATGCCGAAGGTCAACACACCGGTCCGTTTCGTGTCCATATTGATGTAGGAATATATAGATGCATATAGCGGAATTTCAGGAAACAATTTCCTAACATCTATCATAGGATCGCAAACATAATCAAATATATGAATCATTCAATATGGATTAAATATCAAACCTTTGTAGCGTGATTTCCCTGTTGCATGCAAGCTTTGAAGATCCGAGAGCCCCAAGTGTTGCTCCTCTAATCAGTCCACGAGCACCAGTTGAACACCAACGTCTGCTAGAACGGAAGAGAAAAGATCCTTGTTTTTGGTGGTATAGGCGCCAGTTAGAGGGAATAGATTTGGGTTTCAATTCTCTCTCTCTTGGGAAAAGAAACTGATTAATGAATTGATCACCTAAACTCTAATATTATATCCTATATATAATAGAAGAGTCATAGGTTAGTTAGGATAACTAATTCTCCTCCTATTCCTCTTTAGACCGGCCCAACCCTAATCCTAAATGGATTTGGATTGCTTTGTCCAACTTGTGCTACAATGTGTGACCTCATAGGATTAATATATTTTAGTTATAGGCCCAATCAATATTGTCCTATTAATCATATTTATTCTCTAGCAAGCAAATAAGATTACTAAAATAATTAACTTTATTATCTTCATAATATTATTCCTATTTATATTTAGTAATTGCCGGGATGTCTAAGGACATATTCCTTCAATCTCCCACTTGTCCGAAGACAAGAGCGCAATGTTAAATTCCTTAAGTAACTTAATGTCAAATTTGATAACACAATGTTATTCTCAAATTTATGTTCCTTGATCGCTGAGTTTGAACTGCTCAAATAAGGATTAACTCTTTAATCCTATTCCGCATGGCCATGCAATTTTCCAGTTCTCGCTCATCAAGAGGCTCAGACACCATTCCTATTTAATAGGAGGACTTATCCACTCTTGTATGACCATAACTCCCACTTAATTCTTAGCCCACCTGATCACTGCCTTTATAACCTCCTTTTACGATGTGGCGTTTAACAGTGTCAAAGTTAAACTAATTATATTGTGGTCATTAAGACATACTCATGTTTAAGGAATCCACTAAATATAGTAGTTTGATTCTACTTTTAGAATCTAATTAGGTCAAGTCTCAATGTATCAACTATACATCCATATAATCAATTAGACATCTCTATGTCTCTATAGCCCATGGAACTGCGCTATCAATTAATTATATACTAGCCTTTTAAATAAATACCTTATGTCCAATTTAGTGATTTAGACTAGTGACTTTAAATAAATTGTGATTTCAGTTCACTTTATAGGGTTCCATTATCAAAACGTTTTCGATAATCCTATTTGAAAACACAAATTATTTGGACATTTATTTAATACCATTCTCCCATATGCTTAAGCCCCATAGACCTAGTATGACACTCATGCTTAGGTTGAGCAAGCGGTTTAGTCAGAGGATCTGCTATATTATCCTCAGTATGAACCTTGCTTACATCTTGTAACTAGTAACAACTAACTCCTCATCTCCACCATATACCAAAAAATTACCCTTAGTCCTTTGTAAGTACTTAAGGATGTTTTTCGCTGCAATCCAGTGCGCATCTCCTGGATTTGACTGGTATCTGTTGCATATACTCAAAGCATATGCAACATCCGGTCTAGTGTATATCATGGCATACATAATGGATCCTACTGCAGAAGCATAGGGAACATTACTCATACGCTTGACCTCATCAGGAGTCGAAGGACCTTGAGTCTTGCCAAGTGTTATGCCATGTTGCATGGGAATGAAACCTCTCTTGGAGTTTTCCAGCTTGAACCTTGCAAGAACCTTATCGATATAAGTCTCTTAACTAAGTCCAATCAGCCTTTTCAACCTATCTCTATAGACCTTTATTCCCAATATGTACTCAGCCTCTCCTAGGTCTTTCATAGAAAAATAATTTTTAAGCCATTCCTTGACTGACTCAAGCATGGTCTTATCATTTCCTATGAGAAGTATGTCATCCAAATACAAGACCAGAAAAGTAATACTACTCCCACTTAACTTCTTGTATTCACAAGATTCCTCTTCATTTCTAAGAAAGCCAAATTTCATGACTGCCTCATCAAATCTGAGGTTTCAACTCCTTGATGCTTGCTTTAGTCCATAAATGGACTTCTTAAGCTTGCATACCCTCCCTGGATTTTCTTGATCTTCAAAACCTTGAGGTTGTGTCATGTACACATCCTCTTTCAAGAACCCATTCAAGAAAGCGGTTTTGACATCCATCTGCCATATTTCATAGTCATGAAAGGCAGCAATCACAAGGATTATCCTAATGGACTTCAGCATGGCTACTGGTGAGAGGGTTTCATCATAGTCAATACCATGAATTTGTTTGAAACCTTTCGCCACCAACCCTGCTTTGAAAACACTAATGTTTCCATCCTTGTCTGTTTTCAATTTGAAAATCCATTTGCATCCAATGGGTTTTACCCCATCAGGCAAATCAACCAAGTCCCATACTTGATTTTCAGACATGGAATCCATTTCAGATTTCATGGCCTCAAGCCATCTTTCGGAGTCTTGACTATCCAAAGCATCTTTGTAGCTAGTAGGCTCTTCTGATTCTAAAATCGTTATTTCAGAACTTTCAGTCAAAAGGAAATCAATATATCTCTTTGACGGAATGGTGGTCCTACTAGACCTACGTTGGGGAACAACAGAAGAAGTTTCTACCTCATTAGGTTGAGTGACTTCGCATGGAGTATCTCCAAGTGGGACGGTAGGAGGTACGTGAATTGAATGCACCACCTCCTAAACATTTTCATGACGGGCCGCCTCTGATGAGGTGTTAACCTCATCCATTTGTTGCTCATCTCGAACTTCTTCGAGATATACATTTCTCCCACTTGTTTTTCTGGAAATAAACTCCTTTTCCAGAAAGACACCATTACGAGCAACAAACACTTTGTTTTCGCTTTGGTTGTAGAAGTAGTATCCCTTAGTCTCTTTTGGGTAACCCACAAAAAGACATTTATCGGATTTGGGTGAAAGCTTATCAGAAAGTAAACGTTTTATAAAAGCTTCACAACCTCATATCCTTAGAAAAGACAATTTTGGAACGTTTCCAGTCCATATTTCATACGGAGTCTTTTCCACTACTTTGGATGGTGCTCTGTTAAGTGTGAATGCTGCTATTTCAAGCGCAAATCCCCAGAATGTAATAGGAAGATCAGCAAGACTCATCATGGATCGAACCATATCAAGTAGAGTTCGATTCCTTCTGTCAGAAACGCCATTTAACTATGGTGTTCCTGGTGGAGTGCATTGTGAAAGTATTCCACAATCCTTCAAATGATCACCAAATTCTTGGGATAAATATTCACCACCACGATTGGATCGTAATGCCTTAATTTTCTTCCCAAGTTGGTTTTGTACTTCATTCAGGAATTCCTTAAATTTTTCAAAGGATTTCGACTTATGCCGCATGAGGTAAACATATCCAAATCCGCTCACATCATCGGTAAAAGTAATGAAGTAACAGTACCCTCCCTAGCCAACATACTCATAGGTCCACACACATCCGTATGTATGAGGGCTAAAAGGTCATTGGCCCTTTTTACTTGAACCTGTGAAAGGAGACTTTGTCATTTTCCCCATCAAGCAAAACTCACAAGTATCAAATGATTCGAAATAAAATGATTTGAGAATTCCATCTTTATGAAGTTTCTCAATGCGCTTTGAGCTTATGTGGCCTAATCGACAATGCCATAGATATGTAGGGTTTGAATCATTTGCTTTATGTTTCTTGCTGTCTATGTTATAGATGTGGGTTTCTAAGTCTAGCACATATAAACCATTTGATAACTTAGCGGAGACATTGAACATATCATTCAAATACGCAGAACAACAATTGTTCTTTATTGTAAATGAATAACCTTCGGAATTCAAAACAGGAATCGAAATATTGCTCTTTGTGATAGCAGGAACATAATAACAATTATTAAGTTCTAAAACTAATCCTTAAGGTAAAAATAGACTATATACTCCCACTGCCAATGTAGCAACTCGTGCTCCATTGCCAACACGAAGATTTACTTCTCCCTTTCCCAATGTTCTACTTCTTTTGAGGCCTTGCATATTACAAATAATGTGCGAACCACAAGCGGTATCAAATACCCAAGAAGTAGAAGTTGCTAAGTTAACTTCTATAACATACATATCTGAACTAGAAACTCCTTTCTTTTGATCCTTCAGATACTTGGGGCAACTACTTTTCCAATGACCAACCTTGTTACAGGTGTAACAATAGTGCTCATCAGCAACTTTTGGTTTTGGTGTAGTCTTTTGCTTTTCAGAAGTATCAGACTTGGCAACTTGTTTGCTTTCGCCCTTCTTAATAGCAATCCCAATCCTATTAAGCGATTGCCCTTTACTAACCATAAGAACATCCTCATATTCTTTTCTAGGCTGGTTAGGAATGTTTCGCTCAGTCTGAGTTAGCCTTTCATGCATCTCTTGCATCGTTGCTTCCTCTCCTTTCATGTGAAAGTCTTTGAACTTTTGAGTTGTGAGAACGATTCCCATATCCCTTTCACTTGCAATGAAACGTTCAGCATTCAATTTGTCCTTCGAAAGGACGGAGCACAAATTACAAGTAGAATTGTTGGTGTTGATATTGTTGTTACTAGACATAAGGATTTTTTGATTTTTACCACCTTTTAAAATCAAGATTTTCAAGATAACTACCTTATAAGTTCACTTTTTTAAATAACCACCTTATATGACCTAAATCTCTTTAAATACATACCAATTGACAGATTTCGTCTAAGAAATTGGTCTTAAATAAGGGTTTAAACCTTATATACATTCTAGTGAATAAATGTGAAGGTTGTGGAATTGTTCTTAAACCCTTTTTGAGGATGATTTCCTTGACATAATATGTCAATTGGTAGGTATTTAAAAGGATTTAGGTCATATAAGGTGGTTATTTAAAGTAATGAACATATAAGGTGGTTATTTTGAAAAACGTGATTTTATAAGGTGGTTAAAGTCAAAAAAACATAATTACTACAACAAATAATAAAGCAAGATTCAATCAATGTTTATCAAGAAAGCAATAATTAAACAAATTTTAATTACTACTACCCTTTATTCAAAATGAAAGTCCCCTATTGAATAAAGAAATAACCAAGATCCCCTCCCACTACAATCAAACGGACATTGGCCCTGCCTTCAATTTATAGTAGTTGAGGTAAGTTAACATTTTACTAATTATAACTAATTATAATTCTTGGTAGACAGGTTAACAACTCCTTGTTTACTCCTATCTCTTAGCTTCAAAACCCAAAACTTTGTCTTTTGATTTGATGATTTTGTTGAGTTAAACCAAACATTAACATGTAAGTTTCAAAAACTACCCTACTATCCCCGGAACTATGAGCAACACCCTACTTTGGCAGAACCTATTACTCATGATCTAAGGCTTTATAGGTGTTGTTTGGAAAAGCAATTGAACTCAATATTACTTTTGGGGACCTAAGTTTACTAATATGGTCAATTAATAGTGAACACATGAATCAATTAACCACAAACAAACTTAGAAGCAAGCATTTAAACAAAATAAATGCAAGAGAATTATAAAAGCAATAATTAAATGATCTAGTATGGCGCCTATACTTAGGAAAATAACTAATCTTCATGAATCCTCCCTTGAATCTCCATGGATCACCATCCTCGAAACTCCTTGGATCCTCATGCTTGATTACATAATTTGAATTAAATAAATAACGAAAATTTATAGTTACAAAAATACAAACGATTTGCAGATCGTATTTAATTTTACATTCAAATTTAACGATTCGCAGATCGTATTTACTATCCTAATTTGGGCCATACTAGTCATATCATGCAAAACATAATATCATACATATTACATTAAACATCCACGCATTTATAATATCAAATAAAATAAACACAAACTATTTACTTATTAACAATTAATAAGCAAATAAAACTTTCCATAATAATTATAAAACTTTCCATAGCTAGGAAACTATATTGTTTTAATTCAATTACTTATTCACATATGGCATTAATCAATATTAATCACAAATTTGCAAAATAGGAAACTTTTGGATTTATGCTCAACTTTTGGAAAACCATATTTTCCCTTAAAACAAATTTTTTTTTAATTAGGTTTGACTTGTTGACCGTTGACCAGCAGCACAAGGCTGCCAGTCAACAGCCAACCAAGATTTCCAAGAACCCCGCTGGAAATCGGAACATGCTTTCACGCTATTCATCATCACCGGGCAGCCTTCACCGCACACACACGCCCTTAAAACCACCGGCCAGCAGCGACATTCGCCGGCCAGCCCCCGTGCGTATTACACCGTCGCAGTCGTCGCTCACCGGCAGCACAAAACAACCAGAGAGCTAGGGCAGCAGCAGCGTGAGCCACCGCACGTCAAACGTGCGTGGTTCCGCCGCTGCTCCGCCGCCGCGGTCCCCTTTTCTGCCTCGCCGACCCAAAACGCCCTCCACCGTGGCTCCACCAGTGCAGGTGGGGCCACCCTGCCATGGTGGCAATCCCTTTTGAATTTTTACAACAATTTACAAAATCTCAATTAATTTTTAATTAACAATTAATTAAAAGATTTAGGATTTAATTAGGTTTTAATAATCTAAAAATTATGGCAGAAATTTTGAATCCATCAACAAATTTTAAACTAATTTTTAGGTTTGTTGAGATTAGATTTGAATGAATAATCTCCATTAAACATTAAATCTAACAAGAATTCAAAATTAGGGCAAAAATCAAATTATATCCAAAAAATTCGAAATATTAACAATTAAAATCTGCAAAATTCGAAAATAATTTTTAGTGTGATCTACTGAATTATCTTAACAAATAAAATCCAATATTTTAATTGTTGTCCTTAAATTCTTTGAATAATCAAATTAAACATAAAATTTAACCAAAATTCATAAATAATATGATAAAATCTAAAATTGGTGGGAAAAATAATCAAATTATTTTCAGCCATCATATTATTCTAGATCTATGTGGGTGATGAACATTAGATTTATTTAACAAATTAAAAATCAAATCTTTAATTGTTAACAAATTATTTCAATGATTAATCAAATTAAACATAAATAATTTTTAATCTAACAAATAGATTTATAAAAATCCGTAAATTTTAGAGTAAATTAACCAATTTATTTCGTCCATAATATAGAAAATTTGGAAATTTATAAAATTATTTGAGCATAAATCACAAATAAATCTATTATTTACAATTTCCAATCAATTAATATCAAATATCAATTATGCAAATTCCAGCCATAAATAAATCCTCCCTTAATTGAATAAAAATAATAGCTTTGCATACAATTATATGATCATATGAATATTATGAATTAGGCAAAACTGATACCACTGTAGGAATATATAGATGCATATAGCGGAATTTCAGGAAACAATTTCCTAACATCTATCATAGGATCGTAAACATAATCAAACATATGAGTCATTCAATAGGGATTAAATATCAAACTTTTGTAGCGTGATTTCCCTATTGTATGCAAGCTTTGAAGATCCGAGAGCCCCAAGTGTTACTCCTCTAATCAGTCCACGAGCACCAGTTGAACACCAACGTCTGCTAGAACGGAAGAGAAAAGATCCCTTGCTTTTTGGTGGTATAGGCGCCAGCTAGAGGGAATAGATTTGGGTTTCAATTCTCTCTCTGTTGTGAAAAGAAATTGATTAATGAATTGATCACCTAAACTCTATATTATATCCTATATATAATAGAAGAGTCATAGGTTAGTTAGGATAACTAATTCTCCTCCTATTCCTCTTTAGACCGGCCCAACCCTAATCCTAAATGGATTTGGATTGCTTTGTCCAACTTGTCCTATTAATCATATTTATTCTCTAGCAAGAAAATAAGATTACTAAAATAATTAACTTTATTATCTTCAAAATATTATTCCAATTTATATTTAGTAATTGCCGGGATGTCTAAGGACATATTCCTTCAACTGATGGCAAAAGTTGCAGTATAATCCCATGTTAACCCCTGGCAATGGCAAAGTGTAACAGTGATGCTTCGCTTCTAGGAGAACCTGTCTTTTTAGACGACTGTACATGGTTCCCAAAGATTCTTTCGTGTCTGCATAGATTTGATTAATAGACCTCCAATGACCTTTGCCCTTTGCTGAAGCTTTAGTCTGAATTTGCTTTCCGGAATCAGACATTGTGAAATGATGCAAGTTTTCGTTTTCCCCTTTTTTTATGTGAAGTACCTGAAATGTACACACTAAACAATGTTAGTCAATGACTAATGAATTTTTCTTTATATATTTTTTTTTGCAGGAAATGGAAGAATCTTTTTTTTTCGAAAATAATTATCCCTTTTGACACAATTCTGTTCTCTTTTTTAGACTAGACTTCTCGTGTTTTAGACTACATGTTTTAATTACATTCTAATTCCTAAACATGACACGTTTTGAACTCGTGATTATGACTCTTTTTTATTTTTCATTTTTCATCATTTTTTTTTATTTGGGATCATATTTTCAAAACAGGACTTTTTTTTGCTTTCTTTTTAAAGAAAATCAATTTTGTTTTTGAAAAAGAACAATGAAATAAACGTGATTTTTTAAAAAAAAAAAGGGTGAGCACACATTTTTGTTTTATGACACTGGTGATAAATAAACAAGAATACTCTTAATATTTCAATAATCATTTCGGCAGCAATTCAGCTACACTGAATGATTACTGAAATATCGACCGACTGAAAACGGACTGAGGAATTTTTTGATAGCTTTTCACATTATTCAATAACTGAAATAAATAAAGGACATTATTTGTGCATTGATCCTTATGTCCTAAAAGTCAACTAAAGGGTGATTCATTTAAGGAGATATTATGTTAAAGTGACCTCGAGTCACTTCCATTGTGTCCATCGAGGGTGGACGCTCCTGACAGAGCCGGTCGCAATAGCTCGCGGATGCAGGTTTTACGCTCTTAATTCATTAATTTGTCATTCTAAAATTCTGACCCTTGCCAATAGACAGAGGTATCAGACCTAATAAGAAAATGGTTAAAAAGAGTGCACATGTATGGATCGATAAACTACCAAGCACACGTAATTTTACATAAGCATGCTATATACAAAAATTAAATTGGGAATAACCATGATTAACTTTCTTTATTATATATACATATGGAAAATAACGCATTACTCAGGTTTAAATCTCTTCTTTCCCCAGTGAAGTCGCCGGCCAGTGAATAACGCATTAATTTGTGTTTGGCTAATTGGAATTTGGCCATTTAAAGCGAGACACGTGAAACGGCCCAAAACCAATTCAGAGATCATAATTACCAATCTAATTATGTCAAATTATATGATTAATCCATTTGAATATGGAGAACACATTTTTAAAATGTAAGATGGATCATCATACAATTTAACTTAGTTAGATTTGCAATATTTCCTCTTAATTGAGATTGGGTCATTTGATTCATGTACTATGATATATTGGGCCCAACATGCAACATTTGTAACATTGGTTGCTCATTTTATTAAAAAGAATTGTGAAATTATTTATGAACTTCTTTGCAACATGAGATGGTCCTTTTGATAACCATTTGATATCATCCGTTATTTTTTCACCTTCTTGAATCTTGAGATCAACTTTCTCTCTAAACCACTACATGAAATTCTTGCTATGAGTATGCGCGGTGTCCCATTTTCTTTTCCTGTGGCTGCTTACAGACAACTTATGCTCACTGTGATTTTATTAAATATGTTAGTATCTATCACAATTAGTAAGATAAAAAAAATAAGAAAAATAATTAGAAAAAATTGCATGTCAAGTTATCTTACTCGATGTATCTCTCAACTTCCTTAGAATCACAATTGAATAAGACATATTGATGCACTTGGGCCCGTGTAATGTGATCCATCATAAACCCATAATCCTTTTTCTTTCTATTCCTTCCCTTTCCTCTAATAGGTCGCCTAATATTGGGAAATAATGGATTTGAGATACTAGGATCAACAACATTATCTGAAGGAATGTTTAACCGATTCAAGTATCTTCCACAGAATGCAAGACATTCTTTGGCCAAATATCCTTCAGCCATTGAGCCCTCCGGACGACCCTTGTTCTGAACATCAGATTTTAACTCTCGGAGGTACCTCTCTATTGCATACATGCACCTAATTCCGACTGGACCACCTAGCTTAATTTCTTCCACCAAGTGAATTGGTAAATGAACCATGACATCAAAGAAGGTAGGTGGGAAAATCTCTTCTAACTGACAAAGAGTTTCAACAATCTCAGTTTGCAAATAGTCGAGATCTTTGGGGTCAATAGCTTTCTTCCATATGCCCTTAAAAAAGGCACACAACCTTAGCAAAGGTTTTGCAACATCTTTGCTCAAAGTTGTCTTGATTGCAACAGGAAGCAAGTAATGCATTAGAAAATGAGCATCATGACTCTTATATCCAGTGATCTTCCTTTCACCAACTTGCACACATCGAGCGATATTTGAAGCATATCCAAGTGGTAGCTTTGCATTTTTAATGACCTGGCAAAACAATCGCTTCTCTTCTAATGACATCGAGAAGCGTGATTTTGGGAATACTTCCTTACCATCTTCTAGTACTTGAGGATGGAGTTCAGGCATCCAATTTAGGGCTTTTAAATCTTGACGAACATTAGCATGATCTTTGCTCTTTCTAAGTAAATCTAACAGTGTCGCAATGATATTATCACATACATTTTTTTCAATATGCATTACATCAAGATTATGGCGAAGTGAACAATGCTTCCAATATGGAAGTTCAAAAAATATTGGTACCCTTTTCCATGGAACTTCCTTTTCTTGTTTCGTTATCTTTTGCAACTTTCCACATTTATTTCGAAAATCACAAAGTAACTTCTTAGTTTCGATTCCTGTTAAATGCATTGGTTGGTCTCTTTGCCCCGTAACTCCAATGAAATATCTCTTATTACGACGCCAGGGGTGGGACAAATCTAAAAAAGTAGGGTGACCCATATAGCAATGCTTGTGGCTTTTGTTGAACAACAAGGATTCAGTTTCATAATGACAAGCAGGGCATGCAAGTTTCCCTTTTGTGCTCCAACCAGACAACATTGCATAAGCAGGAAAGTCACTAATGGTAGACATCAATGTTGCACGCATATCAAACCTTTGATTGCTTAAAGAGTCGTAAGTTTCCAATCCAACCTCCCACAATTCTTTCAAATCCTTGATTAGTGCTTGCAAATAAACATGAATATCATTCCGGCGTATAAGGGACCAGGAATAAGCAATGCTAACATCAAAAATTCAGGCTTCGTAAGCAACCACGGAGGTAAGTTATAATTGATCAATATCACTGGCCATGTACTATGTACAATGCTTATATTGTGGAATGGGTTAAACCCGTCTGAAGCTAACCCAAGTCTCACACTACGAGCATCTTTGGCAAAGTCTCGATATCTCTTATCAAACTTTTTCCATGCTTCACCATCCCTTGGATGCTCTAAAAGCTCATCTTTTGAATCATTATTTTTATGCCATATCATGTACTTTGCAGTTTCCGGACACATAAATAACCTTTGTAGCCTTTTCTTAATTGAAAAATACCTTACAATTTTAGCAGGAATATTATAATCCTTCCCATTAGTCTTTTCTTTATCAATTACTTTCCACCTTGAAGTCATGCAAACATAGCAGCTTGTTGCATTTGCATGCTCCTCCCAATACAACATGCAGTCATTAGGGCATGCATCAATCTTCTGACAATCTAGCCCTAATACTCTTAAAACATTTTTTGCTTCATTAAAAGACTTGGGCAAATTTGCATCGGGTAGCGTGTCTCTAAATATTCCTAACAAAGTCGACATTGCTACATTGCTCAACTTGTGGTCACTTTTGTATATAAATAGATGAATAATAAAGGACAGTTTGGGAAATTTCTTGCAACCTGGATATAATTCCTGTTGACCTTCTTCTATTAATCTATAAAACTTCTTTGCATCTTCATTCGACCCTTCTCTCAATGTATCATGCAATAACCCCTCTATGTCATCATTCATGTCTAATATTGCATCATGTTCTTCTGTCACATCCTGTTCGTTTTCAATATTTATATCTAAGTCTAACAACTTATCAGTTCTTGGAACAAAACCATTAACAATGATATGATTCCTAACAACATTTCTATACTGCCAATAACGATAATGACAAACATTGCAAGGACAACAAATCTGGTTCCCTTGTGCTTTAATAGCAAAAGCCTTACTAATGTACTCCTCAACTCCTTCTTCATATTCAGCACTCCATCTTTGAAGCATCCACCACTTTTTATCTATGTTATCCATTTTGTTCCTTAACAATATGTTGCAAAACAAAACATTAAGTCAGCATCCAATTTGAAAAAATTATAAAAATCCTTAAATTTTAAAACAAATTGTTAATATAAACTTTGAACCTTCAATAAAAACAAACCAGCTCCCAAAGCGTTTCACCCACTAAAATAGGAGTAGATTTAGTCAAGAACACATCTTTTAGAACTGCGACTGAATACATTTATCATATGATATTACCCTCCTTTCTGCTCACCAACCACTTTAAGAAACTGAGATAACTCACAGTAGATATATTTCATCCCCTTTAAAGTGCAAGTAAAATTGCAACTTGTTTATCTCTCATCTCTATTTATGGAGAAGCAGCGAGAAAAACAAATGTGAGAAAAAAAATTGTTCATATTGCAAAATTGCAACTCGTTTATCTCTCATCTCTATTTATATGTATCAATATTTCCGGAAATTGTTGAATGTTTCTGTTCTGGTTATCCGAATTATTGTCCAATTGTTGCACGTCGCAACATGTAAAACTAATCAAGAATGGTTTTCACCTGAACGTGGACAACCTTGACCGAATCATATATGTGTGCTCTAACTATGGGGTACTATGATGTACTCATCTACACCTAAAGTCTCTTCCATAAGGTAATGTACTATATTGGCTCTCTTTTTTTTCTCTCAAGTATCTTTCTTCCCTTGAAAGCCTTTTACTTTTGAATTCAGCAATTGCCCTTAATAAGTTTACATCTGGCAATGACATTATCTTGTTTTCGTTTGTTAAATCAAGCATATAAAAAGTTTTGTTATTTTAGGCTGCATACTTATAGGCGAGTGCATGTGTTAAAACAGAACCTTTTGATGCACTAAGGTTTTGACGGAGATACTTTGGTTGTCTGTGTAAATCCTTTTATTTACACGCTTGACTTAACCCCCCAAGGATGCTGCCTTTCCATTAGCAAATTTTATCAAATTTCACTAGACATTTGTATGTTGTGCTGGACAAAATAGTTTCCATTATCTTAAGAGTCTATTCCTTATGCTTCCATTTAAGGTAAGTAATAGCGTATGTAGCTATGAATTAATCCAGTGATCAAGCTGGGGAAAACTCAAGATTATGAGGGAACTCCTTATTAACACTCTCCCTCCAGTTTTAACCAAATAGTGCTACAGTCAAACAAATCATTGAGTTTTAGAAAAAGGAGTGTTGAGGAAGGGGAGATGCTGAAGAGAAGAAACACTTGAAAATGGGACGAATTTCTGATATTGTAAAATTGATCTACCAATTGTGCTAAAAGAACCCCTGCAAAATTTATTGCTGTCCTATTTTATTGTTGTTGCTTTACTATGTTTTGTTCTTGTAATGGATGTTGTCATGCAAGAATGTGATGGTTTTCCCAATTGCCAATTGTACCATATTTGACCTTCCTATTTCTCTTATCTCTAAATTCACAGGTTCAGAATGCTGATGATAATGCTTACCCTGCGAATGTTGAAGCTAGTCTAACGTAATGTTTGGTATGAGATTTTCACAGGTTAGAAACGGATTCAATAAAGCATTACCATTACAAAGTGTTTGGTGTGCCTAATCTATAACTGATTCAGTTACTTAAAGGAAATAAATATTGTCCATTTGTTACCGCTCAAAATACAGCGGAAACAGATTCCGTCACCCTGCTCTCTTCTAACTCCTCCTTGTCTGTCACTTTCCAACTCCCTTTTTACACATCTCTCCCTTCTACCCATCTCTCCCTCCTCTTCACACCCTTACCCATTCCGTTTCTCTATTAAACCAAACAGTGGATAACAGTAATGCTTACTCTTTCCTTTCCCCTCTCTTAACTATTACCATTCCATTCCGTTTGCTACAATTATACCAAACATGCCCTAAGTTTCATCCTTCAAGATACCAGAATTACTATTCTTAATAATGAGATAGGATTTAATGCAGAGAATATAAGAGCTCTTTGTGATGTAGGGAACTCTACCAAAAAAGGGTCTTTTGCCGGCTACATTATATTGGACAAAAGGGAATTGGTTTCAAATCAGTTTTTCGGGTATGCAATCAAATGCTTATTTTATCATTTTCTTGATCCCGCTGAACTCCCAAACTCCATTCGCCAGCCCGCACAGATGCAGGGCGTGAATTCCCACCTCATGCGCAACTCCACACACCCAACACAAAGTCTCCACAGCAACAACCTGACGGCTAAGCCTCATCCTAGTAGGGATACTCCTAATTTCTTGATTAATTCCAATACAAGTTTCAATTAAGTGCAGTAATCCGAATTTGAACTATATATTTTCAATATTTTCAATATTTTCAAGTTTCAATTCCAATATAATTTAGGCCAATATAAGTTTCAATTAACTGCAGTATTCCAAATTTCGCCTCTGCTATGCATAATTTCGAGAAACCCCATGATTCACGGGCACTAAAACTCCCATAAAAATTGGAATTAAAGAACATACCTTTTGAAGATCAATTGATAATCCGAATTTCGCCTCTTTGCTTCGGTTTTCTTGAAGAATTTCGCCTATTTGCTGCGTATAAGACTTGAATTGTGCAGATATTCGTAAATTCTCGAAGAGTTTTGGAATAATATTGAAAGAAATTTCGTGAATTCTTCCTCTTCCTCATAGCAGTTGAAAGATTTGGGAGTTTGGAATTTTTCGTGTACTCTTAGGGTTTTTGTTCGATCAGTTACTATATTGTGTTCTCTGTTTATGGGTCTCTTTTCTCCCTTGTTTTAGGAAAAGTTAGGAGTATTGAAATCGGAAAAGATTTTGGGAAGGTTTTAAAATTTCGTGAAAAAATAGAGGGAAAGAGATAATTGCGGGAATTTGGCGCACGTTGCCAAAACTAATGTCTACTGCAACAACCCATATCAAAACGTTGTTGCAATTTAACCTAATGCAACGACCCTTATTAAACCGTTGTTGTAGATCTATCTCATGCAACGGTCATTGTAAAGCCGTTGCAATAGCTCAATTCACGAACCTAAATTGACATGAACCATTGCAATAGATGCTCCTACTGCAACGATATAAAAAACGATCGTCGCATTAGCTAATTTTAGCCATTGCCTTTGATAAAAATGTAGTAGTGCAGCTGCCCAAAATATTTTTCATGCTATCTCACCTCCAAATTTAAGATATGGTGGCCGGTTGGCTGCCCAAAATATTTTTCCTGCTATCTGTAATGTCCTAGTAACAAATCCTAAGAAAATTTCATATTTCCAAAACTATCAAACAAGGAAGCATAAAGTAACCTATTTCAAGTATCTGGCAATCCAGGAAGACACCAATGTATACAATCAACGTAAGACATGAGAGAGTTCTTATATTCATGTGTATATATCTTCCGGTTCTTGCTTTTGTAGGCAGATGGATGTGCATCAATTCTATACTGTGTGAGTTTAGTGATATTTAAGTAGGTCACCGCATGAGATTTGCTCCTCTCATTGATTACTCTCTCAATAATATTGATCAAAGATATGGGTAAAGAATCTTCATATGATTCACCCATTATGGGCTGGGTCGAGTTGTAGCACCATTGCTTGTTGTGCAATGCTGAAATGCTCCTGAAAAGTACTTTTGTTTTCTTCGAGTCCACATTTTTTTCTATCCATCTTGCCCATGTTTTCTTCCGTATGCTAATTCCATTGGCATCTCTTCTATTAACTACCCTTTGTATTGAAATAAATCCCACCTACATAATTAGTATATATAATTGTTATTTTTTAGCGGATTATATTCAATATACATCATGATTTAGGAATGACATACACATGCTCATTGCTTACAACGTTATATGGATTGGATTTTTTACCACGTTAATTACATGGAAAGTTAATACTCGTTTTGTAGATTTATTAACCACTAGATAAGCTCTATATCATGTTATGTCTAATTTTGTAATCCATGATCATTATGATTGCAAAGCGATGGTTAAATAATTTTGGGTTCAAGTCAATTAGGTTTGAGCTATCAGTGATTTTTTTTTTCTTCCGATTAGTTTAGGTAATGCCCGTACGATGTTAGCTTATTATGACCTATTGATAAATATTAATAACCCATGTTTTTTTATGTGGGTCATTATAATCAGTTATAGTGGCAATGTATTATTCCTTATGATAAATACTCAAGCAAATATATACTTCCTCGTTTATGATACTTACAACCGTTTCACTTTTGCACTATTCATATATTAACTTTGACTATAATTTTTTATATGATATATAACTTCAAAAATTAAGATGTTGGATCAGTCTCGTTATGTATTTTTCGATATTAAATTTAAAGATATTAATGGTCAAAAATATTTATTGGCAAACGTGATAATCACCCAGTCGCAAGTATTGTGAAACAGTGAATATTTTTTGGATATATCGGGTAAGACTTAGGACTCTTGTCAATCAATTTGTTATAATATTAGATCTACTTTCGGGGTTAGGTTGGGCTTACTTTCTGTTTGTTTCAAGTACATTATAAATTAATTGGTTGGATAATTTGGGTCTCGGTAGGATACACTTCTTAAGTTCTTATTACTTTTCTAAAACTTAGCTTGTCTTGAGTGGGCAGGTAGTTGTGTGGTTTGTAGGGAAATTAGAACAATAGTTGTGGTGATCATTATATGATTGTGACGACGTATTTGTTAGGTAGTAACAAATTAATGATATTTTATAACATTGGATTTATAGTGAAATTTTTTAGTTATATATTGTCATCTGACATCTCAATATCTATGATAATACTTGTCTAGTTGTCTATGGTAAAAAAAATTATTTAGCATCCAATAATACTTTAAAGGTGTGTAGAAAAGCAGTGGAAATTTCTGCTTGTTGCAAGATAAAAAAGAAAGTAATTGAAATTTGTGAAAAGAGAGATGTTAAGAAATAAAGTTTCATTACCATCCGATTTACAAACCAGCCCTAAACTAAATTTGAACAGTTATTTGGAGACCTTTGACTTTCCTTTTTTTTTTACGTTAACGTTTTTTACTCCTCTCTTATAAATGTCAAATTAAGAGGGAATATGAATCTTCTAACCTTTTTGTCTTTTCTAATTATTTTTGTAGTGAATGCCAACTCACAAAAATAAGGACTGAAGTTAACGTACGCTTTGAATTTGCCAGTATGAGTCCACCAGTGGCCTGAGTTAAACACCATAATATCTGCTCCCCGCCACAGCTTGTAGTTAGGTGAAAGCTTGTCCACCACCAAAACTTTTTTTCCTGTTTCATGCTTTTCATTGAATTCAACTAGTAATGGGCTCCAAAAAAACTCAACTATGAAGTTGTAGTCCTGCAAAAAATTATTCGACAGGAAATAAGAAAATTAATTAAAATTCCACGATAAGCTAAACATAGATGATTTGAAAGAGAATGATCCTATGATTTGATCCTGAACTAGTACGTCTTAATTCCATTTTGTCTGTTTCAATATTTTAAAGAAAATTTGTCGGAAACAACCTTATATAAGGAACTTTTTGTCAGATTCAATCTTTTAATTTTTTTGTCAAGAGAAACCTTAAACCTAAAAAACTTTGTCAAAAGAAACCTGATGACGTTATTCCGGCGTTGACCTATATTTTCTGGCATTGACTCAGTTAATGATCCGAAAAATTTACGGGAAGCAACTTTTTACAATGCCTTTTTTGTTAGATGCAATCTTTTACAAATTTGTTTGCTAATTAAAACCTTAAACTAATTTTTTTTTGTGAGATCAACCTTATTACCTAGTTTCCCTAAGTTGACCAAGCCATTTCCAACGTTGACTGATGAGAGTGGCAATTGACCCCCTTTTTTTTTTAAATTTCCACCCATTTTTTCAGTAACTATACAAACTAACCTGCTTTGTTCTCTCTTTGCTATTTCTTGTACTCCACATACAATAAAAATTTAGAAAATACATGGTATAAGTTACTATATTAATGTCTTAACCACTAAATCAAGTAATGTTTGCTGTTATAATTTTAAAGTAAAATATTAATAAATAAAAATTTTAATTACCCGGGGTATAGTCCGGGCCTAAAAACTAGTTTCTTTTATGAAAAGACGAACATGAATAATACAATAGTCATAAGTTTTTAGGGAAAAAACACAGGAAATACTATACCTTTGCTTTGAAGACCTTATAGACTGGATCATCAGCATGAACCTCAGCTCTAGAGCTTGGAATGGAGGAATAGAGAAGGCAGGAGAGAGATTCCCACATGTTTCTATTTAGCGAGTCCCCTACGACTATCACCCTCTTGTTTCTTAGCTTTTCTAGCATGTTTGTTCCATTAAACCTTACAAAAAATGCAATAACCGACTTAATATCTATCTTATAATTACATTGGTTGACATTCATAAACTTGGTTCCCAATAATAAATTCCTAGGGAGTGCTGAAAGAATGTAGATTTGCTTGATTGACAAAAATTTAGAAAATGCGACTAAATTAAAATTTTAATATCCTATGCAATATGAATTCTTATTATATACATCCAAACGGTCGCTTATTCAAAACACGATTATTCAACTTAAATACTTACGATGGTATATCACAATCCTTTGCTTCCCACACCCACTTCTCGTAGTGAAAATCCGGCCTCCCGTTCTTTTGACAGCTAAATTTCTCCTCAATGAATGGACACTTTATTGAATTATATTCAGGATTTTCCTCTGGCTTAAACACCCATCTTCCATTAAACATATCGCACGTCTTTTGGATATTCATATTCATTGGTCTCTCTAAGTTTTTCTTTGGAGTTGATTTGGCTTTCTTTGTAGAACTGGAGGTTAAATTTGAAGGATTTACGGCTTCGTTGATTTTACTTAGGGTAGGGGGTGTTGATATTCCAAATGGAGAAAATTGAAAAGCAGACAAAAAACTTACATTTTGGTTATTTTGTTTAGCAGAAAGGAGGAGGATTAACCAGGCAAATAGGCTCCCTAATGCGCAAAGTTTCCATGTGTCGTTGATTGTGGAAATTAACTCCATTGCATTATTAAGTCTTTCTTTGAAAATGTAGTTGAAGTTGGTTTTAGAAGAATGTGGTGTGGTATTATATGCAGATAATATATGCATGGTGGAGCCAAGTTTAATCATATTCCATCCGTAAGACTACACTACATAATTGTCATTATCAGACCTCACATAAATAAAATCAAATAAATAGAAACATAAAAGAAGATTCATCATATATAGCTGTCCAAACAGTATCTAAGAGAAGGATCGTTGATTCTTCTACGACATAGTATTAACTAATAGACATATTGAAATAATTGAGTTTTGTACGATCAACTAACAGTGGCGGATCCAGGATCTGGTGCACGTGGGTTCGGAGCCGTTCTAAAAAAACCCGAGAGTAAAAAAATTAAAGTTCTTTACGCATTAGCAATTATGTAGCACATATATAAGCATTCAAATATACCGATATATATACAAAAGGATAATTATATCCTCAATTTTTTTGGAAGAAATATAAATCCAAGTAGCTAGATATATATTAACTATCCACATTGAAAATTGGAAGGCCAAAAGTTCAAAAGTAATATATAGAATCACAATTAAACATTAGTTTGGATTCTAAAAATAATTAAGAAAGAGGATTTTTTTAAGGGATTAAGAAAGGGAAATTTGATATGAATAAACCATATACTACCCTTTCAAAGAAAGGGAAATTTGATGTGAATATATAAGAGGGGGGGAATTTCCCTGTTTGGAGCCAAGTACTCCCCTTTGGCGGTAAACTTGGAACCAAAATTTCATATATTTTCCTTTTTTTTATAGTCTCTGGTAATTTAGAAAAGTTACTGAACTTTACAGTAACTTTTGCACAAAGTGAATGAACTTCCTGCAGAACTAAGTTAAGCCATAACAACCGATCACTTTTTCGGCCAAAAAAAAAATTCCGACGAGCAAGGTTTTTTCAGCCAAAATAAGGGGAAAAGAAGCCATATATATACAGAACACTTTTCCGGCCAAAGTTATCCTCCCTCTTCTTCTCCGGCAAGATTGTTGGTGGTGGAAATATTAGTTCAAAAGCCAAAAAATAACCTCTCTCTTATTCTCTGGCGAGATTGTTGGTGGTCAAAGTTCATATATCATTTCATCCATAAATCCTGATAATTTCATAATATTAGTTATTGAAATTGAGTACTCCAATAGTTTCTTTTAAAGCGTGGATGACCAATTTTTACGTCTTGATTTTGAATGACTATTCTGGTATATTCAATGGTATTTGTGATATAGAGATGAAGAAGATGAATAAAGTGACGGCGGGATTTTGTAGGGTTTTTTTTGCTTATGGCAACCAGCAATTTTGATTTATCATTTTGTCATTTATATTAGTATCAAAATAATTAAAATAGTAACTCTATAATAATAATTTAATTATGTACGGGTTTACATCTTGTTACCAGTGGTGTTGATTTCAGTATTTTTCCAATTATATTAGTATCAAACTTATTTCAATAACTTATTTCTATATGTCTTTATTACAAATAATTAGTGTTATTTTTAAAAAAGTTACATACATCACCAATTATATATACAATTTAGGTGAAAATTGTTTAAAAGTGATCAACACCACTATTATAAAATTTTGTTACGGGGGCGAGACTGATTAAGTTTATAAGGAGAGCGAGACTCGTTGAATTCAATAAATATAGTACTATTATTTTCTTTCATATTTATATACAATTAATTAAATCCAATAAATTTGATCAAATAGTTTTCGTTCGTATTCACATAAGCATTAGTCTTATACAATTAAAAAATAACAAGAGTGATCAAGCTCCAATCTAACGAGTTTGTTAGGAAGCGTAAACTGATTAAATTCAATCTTATAGTTTTCATTCATATTCGTATACAATTAAACAATAACAATGTTGATTTCACTCAATAAGAGTCATCAATCTCCGATAAAACGCGATTGTTACTTTAGCGAGACTAATTACATTCAATCTTATAGTTCTCGTTCATATTCATGTACAATAAGTCCATATTAAAGAGTGATCAATCTCCGATTTAAATAATATTTTAGGAGAGCGAGACTAGTTAAGTTGCATAAGTTCAATCTTATAATTCTCGTTCATATTCATATACAATTAGTCAATACATAACACTATTGATTTCGCATTGAACAATAGTGATCAATCTCCGATCTAATGATTATTTTATAGGAGGGCAAGACTCATCGAATTCAATAAATGTAGTATTATTATTTTCGTTCATATTTATATACAATTAGTTAAATCCAATTTAGATTTTTTTTTGAGGAAATATAACTTATTATTATTAATGTGTGTTTAATTTCATATTAAGATTAAGAACTATTATTATTAGTAATGTGTGTCAGTAATGGACATTGAATCAGAAGTTTATTTTCAGTAACATAATATGTATTTTTAATGATTATCAAAAATTATTACTATCAGTAGTGTATGTTAGTAATTGACATTTATATTTGGAATCATAAGTTTATTTTGAGTAACATAATATGTATTTTGAATGTTTATCAATAATTCATATTATTAGTAGTGTTTGTCAGTAATTGACAATTTTTTAATCGGAATGATAAGTTTATTTTCAGTAACATAATATGTATTTAATGTATATCAAGAATTGTTATTATTAGTAATGTGTGTCAGTATTTGACATTTATAATTGAAATCATAAGTTTATTTTCAGTAACACTATATGAATTCTAAATGTTTATTATGGCCTGAAAAAGGAAGGCTAAAAAAACGGTTCCTACAACTTAATTGTTGTGAAGGTTATGTTATGTCAGATTTTCAATGTTTGAATGACTTATATTTCAAACACTTTGTATCTAAATTATTATTATCAATAAACAATGGGTGTATTTTTGCATCTGTTCATAATTAGCTTTGCCCTCTAATTTTTATTAGGAAATTAAGTACAAAAACTAGGACTAAGATGTTGAATTAAAAATAATTCACAATTCATTGTGGGAAAAATAAAAACATAGAGAGAGTAAAAAATTTTAAAATGAAAAAATAAATATGATATAAAAACAAAGGTCGAAAAGTTATCCTACAACTACAAATATTTTTCCATCCCCAAGATTCGAACGCGGGGTAGCGAATAGAGCAAGTACAAGCAGTAATCAAGTTAGCGGGGTATCAGCACATTGTTCATCTTGCAATTAAATATATTTGTACGAGTGAAAATCATCCCAAATATTAACATCTATATCATTTATTCATCCCAAATATTAACTGATGTTTTTAGAAAAGAAAAAGTAAATTTATGTTCTAATGGGTAATTTAGCCTCTCAGGGCAAGAGTTTCAATTTGGGCTAATTTAATGTGTTTAATAAATTTATAACCATAAAGATTCAATTTATAACTTTTTGTTACTAATTAAATACTTAACTTATATCAATAACTTATTTCTATATATGTATTTATTATAAATAATTAGTTTTATTTAAAAAAAGTTACATACATCACCAATTACATATATAATTTAGGCGAATATCGTATAAAAAAGTGATTGATAAGTGTGTATTATTATATATTATAACCTTCTTATTTCCTCTTGCTAGCTTCTTATTTAACGTTATAAATTATAAGTTGTGGGTTTTAATGCTTTTCATAGGTAATCTAGTAGTTGTGTTTATATGATTATCTATTAGTTTGACCTATGTTATATTTTATACTACTAATAATTTATCGAATGTTGGCAGGTACATTATAATTTTGGAGTCAAAGAAATGAAAATTAGCCTTAGCAATTTAATGGGTTAAACCCATTTGATTAAACCATGTAGCAAGAAGAAAAGGAAATTTGGATTTCTTGAATGCAAACTCACGCAGCAAAGGAAGATTGAAAGGAAAAAAATAAGCAAGGAGAATAAAATTAAAAGAGAATCCCTTTTTGGGCTTAAAGATCACGTTGGATTAGAAGAGAAGAAAATAAAAGAAAACCCTTGGGCCTTGGCTGGGGAGGATGAGGCAGCATGAGTGAGGAAAATAAAAAGGAAAAGATCAGTGAGAACAGGGGGGGACAGAAGGAAGCAGACGCAGTTCGAAAGGAGAACTGAACGGAGAACAGAGGAGCCGAGTAGATTTCAGCCGTGGTTTCTCATATTTTGGTGATGTTTCTCCAATTTATGAGTAGCTAATTCTCCTATTCTAGAGTTTAAATGAAATCCTATTAGTATGATTTGGTAATTTGATGTTTTATTGAGAATTATTTGGTTTATGATTAAATAAATATCTAGATTATTGGGTTGTTATTGTTATTTTTCATTATAGACAAATTATCATTCTTGTAGAATGGTTTATCGATTTATTTTGATTTCTAATTTACATACTTTGTTCTTGTAGTCCAAAATAAGATGTTATGCAATGGTACGTCATGATTTGTGGTTGAGTAGTTGAATAATTTATACTTTAGTTAGATAGGTTTTGTCACCTAATTAATCACATTAATATTTCTATGAGTATTCCGCTTCTAGTTTAGGGATCTCGATAAATCCGACTTATTATCAATCAAGTCAATTTATTTGCCATATTAATAGTGGTGGAATCGATTGTCCTAGAGTTGTCCTACTATTTTTTTGCCGCTTCGTATTTCTATCTACCTAGTTAATTTCGTTATTCTAAATTTCAGCTTATTTTATCTTAGTTAAAAACCATCTACCTTGATTTTATTAGTTTTGATTTAGTAGACATTAGACTTAATTTTAATCAACTGTTCCTTGTGGATACGATACCCTGTTATTTATCACCTACTACTAAATCTTGTACACTTGCAAGAATAGGGTTTTATAACTTGTTTAGAATCGCTATTAAGTTTTTGGCGTCGTTGCTGGGGAACGGTGTTTAGATTAATATTGTTTAATTGTTTGCTACTTTAGATATTAGTTTAAATTTTTCTTTATTATTTTTGCCTTTTATTTAGTATGCGTTTTGTTTTATGTTTTTATTTATTTTGATACTAGATTCTCTAGTAGTCTAATTGCCCCATTCTTTTATTATTATTATTTTTTATATCCTTAAAGTTTTATTAGGCTGTTTTTTTTTAAAAAAAAAAAATTTTTTGTTGTTATGTCGAGAGTTTATTTTCCGCAATATGAGGGAAAAGTGTTTTGGAGGTACATTGAGCACTCAAAGATTTTCTTGCTCGATTCGAAAACCATCGTTTAGAAAAATAGGAAGTATGCGAATTAATTTATGAGAGTCTTAATAATGAGATTAGAGGCACAATAGAGTCTTATTTTGATGGGAGTTTTTTTTGTCTCAAACCGTGGATGAAGCCTAGAGTTTCTTTGAATGGTTTGTACCGGAGACTTATGAGTGGGAGTCGGCTATGCACTATAATATATATTCTCAGCCTTTATGTGCTCGACCAACCTCTAAGACTTTTTTATTCAATGAACCTCATGCAAATAACCTACCTTCATACCATTCTACACATTGGAGTTCAAACAAATTTAATAACTCATGCTCTCAAACTGACCTCTTAGATTCACATCACAATAATACTTTCCTCTTTAGTGATCAAGATTTCTCAGAATTTTCTACTACTATTCAATCAAAGCCTCTAGCTAATCAATCTGACGCTCAAATTTCAAGTTCTAGAAATGATCTTAGGATGGTGTTATCTGCTATTGAGGATCTACTAAGAAAACAGAGGAGATTAGTAATAGAATGCAAGGTGTAATTGATGGAAGAAGCGTTTTGAGAGAGTCCTCTAATGAAATATCTAGTGAACCTTGTCTCCTATATTTACTATATTATATGGATGAATTAAAAGAACCAGAGCAATTTTCTAAACTTCAAACATTCCGGGCCTGTGATGAAGCTAATTTAGAGGAACATAACGAGGAGTGTTATAACCGTGCATCACTTTTTCAAATTGGGCATGATCCTAGTTTAGTTGTGTTAAATGATTTTGAGGTAATCAAGATTTCGAAGCTAGATGATATTGAGCTTAACTTACCTATTGAGCAAGAGATGTTATTTAATTATGGAGATATTAAAGAAAATGACATTGAGATATTAGATACTCCAGTTTTGAGGTTTGATGACACTCATCAGGATGATGAAAATTCACCCCATTCCAGGGACACAACTTCTCTTATGGATGACGAGAATAGATGCATTACGAAAGTAAAAGAGTCACACCAGGAAGAGCTTAAGTCTTGCATTCATTTAGAGGAAACTATTAAGTTTATAGGTGATTTAGAACCCACTTATTCTAACTCACTTAAAACCATTACATTAGTTCATGATTCTAGTACTTCACTCTTCCGCCCTAATGTAGAGCTTAGATCCTCTTATAATCACCCAAAATTCTACATTTTAGGACCTGATTACCCACAAATATTTGATGATTATTTGCCAAGTCAAGAGTTTGAGGTCAAACAACTGGAGTTTTCAATGAAGGGAAGCACAACTTTGATGTGGTTTTGCATGAATTTACATGTTCTAGTGTCCCTTTACTCTACGAGTTGTCTTATTTGGACCACCAGTATGTGATCAGTCCTTTCAACATATATCGTGGTCTTATTTTTTATAAGTTAGTAAGGATTTTATCTCATATAATTACATGTGTTTTTATCTTGTGCTTACTTCCACTTTTCTGAATTTTATGGTCAATCTTATGACAAGCTTGTTCGATCTTTAACGGGGTATGATTCAACTTGCTAAAGTATAATTAAGTGGCTGATGCTCTATCTCCCTTACCATTTTCTTACTTAGTTTAGAGTTTCGAATTATCTATATTACTTTTTGCTATTCGGGGTTCTCTTGGGATTTTAATATACTCCCTCCGTTTTCTTTTGTTGTTCCTGTATTCCCCATTGGGAAATTTCAATATGTTGTTACTATTTTGAATCTTTCCATATATAGTATAATTTATGAATTAAATTTCCCATGCCATTAGTTTTGAGTTGCAGTAAACACTATTGAGTAGTCATTCTTTACCTTTTTATCCCTCAAACTTTTGTCTAATTGGTTGTCTAACATAGAGTAACTCAAAGAGCAATAAATGTGTTCACACTAGTTTCTAGTTACTTTACTCTTTTACCCCTCAAACTTTTTGTATTATTGGCTGCTTAACATAGAATAACTCAAAGGGCTAGAATCTTTGTTTTTTGTTAATTTAATTTTATTTAAAATAGTGGAATCTTGCTCATTTTTTTAGTTGCATTGGTTTCCTCCCCGATTCCAAATAGGAACAACAAAAGAAAACGGAGGGAGTATATGCTATGAACTAGTTACTCCTATTGATTTTGATGTGCAGACAACAAGGCTCAAGGAATGGCGGGGCATAGACATTCCAAGTGTTACTTTTTTTTTGGCTGGTGTCCTGCATGTGTCTACAACATTCTGTTGCCGTTTTCTTTGGTTGATTTTGCGCCGTGTTTAAACTGCTAATTCACCAGGTTGTGTTGCTCTATCTTTCTCCTCTCATTTTATGCTACTTTTTCGTTTTTTATGCCTTTAGGACAATGCTGAATATAAGTGTGGCGGAGAGGAAACTTTGGTGCATTTGGGTGCATTTTGCTGTTGTTGCAATCTGCTGTAAATATATATATTTGTGGTTTCCAGGTTTAAAGTTATGGCATAATTGCCTTTTGGTCATTTTACGGGGAGATGCTGCCCAATTTTTTTCACGATTTTGAACTTATATGTGCAATTATGAGTTTATATAAGCGTATAATATGCATTGTTCATTGTTCTCTCTAACATTGTTAACTAGTTAATGAGAATAATTGATAATAGGCTCTAATCTAACAATGTTTTACTCAAATTCCATTTTATTACATAATAAAAAAATTTTTTTGAAGCTATGAATAATGTGAAGACTTTTAACTCTTGCAACCTATTAAATATACTTTAATAATGCTAATGCTTATCTGTAATCTAGCACACTTTCTTCATTGGCCTAGATGCGGGGTTATGGAGGAAAGATTTTTATATTTTAATTTACCTAATTAGTACATATACTTTCCTTGGTGATCTTTCACTGCTCTTGGTTAATGGAGAATTACTTAACTTTGTTAAAAAACAGAGAGAATCATGGTTCAGATAAAAAAAAGGATTAGTAATCCAAATTATCACCCCTGATGAATCGGACGACCCATCTACCACTTCGTCCGAAATTAGAAGACGTTTAAGTCCCCTTTCTGACCCACGTTTTATATTGACCAATAATAACTGGCTAGGGAAAGTACGTACTGACCCTAGTCACTTGTCTTCTGCTATGCCCATGTCGGGCTATTCTTTTGTTATTCCGGGAAAAGATGACACAATCTTGAGTCCCCCAAGTGGTCACTTCGCCGTCTACCGGCTAGCCCTTGACGCGGGGTTAAGGTTTCCCCTTCCCCCTTTTGTTGGTCGAGTGCTACAGTACTACAGCACCGGCCATAACCAGTTGGCACCAAATTCTTGGCAGAATATTCTGACTTTCCTGACCGTCTGCGAGTTGCGGGACGTTTCATCTTCTTTGCCGACCTTTACCAAGATACATTATGTATCTAAAGTCCCGAAAACAATGGACGGGGCTTGGTTCTGCATCTGCAATCGTCACGGTTTTGTTACGGCCTAGGATAAGACGTCCAAGATGCACGCGTGGAAGGCCGAGTTTATATTCGTCCGGGCTCCTAATGAAGCCGTCGACAGGCGCTACCGCTATCATAGCCGAGCGCCGACTAACACCGGACGAGCATCATCCTTCTTGGAGCTGGAAAGTAACTTGGACGAGGAACTGTTGGAATACTTCAGGATAGTCGAGTATTCCAAACCAAACTATTCGTCTTTTAAGGGACCGTTCAACTGGATTCCCTTTAAAGAGATGTTTTATGATGATAATTTTTTGGTCGCTGTTGGCTTGCTGTTGGCCGAGGATAGAGGTATAGCACCAAATCTCCCAAGTAAAATGGACCGTCCAAGGTTCATGCTTTACTAATTCTTTTGTTGGCCTTTTCTTTTTTGCAGCCGCCGCTAAGACCGTCCTCAGAAGATCATGGACAGGAGACATCAGCATGTCTAGGTTCACTGACACTCTTTGGAAAGAGTTCAACAAAACAGGCTCTGAGAAGAGAGCTGATACTTTGGTAAGTCCTGAAAGTATACACACACACACACATATATATATATATATACATATATATATATATATATATATATATACATATATATATATATATATACATATATATATATATATATATATATACATATATATATATATATATATATATATATATACATATATATATATATATATATATACATATATATATATACATATACATATATATATATATATATATACATATACATATATATATATACATATACATATATACATATATATATATACATATACATATATATATATACATATACATATATATATATACATATACATATATATATACATATACATATATATATATATATATATATATATATATATATATATATATAGCTTTGGCCGTCCGTCTGCCTTGATCTGGACAGGGGTTCCTTACGGGAGGAAAACGGCTAAGCTTGGCCGGTTTCCTTCTGCAAGTGGCCTTCGTCCAGAAAAATATTTTTTTTTCCTGGACGCCTCCTTTTACCGAGGTTTTTTGGACGAAGGTCCCTTGCAGAAGGAAGGCGGCTAGAACAGGCCGACCTTTCTCTGCTAAGGGTCTTCGTCAAGGATTGAAGATCTTTCAGGTTTCTGGACGAAGATTCGTCACAAACGGAAGGCGGCCATATTTGGCCGGACTCCTGTTGCGAGCAAACTTCGTCCAATTATGAAAAGTCTACTTTACCTCTGGACGAGGATCTTCGCACCAAGGAAGGGAAATGGCTGTACTTGGCCGGATTCCTTCAGCGGGTGACCTTCGTCTAAAGCTTAAAATATCTCTAGATGAGTATTCACTGTAATTCGATTTTCGTGTGGGGTATGGTTCTAACATCTTGGTCGGCTTCCTTAAGCAGGCAGGGAGTACTAGAATTTTAATTTTCTTTATTCCTTCTAGACGGCTATAATTCTAACTTAAACATTTTTTTGCAGAAGAATGCCCCAACGTCCAAGACGTTGGCTAGAAAACAAGCTGCTTCAATGAAGCGGCCATCAGCTACCGGGGATCAACCCCCTCTAAAAAAATCCAAAGGCTTCACGGCCAAGAAGAAGACATATCGCCCGTCTGCTCAGAAGGCTACTCCCTTCAATCAAGGGAAGGGAGACAAGTCCAACCCTCTGTCAGTTGGCAAGCCTCTGAAGGTGGACGATTCATCGACCATGATTCCGTTCATGGGGGAGGTCGACCCGGCCTCTACCCCTCTTATCATCAAGCAGCCGGACGCGGCTGATAATTCTGAGAACCAGCATAAGATGGCTGATGAAACGAAGGTTCGGCTTACAGTGGGCCCGTCGCCCAACTGGTGGCTCAAATGCTACCTGCTTTCAGATCCACTTCCTTATCCTCGGGCGAGTCGTACTACTCCAATGTAGTTCGGATACTACGGGTTGGTGGAGGTCCGATGAGTCCGTCCAACAAGCTAGTATTATTCATCCCCATCAAGAACACTGACTCCTCTCTACTTTCAGTTAAGGGCAAGGGACCTGCTGCTGCCGCTCCTATTGCTCCTCAGGCAGATTCGAGCGACGAGGCCTCTGCCGCCTTCGCCAAGATGATGAAGGTTGAATGGGAGAAGCTCAAACAGGAGCTATTCAAGTGTTACCCCGAGGCTTACATCAAGGGCCTAAGGGGTGCATCTTCTGGGCATGTTGGTTACATGTCTCAACTTTCAGCCGAGGTATGTGGTTGGCCGTTTAAGCTTTAGTACTTAGAGATTATTTAAGTTTCTTTCGCCCGTCTACTGACTGGCCTATATATTTTTCATTTTTTCTTTACAGCTTCTTACTCGCTGCGTAATAACTGAAGACTGGGCGAGGGAGCTTAGGAAAGAGAATAAGCACCTCGTCCATCAAGCTACAACGGCCGGGGACAAGGCCATGTATGAGTGCCAGCTGCTAGAAACCAAGCACCGTCAATCTCGGGAAGCCTGGGAGAAGCGATCGCCCGAACTGGAGTCCCTAATCAAGAATTATCTCATCAAGATCAACGAACTTCTTGATGAGAAGGATCAATGGCAAATGGCCATGGACGCTGTTTCGGCCGAGCTGAAGGAGGAGAGGAATACTGCTCTCTTGGCCGCTGCTCAACTTAGGAGGGATAACCTTCTCCTAAGTGCCCAGAATGAACGTCTGAAGGAGGAGGCGGCCAAGTCCTTTGAAATTGCCAAGGAGGCTCTAGCCGAGGTGATTGAGACGTCCAAAGGGTGGGCTCTGAGCGCTTTTGAAATGCTGGCCGAGCCTGAGGACGTTCCTCGCTTTGAACGTCGCTTGCTCTTTTAGGAGACTCTTCATAGAGCGAAGGTGCGGGCCGAAGAGCCCCCCACTTTCATACTCATCTGATGAGGAGGCTGATGAAGAAGAGCATCCTTAGGACAGACAAGAGAATATAGAGGATCCCCTGCTGGCCCAGATACACCTCCTACTGAATAGGGAGCTTAGTTATAAGCTCGGTTTTTGTTGTATCGTGGCCGAATGCCGGTGTAGCTTAGTCTTCTCCTTGTATTTTCTATTTGCCTCTTAGATTAGTTTGTAAATCTTTTGGCAAGAATCAATGAACAATATCTTGTTTCCAAACTGTGTTGTTATCTCTTCAACTTAGCTTATCTAACATTGTTTGTCTTTGGTCTTAACCTCATAACATCTGATAAAATTGCTAAGTTAAACGTGGTTGTCCAATGACTCTGGACGCTCTGTGAACTATTATTTATTCAAACATCACTCTTATAAGTTTGTCCTGACTTCTGGACGGATATAGAGCTATACTTGTATAAATATAAGTTCAAATGTAGCCAGTCTTAATCGTCTGGACGGCAACAGAGCTATACTTGTAAAAATACAGATGTAACTCGTCCTAATCGTTTGGACGGCCACCAAAAAATATACTTCTGAAAATACAAGTTCAAATGTAACTCGTCCTAATCTTTAGGACGGTCACCCAACTATGTACTTATATAAATACAAGTTCAATTGTAACTCGTCCTAATATTTTGGACGGCCTACGAACTATGTCCTATTCAATTGTAACTCATCCTAATCTTTTGGACGGCCTACGAACTATGTCCAATTATTCTAGACGAACTTGGTTCCAAGAAGGAGAACAGCCACAAAAAATTTGACCTCTGTGGGACTCTCGTTTTGGACGAGGTTGTATATGGATAAATCTACCGACCTTGAGTTATGGGCTTACCATGTACTTGGCCGGCTTCCTTTAGGAAGTAGTATTCGTCTTGTAGTAACGTTTCCTTTACTAAGGTTATTACTACTTGGCTGACCTTGCAATTGAAAGTAAGATTGCTTTACTAAGGCTTGCTTATTTCTGGTCGGCTTCCTTTAGGGGACCATGATGTTTCTCTTACTAGAGATTATCACTATTTGGCTAACCAGATATGTAATTTACCTTTCAGATTTATTACATTTTCACCGGTCTCCTTGAGAAAGCAATGTGCGTCAGAGAAATGGTTATTCCCTGTTGTGATGTCCGTTTCTTAGTTTTACTTTTGGACGTTTATAATTCTCTTTAATTTTATCTAAGTTAATGTCACTTTTAGACCACTAGACTAACTGGTAGTAAAAATGCCCCAAAGTGAACAACTTTAGTAAAAATAAAGAAACAATATATGGAGAAAGTAGAAATTGTATTATCTGAATTTTGCTTGGCTAAGTACCAAGGTACATGTATACATTTCTAATTCTCTTTTTTGTGCCGTGGCACTTGTTTGGGATTACAAACTACTTAGTATTGTTGCCGATTATCTGAATCAGACGTGGTACTTCTTCGGTGTGTCTAAGTTCCAAGTACGTTGTATTGGACGTCCATTCATATCTTGGAGACGAAAAGTTTCCGCTTCGCACTTCTTGGATTATCATATAGGGCCCTTCCCAATTTGGTGTCAGCTTAACCAGCTCCTTAGCTCGTCCAACAACCTCCATCTTCCTCAGAACCAAGTCCCCTACTTTAAGTGGTTGTCTAGCGACTCTCTTGTTAAACTCCCGAGCCATTCGCAACTTGTACAATTGCATTCTCAATAGTGCATTACCCATGACCTCTGGTACTTGGTCCAAGGCAGTGCGCAGGGCGGCCCAATTGGCTTCTTCTGTGTACAGCATGATTCTCATGGTGGGTTCTTCAATCTCAATGGGCAAGACGGCTTCAGTTCCATAGACTAACATGAAAGGTGTCTCACTTGTAGAGTTATTGGCCGTGGTTCTAATGGAACATAACACCAGTTGTAGTTCTTCAACCCACAGTCCCTTGGCATTGTCTAGCTTCCTTTTGATGCCGTTTGATAGGATCTTGTTGAATGACTCTACTTGCCCATTGGTTTGTGGGTGGGCGACTGCTGCAAAGTGAGCTTTGATTTCTCTTTCTGCCAACCAATCTTTCAGTTTTGGAGTTTCAAACTGTGGACCATTATAAAAAACGATGGACTGCGGCATGCCGAACCGGGTTATGAGATTTTTCCAAATAAGCCCTTGACGTCATTCGTCGTTATACCCCGCATTGCTTCAGCTTCTATCCATTTAGTGAAGTAGTCCACAACCACAATTACAAACTTCTTCTGCCCCGCTTCCCAGAATGTCCATGCCCCATTTGGCAAAGGGAAGTGGGAACAAGATGGGAGTTAGATAATTGGACGGCTTCTGATGCAAGTTTCCATGTTTCTGACAACTGTCATACTTTTTTGCATAAGCAAGAGCATCTTCTTTTAATGTAGGCCAATAATACCCAGTTCTTAAGGCCTTTTCTCCCAAGGCTCTTCCCCCAATGTGAGATGCACAAGATCCTTCATGGAGTTCCTTCAGCACTTCCAGTCCGTCTTCCCTGGTAATACACTTCAGAAGAGGACGATTAAATGATTTCTTGTACTGGGTTTCGTCCCACATCTCGAACCACTTGTCTCTTGCCTTTACATACTTAGCCTCTACAGGTTCTGAAAGTAGCCGACCTGTTTTCTTAAATTCTAAAATGGGCTCCATCCAAACTGCCCCTCGGCTAAGAAACATGACCTGTTCTTGGTCAATACTCTTTTTTGATTTAACTTCCCAAAATACTGTTCTTGGTGCATCACAGTCAGCTAAGCTAGCCAATTTTAAGAGAGCATCAGCTTGATGATTTTCTGACCTTGGTACTTGGTCGAGAACAAATCGCTTTAAGGGCTCAATCTCATCCTTGATCAGACGCTTATATTTGCTCATTGATGCTTCTTTGCATTCAAAATCTCCATTGACTTAACTGACGACTAAGAGAGAGTCCGATTTGGCCTCAATCTCTAAAACCCCAGCCGCCTTACACATCTTGATCCCAGCCAGAAGTGCTTCATACTCAGCTTCATTGTTGGACGCGTGGAACTGGAACCTTAGTGCATATTCAAATTTATCTCCTTCTGGAGATTGACAAATGATTCCTGCCCCACATCCATTGACAGTGGACTATCCATCTACCATGAGCGTCCATTACTTCCTTCCTTCGGCCGGATCAGATATTGGTTCCATAGTTGGCCGAGTAAGCTCAACTATAAAATCTGCCAAAGCTTGCCCCTTAATAGCTTTCCTTGGCTCAAAAGATATGTCAAACATGTTCAGTTCAACAGCCCACTTCAGCATCCGTCCAGTAGCTTCCATTTTTTGCGAAACTTGCTTTAGAAGTTGGTCAGTATAGACTAGTACAATGTGAGCCAAGAAATAAGGTCTCAACTTCCTGCTGGTCATGACTAGTGCCAACCCAAACTTCTCGACCGATGTGTATCTACATTCCGCGTCCTTGAGCACATGAATTACAAAGTATATAGGGATTTGCACTAACTCCCTTTCGGCCAGTAGAACAGCACTCACAGCCTGAGGAGACACATCCAAGTATTCAAATAATTTTCCTCCCTCGGCTGGGCTGACCAATCTAGGCAACTAAAGAAGATGATCCTTGACTTGCTGAAGTGCTTGCTCAGCTTCTGTTGTCCATTCAAACTTAGCTTTCTTCATAATTGTGGCGAAAAAATGATGGCACTTGTCTCCTAACTTATACAAGAAACGCCCAAGGGCCGCTAGGCAGCCTGTCAGATGATGCACTTCTTTGATCTTGGACGGAGACTTCATGTCTAGAATTGCTTGGATCTTTTCAGGATTCGCTTCTATTCCCCTCTGATCCACTAGGAAGCCCAAGAACTTCCCAGCCAAGACGCCAAAAACACATTTTTTGGGGTTCAATTTCAGCTTGTACTTTCTTAGTGATACGCCCAAGTTATACGTAGTATTTACGTTATTCTGGGTGCACTTTGCTAAGGGTTTGATTGTAATTGTTAACATTCATGTTTTATTTAACCCTTAGCAGAAGTTCGGAGTTTTGCGAGATAAGATGTGTTAATGTCATGTATTCCGAGCTTCCAAGGTGAAATGCATTTGAGCCGAGCAAAGTACCAAGCACCACCGCAAGCCTAAGCCAAGCACAGCACGGCTCCAACATAACATCAATTCGGCCCAGCAGCGCGGGAAGCCTCGAGCCATCCAACTCTCGTGCGCGCTCGAATCAGCATCGCCCAGCAGCAAGCAGCACCAAGCAGCACCAAGCCCAGCGCGCGCTCAAAGCAGAACCTGCCCAGCAGCAGGCTCGCGACTCGCGAGGGATGTCGCGACTCGCGAACCCTGCATGTCGCACCTCGCGATGTTCTTCGCGACTCGCGACCACTTTGTCCCAGCCATTTTGTGCGGGAAGGCAGTGATCTCGTCGCGGCTCGCGATCAGTGTCGCGACTCGCGACGCTTTTGATGGTTTAGGTCCACTTTTGTGCGGGGTTTAAAAGCCTCCTAAAACCTAATGTTTTGGGGGAGACGAAGAGGAGTACGAAGAGGAGAGCTGAAATGTAGGTCTTGGAGCAGCAAGCTTGAGGAGAGAGAGATGATACTCCTCTCCTCATCCTTCCTTCTTCATGATTCTCTTTTCATCTTTCCTTCTTCATTTCTCTTTGTTCTTCATTTCTTAGTCTTTGTTTTTCATTTCTTTGTTCTTCATTTAGTTTTCATTTCTTAGTTTAGTTTTTAGGGATTTCAACTATGGATTTGGTTTTTGCTTTCGGATTGTAGCTTGAACTGTTCTTGAACGAGATTAACATGAAGCTCCAACCGTTATTGTCTGATCTTTCCTCTCTATCTATTTTCCTTGATTATGGTTAAATTTCTATGCTTGTGATTTATGATTATTGCATAATTATACTAGGAACGTTACTAGTTTGATTGTGTAATTAATCTAATGCTAGATTTAAGAATAGAATCGGATTGTTTTATTCTTTTATCAATTGGTAGCAAACTGGGGAGTAACTTAGATGCAGATCGTCTTGGTTATTTCTTAGGGAAATTGAATCAACTTTTGAATGTTTATCGCGTGTATGACATTAGCAGGTCTATTGGTTCTCTGTGTTTATTGCTGCTATTGGATTGAACTTAGACGCAGATCGGACTAGGTTATCCTTTAGTTAGGGTTTTATAGTCACGCTGATCGTGCTATTCAACTAAGAATAAGGAGAATGCGAGATTAGTTCTCGGCAATAGGTAATCATGGAAATATTTAGAGTGGAGGTTCAATGATCAATAATAATTGAAGTGGATGTTAATCGGATTCAAGATCTTTCCATATTGATTTCTCATTCTATTTATTTGCTAGTTAATTTTAGTTTGTTTATAAGTCTTTTGAAAACCCCCCTTTTTATTAGGTTTCTCGGCCCTTAGAGTCATCTAGGTATTGATTCACGCTAAGTATTAAACTCGTCCCTGTTTCCCTGTGGATACGACCCCTACTTCCATTATACTTGCTTAGTGTAAAAGAGAGTATGAGAAATTTTATCTTTGGCCAGGTGCGGTGCACAACGACACATCCGCGCCCGCCACTTAGAGTTTCAAAAGTTTCTCTTAAATCCCCAACATGGCCTTCTTCTTGCTGACACTTCACTATTATGTCATCAATGTATGCTTCCATGTTTCTTCCCAATTGTGGCTGAAAAATCGTGTTGATTAGTCTTTGGAAGGTGGTCGGCGCATTTCGGAGGCCAAAAGGCATCCTCAGCCAGCCATACAACCCTTTCTCTGTAATGGAGGGTGTCTTGTCCTGCTCCTCCGGCCACATGGGGATTTGATGAAATCCTGAATACGCGTCCATGAAGATTAACAGGGCATGACTGGCCGTAGAATCCACCAGACGGTCCAACTTAGGCAACAGAAAACTGTCCTTAGGACTGGCCTTGTTGAGATCAGTGTAGTCTACGCACATTCTCCATGTGCCATTAGGCTTTGGTACCATGACCACATTGACTATCCAGTCTGGATAATAAGTCTCTCTAATGAACCGAGATTCCAACAACTTATGAACTTCTTGGTCGACCGCCTGATTTCTTGCCGACCCTAAATGTCTCTTCTTCTGACGAACTGGTTTTAAACTTGGATCAACATTCAGCTGGTCTGGATCAATTCCAGGCATCTCTACAACACTATAGGCAAACACATCATGAAACTCCTTGAGCAAATTTATCAAAATGCCACTTAACTCAGGGGTAAGGGAAGATCCAATCTTCAAAGTTCTTTCTGGACGAGCATCATCCAAACAAATGTCTTCTAGAACTTCTACATGCTCTGGACTTTCAAGTGCCACGCCAATGATGGCCATCACATCTCCAAACGAGGGTGGTTCTTCTTTGACGGGCACATACTTTTTTTTCTTGCTGGGAAGGTTTTCGGACGTTTTCCTTGAGGGAGCAACCTGCGACTGAGGATTTTCAATTGTCATTCTCAGAGAGGCCACTTGGTCTTTCACGATCTCGGTCATTTTCCCTTCACCAGCGACCTTCGTATGGTCTTGCTTCTCTGCTTTCCAAGATGATGGTTTCAAAGTAGTTAGGTAACATTCTCTGGCCGCCTGCTGGTCCCCATACAAGGAACTAATTTAACCACCATCACATTCAAACTTCATGAGCATCAGATGAGTGACTATCACAGCCTTAACATGATTCAGAGTTGGTCGTCCAAGAATGACATTGTAAGATGTCAAGTCTCGAACGACCAAGAACTTGATGAACAAAGTCCGGGAGACCTCCTTCTCTCCAACTCGGACGGGCAAAGTAACAGTCCCCATAGGGTGAATAACTCCTCCCCCAAACCCAATGATTGGATGGTGGACGGGAACCAAGTTCTTCTCATCAACTGGACAAGCAATCTGCACTTATGATGTCCGTGGAACTTCCAGTGTCAATCGGAATTCTTCTTACTCTCAAGTTTGCAATCTTCATCTCTACAACCAAAGGGTCATCATGAGGAGTTTTCAACTTCCCCCGATCTTGCTCACTAACTACCACCTTAGGGAAGGGCTCAACCTTTATCTGATCAGTTAGTAAGACTTGGTCGAGCTTCCTGAGGTAGTTTTTGTGCCCTCTGGCTCTATTGGCTGGTCCTCCAACGACAAATCCTACTGAAATAACAAGAACAACATCCTCGTCAGTGCTCTCACTTTCCTTTTCTTGCTCTGACGATCATCCTTCCTCTGAAACTTCCTTCCCCCTTGGGGTAAGTATGAGTTCATCTTTCCTTTTCGAGCTAAATCCTCCAAAGCCCTCTTAAGGTGTTTACATTCATTGATCTCATGACCACATTCCTTGTGAAAATGACAATACTTGCTCTTGTCTCTATTCGTGTAAGGAGTCTTCATCTCAGCAGGAGCGTTGAGCTCATATTGATCATTTATCTCCATAAGGATGGAGTATTGATCTTTGCTAAATTATATTGGATCAGCTGAAGATTCAGATTCTTTTCTCTTTCCTCGCCTGGACGAAGTGGTTGTGGAGGTTATGGCCTAAGTCTTAGCCTTTTTAGGATTGCTCTTTTTTGCCTGAGCTACCTCTTCAGGCATCTTGGACTCAGGATGCTTGGCCTCAGCACAAACTTTCGTGGCGTGTATGAATGCCTCAGCTTCCTTCAAGGCTTCCGCCAGAGGGGTAATTTTCTTCTTAACAAGATCAAACTTAAAACTCCCTGGCCTCAACCCCCTGATGAAGGTGTCAAAGGTCACTCCAGCATTAAGATCTTGAATTTGCAATGCTTCTAGATTGAATCTCTTAATAGAACTTATAAGGGATTCTTTTGGTCCTAATACGACCTTGCCCAAGTGCATGCTTGTCTTCTGTTCTTGCCGATTGGCTACAAAGTGACTAGTGAATAGATAACTGAGTTCAGTGAAGTTGTTGATTGAATTAGGGGGGAGATTGTTAAACCACTTCTGAGCTACTCCCTTCAGAGTGGCCGGGAAGTTCTTGCACCAAGTAGCATCATCTACTGCTTGGACGTACATCTGATGCTTATAAGCGGATAAGTGATCGTCTGGATCAGTTGTTCCATCAAAAGGCTCTATGGTAGGGAGTTTAACCTTTGGAAAGGGGGGCGCCTCCATGATTCTGGCCGATAATGGGGTCGGCCAGTTGATCCGGAGGGCTCATAGCTGTCCTTCATTGGGTATGAACTCCTTACGATACTCTTTCAACACGGGATTAGATGAGGTGTTTGCAGGGGCTGGACGCCTGTAAACCATTGGATGTAGTACAGTTTTCTCTTGTCCTGGACGAACAAGAGAAGGGCCCAGACTTCTTCCTTCTGTTCTGGATGGTAACCTTAAAGGGGGATCTCTCAAATACGGTGTAGACCCTGTGGCCGACCGTTGTAATGCATCAGCTTTCTTTGCCTCTAGGTACTCCCTGGCATCTGTTTCCATTCTATGCCCATTTGGACGAACATTATCCTGGGTCCTGACCACCATGTTCCAGTCCATCTTCCTTCGCTGCTCACTGACATCTAGCTGTCTTTCTCTGGCCGTTCTCCTTGAGGGTTCCTGACGAGCAGGTCGGCTAGGACCTGGACGATTCTCCTGGGAACCCCCTCTAAGAGGAACTGGATTGTTAGCCGTTGGATCTGAATTGACTTGGAAAAACAGCATATGGTTCTTGATTTGTTCCTGGACGACTGCTGCCATCTTAGTCTGAAAGTCATTCAGGACGTTCTCCAGATGGGCAGCAGTCATTGGACGTTCAAGATTTTCCTGAATAACAGGTTCATGGCTTTGTCCAGGGACATTAATAATGGACGGAGGTCTATCCCTCCCTTGAGGTGGGCTCTCATCGTCTACCGTAACTTCAACTCGAATTTGAAAACTTCGATTCCTTGCCACATTGGACGAGCGACAATCAGTCATCGTTGTGTCTCCCCACAGACGGTGCGAAATGTTTAGTCTCCTTGGCTGGCAAGTAAACTATTATCCCTCAAGATGTTCTTCAATGGAGACTTGTGCAACGATGTCCAACTCAGGTAAATCCGATCCTGAGCTCCGTTCCCAAACCTGCGAAAAAAGGACCCACCCTAGAGGTTTGGGTGGTGGTTCCCCCTCCGAATCTTAAGTCAGGTATCAGGAGTGAAAAGGAAAAGTGGAGATAGATAGAGAAAGTGAGAGAGAATTTCTATAGAGTTTGGGCACACTGTTCAAAAAGTTGCCTTTCTCCTGATTTCAAGGGAGGTATTTTTAGTGTTTGGGATCTGATTGCTGCCTTTTGAGGTCACCCTAATTTAAGGGCACCTGATTGGCTAGGCAATCGGAACTCGACACGTGGCGGGCAATGATTGGGTGATAAACACCAGCCAATCATATGCAGTCGTTTTTTGGGATTTGGGCCCTGAATATTCTTTGAGGTCAAAAGGTGGGCTTTTACTCTTTGCTCGGTAAAACTCAGAGTTTAAGCCTCTTTTTTACTCATTTGGAGGGGACACATGGACGCTCTGGATGGATCCACGTGTCTCCAGAGGAGCCGTTGATTTGTTTAGGCTATAACACTTGGGACCACAACAAAATTTGAATTTCAAATTCAAAATAATTCCGATTTTGGTTTGAAATTGAAATGAAAATTTCAAATTAGTGGACTTTGGACCCCACTTGGTTTGGCCAATAAGATGACTTTTGTATGTAGGTACCACATAAACCTTGTGTATGTGTAGCCTTTCTCACTTTAGAGACATACTTCCTCCTCTCCATTAAGAATGCAACACTTGAGTTTTCACAGTCTCCAATGCACTACTTTGACCATAAATATCTTTAATTACATATTAATAAAAATTATCAAAATATTATATTTTAAAACGACACATTGAAATAAATTTAACAATATATTACACGATGTTATTATTTATATAGCGATCGGAATTTGTAGTAAATGTTTGTAAAGTTTGACTCCAAAAGTGCAAGTGTTGCATTCTATGGAGCCGAGGAATTCACTACTACAAAAATACCTTTGTGATTCACCTCCATATTGCCTATTGTGTCGCCTAAGAGGTGACTCAAAAGCTACCGACTCTAAAACTATTTGGAGTATTAGAGTCGCCCCTTTGAGGCGACATGTATGCTATTATACAAGTCGCCTATTATTTAAGAGGCGACACAAATTTTTTTTTTTTTTAAAATAAAGAAATTCATTAACCATTACGAGTCGCCTCTGAAGTTTATAGGCGACATGAAAAGTGTTTTTCGGATCATTCTAAAACATTTATTAATTATACAAGTCGCCTTTTATACTAAGAGGCGACACGAAAGATATTTTTTATTATCTTTTCTTTTGGTAAATATGTAAAGGATTATATTACCAATAAGCAAGAAAGCGCCAGCATCAAATCAATTTTCATTGTACACCCAAAACCCATGAGGATACCTGTTGTTGAAACTGGACTTTTCCCAAAAACACCACGCAAGTGCTATTGGTTAGGTAGGTATTTGGAAAATGAGTGGGGTTATCACCGGCCTTGTGAAAAAACACCATATATGGTATGCAGTTTCAGTTGGGATGAAAAACAATCTAGGATCAATTCAACCTTCAAGAGAGAGAATAGAGAGAAGATTATCATAATCTAAAACTTACATAGTTATATGTCCTTTAATTACTTGCACACTATCTATTCCACCTCCTGTCGAAGCTAACAATAAACCCTTTCCTCTTTGATGGCAAAGTATTGTTCATCATCCAATGACATATTGTTCAAAGAATACAATTGAATTTTTCAAACAAAAAGTTTAGATTTAAGATATTGGGGATTCTAACCTAAAATCATCGTAACTTTTTGTATTGGAAATAACAATTGTAATATCATTCATAACTACAACATATAAAATACAGGTTAATCATATTTACCTAATATGAGCCTGCAAAAAAACAAACAGAAGAAGAAGGATCATGCTAAATATACATACCTTATATATGAGGTTAATGGTAGCCAAGGATCCTACTTTGGATTGGTGAACGTGGGTAGGATCGGATCAGTAGAATCAGGTGATATTATCCAAATCGAAAATAAATTATAATTGGTGGGTTTTCATAATTTGAGGAGGAAATTAGTGGGTTTTTGAAATTGGGTCGAGATTTTGTGGGATTTGTAAGACATTTGATGGTTTTGTCAGAAAGAAGGTGAGCAGAATTTGAAGGGAAAGAAAATATATTACTTCCTCCGTTTCTAAATAAGTGCAACATTTCCCATTTTAGGAAATGTCATAATAAGTGCAACATAGCTCAAAATGGAAAGTTTTCTTCTTTTTATTTACAGAAATGCCATTACTTAATTCTTCAACAACTTGATTAACTTATCATCCATCAACCTAAACAAAACTAATTAATCAACCCCAACTCATCTCATACACCCTACTCTCAACCCCACCCACTCCTCTCTGTCTCTCCCCTCAACTTAACTCACCCAACCACCCCTCTTCTCAACTCAACCCATCAACCCAACACCACCAGCACCAAACTAACACCACGTCGAGCACCACTAACCCGACACCGCCACCAGTCGACACCACCATCCCACCATTACCGCTTTCTCCAGATTTACTATCCCCTCTCCTTCTTTCTCCTCCTCTCCTTTTCCTTCAACTCCTCCTTCTTTCACCTTTCTCCAGATCCGGCATTGATGAAGAGTGAAGATGAGGAAACAAAATTTTGCTCTTCTTTCTCTCTCTTCCCTTCCACTTCCTCTTGGTCTTCGTGTTCGTGGATCTGGGCGCAATTCTGTTTTTAATTCCTATAATTTATTTGGCTTTCGAAATTTCTCCAGTTGTACAACATATATTTCGATCTTCCGACGGAGGTGGTTGATAAATTTTGTGGTTGTATCTTCTTTTTCGAAATATAAGGGTTTATGTTGCTGCTATGGTGAATGGTATGTTGTTGCGATGGTGGTGGTTGGGAGAGACAGAAGATGCCGGTGGTGGTGGAAACGGTGGTGGTTGATGCTTGCTGCGGTGGAAATAGTGGTTTCGGTCTTTCGGGGGGTGGTTTTGAAGGGGAGGGTCTTGGTTTCTAGGGTGGGGAAGGAAAATGGGGTGTTTTTTGATGGACAAGGTTGGGGGAGAGGGAAAGAGATTTTCTGATGGTGGTGGCGGTGGTGGTGGTGGTGGTGGCGGTGGTGGTGGCACTGCTGTGCCTGTGGTGGATGGCAGGTGGAAGGTCTTGGGTAAATAAAGTTGATGGGTAATTAGGGTAGGTGTTTAGTTTAATTAAGTTGCCTAATATCTCTTTTAATTGTGGTCCCCAACTTTCTCTCTCTAGGTGCCTTGGTATGTGTGTCGTTTCTCTATGTTGCACTTATTTAGAAACGGAGGAAGTATGATTTATGCAGTTGGATCGCATTTTTTTTCCTTTTTTTCTACTTGTAGGAGCTGCTGCATCTGGGGAATTTTATTAAAGTGATTGAGTGACAAGACTAGTAAGCTGGCTTGCGTTGGATGTTATTCTTTCCTGGGATGTTTCTTTTGTTTTACTCCTAAAATGATTTATAAATAACTTAAAAAAACCAGTAAACGGATCCGAATCCGCGTAATAATTTAGGACCCGGTCCAGCTCCATTTTAAAAAATTAGGATCCAGATCCCACACAGATCTGTCGGGTCCGAAATTTGAGGATCCAGATCCGCTAAAAATGGATTTGGATCCACGGATATGGGTAAGGTCCATTACCCATTGACATCCCTAGTCTTGACCAATAACAGCCATATTGGAGGTAATCATCATCAATTGTAGGAAAGGGAGGCTCAGGTTGTGATGATATAGGTCTAGCTCCCTGCCATATAGTAGGCATTCTTTTAATATTACTCATATTAGCATCATAACTGGTACATGTTGGAAGATCGTGGAGAGCAAGAATGTGATGTTGCCTCCAACCAATTTGCCTTAGACATCTCCATGGAATGTAGAAAGTGACTTGGCAAAGGCCCTGTTAGCTGTACACCTCTACAACCAGAGTTGCAATATACAATTGCACTAATGTCAAGGTGGCTTGTGCCCCATTTTATGTCTTGTTGCTGGAAATAATCTTCCCACCCACAAGTCTCAATAAGTTGATAGAAGAGGGGATGAAAACTTCTCTCTCGAATATGATTAGTTTTGTAAGCAAGATTTCCATGAGGTTTTATAAGACAAATTTTTTTCAATAATAACCATAAGTGAAGGGCTAATGGACATCCCTTAACAAAGCTTTGAGGGTTTTGTTTGAGTTCGTCTAGACCAAGAAATATTTCTCCCAAAATAAGTAGTCCAAGATGACTCCCGCTAGCAATATGAGGGATAAGTGAAATACACCGAACATGACATGCATTTAAAGACCATTTGGTGATGGTACTTCCCAAAAGCATAAGAATGCAAGCATTTTCTCTAGCAATCTTATAATTGGCATTGTTAGAGAATTGCGAAGCACCAAATTGAAAAGTTAATAATAAATTAAGAAGAAGTACCTTGCCATTGTGTAGGTAATTGCCATGAAGGTTTTCGGGGATGCACAAAATAATTGATAAATCTCCCGAGATTCTTGTAAGAGACCAAGGTGTAATGATTGGTCCATTGGATGGTAAGTCTAGTAGCTCTTCGACCTCTTCAACAAGAGGTACTATCTCTCGGTCTCCAAAGCAGAAAACATGACGAGTTACATCTCAAAATCGAGATGAAGCATGTATCATCTCATAGCAAATAGAGAGTGGGAAGATGAACAAGACATGAGAGCCTTAGTAAAGCGGAAAGATGAAGATGATTGCCTTGGTTGCTCCAATTTCTTAGTGATTCCAGAGAGTTGTTTCTTATTAACACTCTCCATTTCAATTGCATCCTTGTAAGTAGATTGCAAAACAATTTTTGTAAAAGAAGAAAAACTGGATAGAATGTTGTAGAATTGATGGTGCATTTGGAAATGAAGAACCATGCCCCTTTTAAAAATGCAGGAAGTGCTTGAAGACAAAAGAGTGATCATCCATAATTCATGTACTGTATATTAGAATTGAGTATTATCCATAGGGAAATAAGGAGTATTCTTACCAATGATTAATGACCAAGCATTTGTGGTGTAGCAATTTTACCGAATATTGTTAATTGAGACATAGTGTATCAATGATGAATCAAGTAAATTGATACATCCCATTTTCCCGATGGTCATCCAAAAATACATATCAAATTGCTCTCTTGAAAACTTGTGATTGTTTTCAATCCTGATCAACCTATTTCATATAGTGATCATCGTTTGTCGATAAAGTAGATAAGCATTATGCATTAAAAAAAATTCCCAAAAGATTTTTCAAAAGAAATCAAATTTGGCCATATGATGGTTGATCCACCACAATTGGTCTGGAGGGTTATAACTCTTTGTCAACACTTTAAGGTGACATGACCTGACAATGCAAGAAACATGATAACACATAGAGTCATAAAAAATGATGGTGATCTGATAAGGTATTTGTCATTAAGGCCAAGAAAAACTATAATGAAAACTGAAGTCAATATGTCGACTGTCGGAGTCTCTTACGTTAACAAAAGATTAATTCATGAGACAAAACTTAATAAGACGACAATAAAGTCGCATTTTCAATTTCAGAAAATTAATTAATATTTTCTATTGAAGACGACGAAAAAGTCGCATTTTCAATTTAAGAAAATTAATTGGGATTTTCTATTCAAGACGACAATAAAGTCGCATTTTCAATTTTAGAAAATTAATTGAAATTTTCTATCTAAGACAACGATAAAGTCGCCTTTTTAAGTTAAGAAAATTAATTGGCATTTTCTTTCTAAGACGACGATAAAGTCACATTTTCAATTTCAGAAAATTAATTGGGATTCAAGACGGCGATAAAAGTAGCATTTTTTATTCTAGAAAATTAATTGAGATATTCTATTCAAGACGACAATAAGTCACATTTTCAATTACTAAAAATTAATTGGAATTATCAATCTAAGACGATGATAAAGTCGCATTTTCAGTTTTTGAAAATTTATTGTAATTTTCTATTCAAGACGACAATTGAGCCGCATTTTCATTTTCAGAAAATTAATTGGAATTTTCTATCTAAGACGAGGATAAAGTCACATTTTCGCATTTTAGAAAAATTAATTGCGATTTTCTATCTAAGACGACGATCAAGTCGCATTTTCTATTTAGAAAATTACTTGGAATTTTCTATCTAAGACGGCGATAAAGTTGCATTTTCAATTTTAGAAAATAAATTGAGATTTTTCTATTCAAGACGACAATAAAATCGCATTTTTAATTTTATATCTAAGACGACGATAAAGTCGCATTTTCGCATTTTAGAAAATTAATTGGGATTTTCTATCTAAGATGCCGATAAAGTCCCATTTTCTATTGTACAAAATTAATCGGGATTTTCTATCTAAGACGACGAAAAAATCGCATTTTAAATGTTAGAAAATTAATTGTGATTTTCTATCCAAGATGACAATAAAGTCGCATTTTCAATTTTAAAAAATTAAATGGAATTTTCTATCTTAGACGGCGATAAAGTCGCATTTTAGGAAATTTATTGGGATTTTCTATCGAATACGACGATAAAGTCGTATTTTATATTTTAGAAAATTAATTGAAACTTTCTATATAAGACGACAATAAAGTCGCATTTTTTAATTTTTGAAAATTAATTGGAATTTTATATCCAAGACGACAATAAAGTCGCATCCTCAATTTCGTGAAATGACAGTTAAGTCACATTTTCAGAAAATTAATTGTGATTTTCTATCTAAGACGACAATAAAGTCACATTTTCAATTTTTGAAAATTAATTGGAATTTTCTATCTAAGACGGCGATAAAGTCGCATTTTAGAAAATTTATTGGGATTTTCTATCGAATACGACAATAAAGTCGTATTTTATATTTTAGAAAATTAATTGAAATTTTCTATCTAAGACGACAATAAGGTCGCATTTTCAATTTTAGAAACATAATTGGGATTTTATATCCAAGACGACAATAAAGTCGCATCCTCAATTTTGTGAAATGACAGTTAAGTCACATTTTCAGAAAATAAATTGGGATTTTTAACTTAAAACGACACTAGACGTGACAAACTATGGTTTCAAAAGGGTACCATCGATAACTATTTTCCATGGGGAATATGTTATCTCAAAAGAAAAATTTTGTCAAAATTTTGTGTCGTTTCAAACATTCGTGACTATTGTGGATAATAATTTTAAATAAAATTATTATAAAGAAACAAAAAAAACAAAGTCATCATACATCGTGGAGCCCGCTGCGTCAAAGGTACGTTCCATCTCTGAGCACAAGTTTTATTCTGTCAGACAATTTTTCGCTTTTTTACTTTAATAGTATAATTTTGGCTTAAAATGTAATTTTTTCGGAATTCGTAGTCAAAGCGAAAGACCCCGAACGTAATTCGAATGGAGGCTGACTGTTGACCTCACCCTGGCCTCAAAGGGCAAGCCCCTGTGGTTGCGAGCTGGAGCTGCCATTGCTTATGGCTAGAGCAATGGGAGGTAACTACAGTTTTCAATTTTGACAAAATGATATGTTGTAGAATGGCGCTCATCTTTACTAATTTAACGAGTTTGCGTTAATTGTTTTAAGTTAGTCTTTCAGGAAAAAAATACGAGTCACGTTTAGGCGTCGGAATTTTAATCGTCTCATAAAACTGGTACAAAGTAGTTTTATTGATGATCAAGTACATTAAATTAACCAATTGCATCCTTTTATCCATTGGTTAAGGTAAAAGAATAAGAATAAGCATCTAAATCTAATAGGTATAAGATGATTAGTAGGGCTAAAGATTTGATTGTCTTCGGCAAATCCAGGCAGTGCGCCTAGCGCACGACCGTGCATTACGTGCAATCCTATGTGCACCGCGTAGTTGCCTAGTCAGCATGGCTTTTACATGTTTTGATGCAATTTCACATTTAGGATATATCTAGGCTATGTAGGAAGAGAATATAGACTAAATTTTTTGATTTTGATTCATTACTGTAAAAAACAAAATCAAATCCTAAGAGAATAAGAATATTTGGATGTCCCATAAATTTGATGATGTAGGACAATAAAAATCAGATTTTTTTTTGCATTAAAAATCTGATATTCTACCTCTTCCAAACCCTAATTCACCACCTCATTTCTCCTATAAATACCCCCTTCATTTTTCAATTCATACACACTTCATTTTCCATACTTCCTCTCACTCAAAAACCTCATACAAGAGAGAAAAAAAACAGAGCAAAAGTAAAAATTATAAGAGTAATTAGTAAGTAGGTAGTTCATCAAAGAAAAACACAAAAAGGAGTGTTAGTTAGTAATTAAGTGAATTTAGAAACTCACTTAGAAATTAAGAAAAAAAAAAGTAGAAACCTTGGCAAAGTACATTATTGAGTTAGCAAGGTAAAATCGTGTTCTTGTCAATATTTTTAGTTATCTTCTTAATCTTATACTAACTCTCGCTTTGTTTTCTCTTATCATTTTTTAAAATTTTGGAGTGACTTGGATAAGTGGAAGTCCCAATGGGTTCCCAACCTTAAATCATCCCACCTATAAATAATAGTCAACTATATAGGGGATACTCTTAGGAAATATGTGATTATGTAATTTTTATTAATCAAGTTGTTGTTAATCACCAAAAACACTTTTTTTTTTAAAAAAATTATGTAAGATTGTGCTTAAACATCTCCACAAAAATGAAAATGTGATGTTGTAATTATAGTCAGTTTCAATTTCATACTTAATCTCATTTTTAGTCTGTGCTATGTAAATAGTTTATAGGATGTAATATTTTTTCTATGAATTTCAAGATGTTCATACCAATTAGTTTTTGGAATTTCTAAAAAAGGAATTTTGTACAGTTAACTAAAATTCATACAAAATTGTTGGTAAAAACTGATTTTGTCCAGGACCATGTGAGCTTGTTCTTTCAATAACGTTCAAACTAAACTCCTTTAGCCAAAAATAAAAAATGCAACATTGAAGTAAACATCAGCAGCTTCTCGCAACATAAAAATCATGTTTATACGAATTTTGTATAATTTAATGTCATTTTTTACAAAAACGTTCATGAAAATAACCAAATTCCAGAATACTAATTTTTTTCTAGTTCATCAAAGAAAAACACAAAAAAGAGTGTTAGTTAGTAATTAAGTGAATTTAGAAACTCACTTAGAAATTAAGAAAAATAAAAAAATAGAAAGCTTTGCAAAGTGCATTATTGAGTTAGCAAGGTAAAATTGTGTTCTTGTTAATATTTTTAATTATCTTTTTAATCTTATACTAACTCTCACTTTGTTTTCTCTTATCATTTTTTAAATTTCTGGAGTGATTTGGGTAAGTGGAAGTCCCAATGGGTTCCCAACCTTTAATCATTTGACTATATAATCTTAGAAAATATGTGATTATGTTATTTTTATTAATCAAGTTGTTGTTAATCACCAAAAACACTTTTTAAAAAAAAAAATTATGTAGGATTGTGCTTAAACATCTCCATAAAAATGAAAATGTGATGCTGTAATTATAGTCAGTTTCAATTTCGTAATTAATCTCTTTTTTAGTCTGTCCTATGTAAATAGTTTGTCGGATTTAATATTTTTTATATGAACTTCAAGATGTTCATACCAACTGGGATTTGGAATTTCTAAAAAAGGAATTTTGTACAGTTAACTAAAATTCATACAAAGTTGTTGGTAAAAACTGATTTTGTCCAGTACCATGTAAGCTTGTTCTTTCAATAACGTTTAAACTAAACTCCTTTAGCCAAAAATAAAAAATGCAACATTGAAGTAAACATCAGCAGATTCCCGCAACATAAAAATCATGTTTATACGAATTTTGTACAATTTAGTGTCATTTTTTTAGAAAAACGTTCATGAATATAACCAAATTCCAGAACACTGATTTTTTCTTCATTTAATGAAATTAATGAAAAAGGGCCTTACATATGTCCAATTCATGTGAAACTTTCCATTCTAGTACTTTAATGTGTCTAAAATGCTCATACCAAAATTCACATAAAACGCAGTTCATTAAGTTGGGTTCCAAAGAACATGTTAGATAAAGGTCATGTTTTGACCGGTTTTTGAAAACAAATCACCATAATTCGATTTATAACTAAAAGCATGTCAAATTTGGAGGCAACATAAGGAACTGATAGATCTATACATTGGAATATCACATCCTAAATTTCACGCCTTGTACAGAAAGTTATGAATTTTCAAGTCAGTATCAGAACAAAAATGTAATCTGGAAAGCTGGCATAAAGTGATTAATTCAATTCTCATAAAAATATTTTCTTTTCATATGAAAAAGATAACTAGAAGTCATTAAATTTTAAGTTTCTCTAAAAATGACTCATTTTCATTGCATAAATAAAATCAATAAAAATTATCATGAAAAATTAAATGAAAGAGTAATTAATCTCTAATTCTCATAAGTTTTTAAATAAACTTAAATTTTAAAGCTCATCCAAGAAGATGAAGATCAAGATCAAGGAGCATCATGGTGAAGATTAAGATTGAATATTTGTATAGATCATAGAATTCAAATGAACAACCAATGTTGTAAATATTGCATGTTGGCCAATATATCATAGTATATGAATTAAATGACTCAGTCTCAATTAAGAGGGAAAATTGCATATCTAGCTAAGTTAAATTGTATGATGATCCATGTTACAATTTTCATTGTTCTCCATAGGTAATTATGATCTTCTAATTGATTTTAGGTCATTTCACGTGTCTCATTTCAAATGGCCAAATTCCGATTAGCCAAACACATAATCTCCAAATTTCATCTCAAATTGATCATTTTTCTAAAAGTGAGATAATAATCTTCAAAGAAGATTATATCTCATCCATCTTAAAGCCTTCAATTAGGAAGCAAATCTCATTTTATAAAACCTCTTGAAAAATCCTAAGTTTAATCACTAACTAGAGTGATTACCTTAACCATTTTATTAAATAACTAATT
>CANSZD010000001.1:1350000-1612500 GCA_947648045.1 Beta corolliflora
GAGTTCCTTAGGTAGAAGGTGGAACTTGTGAAGCTGCTCCATATAAAGTAGGAAGAGATACTGATGATAACTCAGGTTCTACTTTAGGAGATATAGAAAAGGTTTACGAACAAAATAATTTTTCAAATACAATTTTACATACGATTTCCACATAAGTAGATCAAATATCTACTCAAATTGATTCTTTATCTTCAAAAAATTCTGATTATGATTCTTCAAAAGAGATTGATGATCTATCAAAAAAGTTGAATGGAATTTCTCTTAACGAAGGACGTCCATCAACTTTTCCAAATGAGATTTCCAGACCCCTTATTCATGTTCTAAATCATTTTTCAATTTCAAAAGGCCTTGGAAATAGTAACAAAACACTTTTGCAAAAAATTTCTGAAAAATTAGATAAAAACATCACGTGTCAAGAAAAGGATAAAAAGGCAAAAGAAATTACTGAAAACTTTTCTTCTGGTGATGAATCTCCATCTCAAATTAATCGGATTTATCACAAAAACTGGAACAATAATCCAATGCGAAATTATCATTCCAGACCTACTCCTCCAGATCTTCAATTTGAAGAAAGAGGAACCTATGGTCCTCAAAATGTTTATTCTGGTGACCAACTATATGACTGGAATATAGATGGTAGATCAGAATCTGAAATTGCCAAGGTTTTACGCGAAATGTGCATTGCTGCTAATGCATATTCATCCAATGATTTTACAAACGATCAAATTGCTGTAACTATCATAAATGGTTTTTCAGGTCAACTAAAAAACTGGTGGGATCATACTTTCAACGCAGACCAACAAAAAGAAATTTGTTATCATGAAAATGAGAAAAAAGAAAAAGATGGATTTACTCTTTTAATTCAAACTATTTGTCTTCATTTTCTTGGTTCCACAAAAGATTCCATAAAATCCAACACTTTAGTATTATCAAATATTCGATGTCCAACTTTAAATGATTATCGCTGGTACAAAGATACGTTTTTATCCAATGTTCTTGTCAGATCTGATGCTCCACAACCATTCTGGAAAGAAAAATTTATTTCAGGACTTCCAAATCTATTTGCTCAAAAGATTTTCCAAAAAATAAAAGAAGCTACAAACAAGGAAACAATTCCATATGATGATTTAACATATGGCCAATTTGTTTGCTTTTGTCAAAAAAGAAGGATTATCTCTTTGCAATGAGCTAAAGATCCAATCTAAGTATGGAAATGAAAAAGCTCAGCAAAGAAGAGAACTTGGATCTTTTTGTGAAGCCTTTGGCTTTGAGAAAATCCAAGCCCCTTCAACTGTTCGCAAACAGAGACTCAAACAAGCTCAAAATTTTCGTCAAAGGAAAGTTCCATGTTCTGAAAAGTTCTACCAAAAGAAGACATTTCCAAAAGAATTTTCAAAAAGGATTTTCCAAAGATTATTTGTTACAAATGTGGCAAACCTGGTCACAAAGCAAATAATTGCAATTTCAAAAATAAGATTAATGAGATTTTTCAGGATAATCCAGATTTAAGAGATAAACTCCTAAATGTTTTCCAATTAAATCAGAGTGGGCCAGAAGAATCTGATCATTCTGATTCTGATCACGCTATTTATCAATTAGATTATGATCAGGATTCCGATGATTTTAATTCTAATCATTCTCTTCAATTTTGTTCAAAAGGACTTTGTGTTATTTCCACAAAAGAAAAATAGAAGGAGTTACTTCTCGATATTATTGAAAAAATTCCAGATAGCACTCTTCAAAAACAGTATCTTGAAAGTTTAAGAGAAATCGTTTTGAAATCTTCTCCACTTGAAGAAAAGCAAAAACAAGTATCTTTTAGTCTTCAAAAAATACTTGATGATTCTCCATTTCATCAAACTTTTATTTCTCATGTCAATACTCATGATCTTCAAAGTGAGATGCTTCAAATAAAATCTCATATTCAAGATCTTGAGCAAAATATTTTAAATCTCCATACAAAAGATTTAGAACTTGAAGCCAAAATTACTCTTCTTCAAAATTCTAATTTTGATGTAGGAGAAATTTCAGAACGTTCTCCTATACCAACTGATTCTATCCAGACTTCTGATACTCCAATTGATACTGAAAAATTTCTTCAAATTATTCAACGTTTCAATTATCAAAAATAGTTTTGTCCAATTACATTAGTTATTGATCATGACTTTCAAATTAATAATGTTGCATTATTTGATAGTGGTGCCGATCTTAACTGCATTAAAGAAGGGTTAATTCCTTCTCAGTATTATGAAAAGGCCACTGAACACTTGACTATTGCTAATGGTCAAAAACTCCAAATTCGATATAAACTTTCTCAAGCTTCTATTTTCAATAATAATAATTATTTTCAAACTCCATTTACTCTTGTTAAAGATCTAAATTATAATATTATTCTTGGTACTCCATTTTTAACTCAAATGTATCCATTTTCAGTAGACGAAGTAGGTATTCATGCTTTCATAGATAAAAAAGCAATTTCTTTCAAATTTTCTGCAAAATTACAACATATTGATGTTCATCGTCTCCAAACTAATTCTATTTATAAACAAATTAATATGATTTTTGCAGGGATGAACAGGATGAAAGGTTCTAAGGCTCCTGTTTCCAGACAACAGAAAGAGAAAGGTATAGTAATCCATCCTACATGAAGAATTCCTGTCTCCACAAACCAATTTTCCAATTTATCAGATTTCCCTCAAATTTCCTATGCTCAAACAATATCACAAACAGCTCCTCAAACAACCCATCTAAAATGCCACTGATATTTCTTACCATCAAAAAACCCACAATAATACTTTATTTTTAACCAATTTTACCTCCAATAGATTTTCCTCTCATGAGGAATTTTAACCACAAAATATCTGATTATGTCCAAAAAATACTTCCAGATGGTTTTAATTGGTTTCCTTTTGAAATCACTAAACCAATTCAATATTATCGAAATATCCTTCGTGACACAAATTCCTGTCAAATTAAGGATAATATTAACACCTCAACAAAGTATTCCAAATGCCTGATTTTCCATGTTATATCCAGTACAGAATGGAAGACTTCCACAACCTTCTTGATCCAAAACTTCCACAACATTATAACTTTTATGATTATGTACAAGCATGGTATTGTACATTCTTACTCCAGAGTTATGACCATTCATGGTTCTTTAGCTTCCATCCAGATTGTCTCCAGAAAAATAAAACATTTCCAGTATGGTTCATTGAATGGTGGGAAAGATATGGAGCAATTCCAGATATTTTCCCAGAAGAACATCAAAATCCTTTCCAGCTTTATTATTCAAAAACCACAATTCCAGAAGGATTTGAATTCTCCAGTATTATTTATTTTTGTCAAATATTTCGAATTACATGGATTATGTGCTGGAATTATTCTCTTAGTAGAATAATAGATTCCAGACCTTATTTCCTGATTCGAGAATATCGGGTCAAATGGTGGAAAAATTTCAAGGTATATCCAAATATGCAGGACTGTGTCTCTCAATATCTCCAACATGGTTTATCTGCCCTCCATGAATATAATGAATGGACTAAGCAGAGTTTCCAGCAGTACAAACAAATCCAAGCAGCTTCTCCACAAAAAATAATACAATCTTTATCTTCATCCACAAAGTCTAAAGCCAAAAAGAAAGCTCCAATAGACAAGGCTGAACTTTTTGATCAGTTTCTCCAGATTATTAGCCACACTAAAAAAACCCAAACATCCAATAGTTCCAGTTCTTTTGAGGCTTCCAGCCCAGATTTCCATTTGATTTTTTAATTAAAAGAAAGATCCCGCTATGTGTAAATATTTTACACTTAGGCAAAAGTTAGGGACAATATTTCAGCTTACAAGTGTCCAAAGTTTATTTCAGTTGTCCAGCACCGAAAAGAATTACAGCAACAAATTTCCAATTTCTTCAAAAAAGTGAATAGTGAATAGTGAAAAGTAACTCGATGAACAGTACTATGAATAGTACTTTCGGGAAATTTTCAAAAAATTGTCAAAAGTTTCAAGCGCACTCCAAGTTTGTTTCCAGAGCACTACAAAAGCAACGGTGAAAATGTATCCAACTGTCCATTATCTACAAAAGCAAATAGTTTTACTTCAATAATTGTACGAATTTGCTTTATAAATTTGTTTGTATCCCTTCCCCTGAGTCTATAAATAGACTCCTTTACTTCCATTGTAATCCAGAGCAAGTTTTTGAGCTTTCAAAGCAAGTCTAAGAGAGAAAGAGTGAAAACTCAAAAATTTTTAATACTTCAAAGTTATCAATAATATTCCAAGTTTCAATCATCCTTTCTTCTCTTTTACTTCTGTAAGTTCTGCTGCTCTCACTCCAACTTTTAGTTTCCATATTAGTTTTAGTTTTAATTGTGTATTTTCCATTTAAATTGGTTCAGCTCTTAGAGCTAGTCTGCCCTTCCCCTGTCCTGGGTCCCTTCTTGGTATCTAAGTATGGAAATGAAAAAGCTCAGTAAAGAAGAGAACTTGGATCTTTCTGTGAAGCCTTTAGCTTTGAGAAAATCCAAGCCCCTTCCACTGTTCGCAAACAGAGATTCAAACAAGCTCAAAATTTTCGTCAAAGGAAAGTTCCATCTTCTGAAAAGTTCTACCAAAAGAAGACATTTCCAAAAGAGTTTCATAAAAGGATTTTCCAAAGATTATTTGTTACAAGTGTGGCAAACTTGGTCACAAAGCAAATAATTGCAATTTCAAAAATAAGATTAATGAGATTTTTTAGGATAATCCAGATTTAAGAGATAAACTCTTAAATGTTTTCCAATTAAATCAGTGTGGGCCAGAAGAATCTGATCATTCTGATTCTGATCACGTTATTTATCAATTAGATTATGATCAGGATTCCCATGATTTTAATTCTAATCATTCTCTCAAATTTTGTTCAACAGGACTTTGTGTTATTTCCAGAAAAGAAAAAGAGAAGGAGTTACTTCTCGATATTATTGAAAAAATTTGTAATATTTTAAGCTCTAAAACTTTCTCTCTTTTGTATGGAAATTTAAAATATTTTGCTCAAGATCTTGAATATGAGATTTTATTTGAAGCATCTCGCTTTGAAGATCATGAGTATTGGCTGGAGAAATAAAAGTTTGAAGAAATGGAGAATCATCAAGTATTTTTTGAAGACTAAAAGAAACTTGTTTTTGCTTTTCTTCAAGTGGAGAAGATTTCAAAACGATTTCTCTTAATCTTTCAAGATACTGTTTTTGAAGAGTGCTATCTGGAATTTTTTCAATAATATCGAGAAGTAACTCCTTCTCTTTTTCTTTTGTGGAAATAACACAAAGTCCTTTTGAACAAAATTGGAGAGAATGATTAGAACTAAAATCATCGAAATCCTGATCATAATCTAATTGATAAATAACGTGATCAGAATCAGAATGATCAGATTCTGCTGGCCCACTCTGATTTAATTGGAAAACATTTAAGAGTTTATCTCTTAAATCTGGATTGTCCTGGAAAATCTCATTAATCTTATTTTTGAAATTGCAATTATTTACTTTGTGACCAGGTTTGCCACATTTGTAACAAATAATCTTTGGAAAATCCTTCTATGAAAATTCTTTTGGAAATGTCTTCTTTTGGTAGAACTTTTCAGAAGATGGAACTTTCCTTTGACGAAAATTTTGAGCTTGTTTGAGTCTCTGTTTGCGAACAGTGGAAGGGGCTTGGATTTTCTCAAAGCCAAAGGCTTCACAGAAAGATCCAAGTTCTCTTCTTTGCTGAGCTTTCTCATTTCCATACTTAGATTAGATCTTTTGCTCATTGCAAAGAGATAATCCTTCTTTTTTGACAAAAGCAAACAATTGGCCATATGTTAAATCATCATATGGAATTGTTTCCTTGTTTGTAGCTTCTTTTGGAAAATCCTTTGAGAAAATCCTTTGAGCAAATAGATTTGGAAGTTCTGAAATAAATTTTTCTTTCCAAAATGATTGTTGAGCATATGATCTGACAAGAACATTGGATAAAAACGTATCTTTGTACCAACGATAATCATTTAAAGTTGGACATCGAATATTTGATAATACTAAAGTGTTGGATTTTATGGAATCTTTTGTGGAACCAAGAAAGTGAAGACAAATAGTTTGAATTAAAAGAGTGAATCCATCTTTTTCTTTTTTCTCATTTTCATGATAACAAATTTCTTTTTGTTGGTCTGCATTGAAAGTATGATCCCACCAGTTTTTTAGTTGACCTGAAAAACCATTTATGATAGTTACAGCAATTTGATCGTTTGTAAAATCATTGGAAGAATATGCATTAGCAGCAATGCACATTTCGTGTAAAACCTTGGCAATTTCAGATTCTGATCTACCATCTATATTCCAGTCATATAGTTGGTCACCAGAATAAACATTTTGAGGACAATAGGTTCCTCTTTCTTCAAATTGAAGATCTAGAGGAGTAGGTCTGGAATAATAATTTCGCATTGTATTATTGTTCCAGTTTTTGCGATAAATCCGATTAATTTGAGATGGAGATTCATCACCTGAAGAAAAGTTTTCAGCAATTTCATTTGCCTTTTTATCCTTTTCTAGACACGTGATGTTTTTATCTAATTTTTCAGAATTTTTTTTCAAAAGTGTTTTTATTTTTATATATATATATATATATATATATATATATATATGTATATAGATATATATGTATATAGATATAGAATTGGGTTCATATGAGAACCACCCTTATGGTGAGAACCATATTAATAATCGTTAGATTAATAAGATGAATTATACTCACAACCGTCGGATCACCTCGATTTATAATCTCAAAAAATTTCCACTCTAGGGTCGTCCAATTTCTTTCCATTTTCTCATTCCTCTTTCTCTCTCCTATTTCGCACTTTCTCTCTCCTATTTCGAACTTTCTCTCTGGTATTTCGCACTTTCTCTCTCCTATTTCGCACTTTCTCTCTCCTATTTCGCACTTCATTGGAACACATTTCTTTGTACGTAATCTTCTTCTCAATTTCTTTGATTTTATCTTTAGATCTTGTGCATTTGTTGTTGTTTTCTGGAGATTTGAGGTTAGAAAGCGTAAATGGAAATTATAATCATATGAAATGTAAAATTAGGGTATTTGTTGTTGTTTATTTGAGATCTGCGGTTAGAAATTCTAAATTAAGATGATAATCGTATGAAATGTTAAATTAGGGTTTGATTGTGTTAGTTTTCACATTAGTTTAATCGTTGTTGTTGTTTTGTTGATTGTTGTTGTTGCTGCCGTTTTGTGAGAACGCCATAGAAATAAGATTACCGTTTGCCAAACCCAAGTTTACCAAATAGACAACCTCCGTATCTCCATAAGCAACATCCATAAGCTGGAATTGGTACAAATTGGTTAAATTGCAAGTAGATTATACAGAATATTGAAGAAATGAGCAAATTGTTTAGTTGACTATCCAATTGTTATTCTTCCTACGTTTGAAACAATGATTGATGTCGCTAATGAAAACAGCAGAATTCTAAGCTAAGTAGAGTTGCTCGTGGTTACTAGGAAATGTTACTCTTTCTAGGTGCTTTTTATATACTATGTGTTAATGTTAGACTTTAAATTAGTGAGAACTTGTATTATTTATTACCTTGATGTTTTTATTTCCTGACTTTATACTCAGCTAATTGGTCTTATTGGCTATATACTAGATTTGGCTTATTAATACAAATCTTGGAACTTTTTGTTGGTATAGCTATATGAGTATATGACCTCAGAACAAGTTGTGTTCTTCAGTTTGTAAATGGCTTTTACTCTAAATAATGGAGGCTAAACATATTGGTTATGAATAGTCCACAAAAGGTTAAAAGGAGCCAGATTTTTTTTAGATCTAGGATTTATATGGTCACTGAACTTTCTGACTAGTAGCAAATATCCAACAATGACGATATTTGGTACACAGAGCAACAACTCTTGTTTACAACTGGAAATGGTGTTGATTTATGGGATCAACTGAAGAACGCTATCATGCGGAGACACACTGAGAAACCTGTTCTTGGCACACACCCCACCCCGACCATGTTTCCAGGCCGATCATCATAATGTCGTCACTGAATAGGTGCAATCTATTTGGACACTAAAGCCAGTTCAGCAAAATGGTCCCAACAGGATCAATATACAGCAGGGAGTCAAGGGGGTCTTGGTTTCCTTTACCAATTGGCATATATAAGAAATGAGGTTATAAGCTTCACCAACACAAATATATTTTAATTTTGCAATCAAGCTTTGGTTTCAATTATGGTTTCCTTATTCTTCTTGTTGGAATTCAGTGTTGTGCTTGGATTTATCATCTAACACATTAATATCATCTTATCCCAAAAAATTAGCTTCTAGGAGCAGTTGGTCTAGTGCAAAATATGAAAATTTGTTCTGTTAGAAAGTATTAGTAATTTGAGTGATGATGGTAAGCTTGGAGGGGGATATTTTAGGCTAAGTGTGTGGACTGTGGAGAAGTTTTGGTTTAATAGTTTTAAGTGACTATCTTAGACATGTTTCTAAAGGGGCAACATTCTTCAAACATGCCTAATGTAGTGCTTGGATAGTGGTACCGTTCTTCAAAAAGTTTGTAATTTCCATTTTTAGTACTTGATTAAAATTCAAGTGCTATATAATATATTTATGTTTAACTTCCTGCAATCCTTTTTTATTTTAGGATTCTACTGCTGCCATCTTACTTTCTGGAAGGATTAGAGAAGTAGGGAACTTTGTGACTGCTAACATCCATTAAGGGTTAGGGAGCCATATATCTTTCTGGCACTACTGGCGCTTAGTTCAGCAACTCATGCGTCCTAAGTGCTTTTTGTATGAACCACTTAAGCATTCACCTAATCATTGGTCCGCTTTAATCAGGATTAAGCAAAACTATGGATGTTTATTTATAGTATATGATGCATTGGGCTTGAAAAATTTACATCGAGATGGTTATGTAGATCCATAAAGGAAGGTTGTAGATTATGGAATAATTTTCTACATATCTCTTCCTTTGGCATGAGGAGGTGAAGTTTGCATCTTAGTTATATCATCTTATCCTGATGTGAGGGTGTAATTAGGTTCTGTTTGGGAGTGAATTCTGAATACATTTCCTATTTTCATGCCCTAATATCCATGGTACTCTTTAATGATATGTACCTTACTACCTCTGACCTGAGTTACTATCATGCTTATTACTGAGAGAGCAAGTATTAGACGACACAATCTCAATTCATTTATTGTGGAACATTAGAAGTTACCATCCCGAAAAGTAAAGTGTCGCCTTCAAAATAGAAACCTTGTTCTCACAATAAATTATGGTGAGACTATTTTATTCAATTTAATGTCTTATTTAGAAGTGCTTTGAGAAGGCATACTTTTATCAATATTGTTGTAACTATATCCTTCTCTTTGCCAGGTATCCTGCCAACATCACCTTTTACGTGGGAATTGATAGCAAGGAGGTGACTAAAGTAGGATTTGGTATATGTTGTTTCAAAGTCCTTGTTTTGATCATTGTTCTTCCCTTGCTTATTTTTTTCTTTTATTTCGTCTTTCATTTGCACTAACTCCTTTTTTCTTCGTTTAACCTCTTGAATTTTTTTGTTCGTTCTATCGATGTGTTGGGGAGGCAAAAGTTGGCATAAGTTTACCATTCATTCGATATGAGAGAGATATATTTCTAGGAATTTGTGAATAGAGCACCTATTTAGAAAGTGATGTCTTCTTCCTGCTATTCTGGCCTTGGTTGTTCCATGTCCCAGTAACTTTTTGTTAATCTGTCAGTTAGATGTTGAAAGAGATTGTAGCCTGTTCGTTTCAGCTTGAAAACTTTGTGGTCTAATAAGTTCATATAAGGGCTAGTAAGCCCAATTCACAACTATAAATAAGTTTACATATTAAAACTAGTTTGATTGGTTGAGAACTTGAGGTCATATTAGTGTAAAGATTCAGGTGAAAGAAATATCTAGGTTGTCATAGATATTTACTAGCCTCTTTTTAATATGTGGTGGTTGTGCAATAAAGCTTTGGTTTCAATTATGGTTTCCTTGTTCTTCTTATTGGAATTCAGTGTTGTGCTTGGATTCATCATCTAACACATTAATATCATCTTATCCCAAAAAACACATTAATTTCACGTAGTTAAAAAGAATGCACCCTAGCATATTGCATATAGTATTCCAATTTTTTGTAATGCCCTCTCTTAGTTGCATAATTGGTCATCATTTGGTTGTTGTAGACATAATTTCATGCCAAGTAGATTGAGTATATTGCCAAGTTTTGACAAAGTTTTCTAATACTTACATTCACACATATTTCATCACAGGTTCTTCGAAACAATGGAGGGAGTTCCTAAAACAGAAATGCTTATAAAAGCAAGGATCGACCAATTGCAAGAGAAACCTCCACCTTTGCCTATTGTTAAAATTAAACCTAAGCCTAACCCCCCCCCTCATACAAAAGAAAAACAATTTTCCAAGATGTCACCTTCTTCTTTAATGAAATTTATTGATAGTGGTTTAACTTTTGAGCAAAAATGTGATGTAGAGTCAATTGGCTTTGGGGGCTTACTTAATCTTAAAAGTAATGAGTTACCTAGTGATTTATGTCGTTGGCTATTACGTCATTTTAATCCATATAGTAGCTCTATAGTGTTTTATGAAAAGGAATTAACTATTGATATTGAAGATTTTTATTTAGTTTTTGGCTTGCCTAAAATGGGAGAAAAAATAGTTGAAAGTGGAAGTCGGGATTATGATGAATTGGTGATTAATTATCTTGAGCATTTAGGTAAAACTAGAACTGAATTGCGGATTAAGGACATAATGAATAAAATGAAGGAACAAAAGAGTGGCGGAGAGAATTTCAAAAGAAACTTTGTCATGTTGGTTGTTTCTACTATGTTTAGGAGTAATCAAAAAGGCAATCCCCACTTGAAGATTATGAAATGTCTTAGAGATGTTGACCTGATTTCTAAGTTCAATTGGTGTCAATATGGTATTGAGTGTTTGACCGATTCTAGCAGAGAGTGGAAAGAGTCTCTTGGTTCTTCCATGTTCACGGGCCCTATCTAGCTTTGGTGGTAATTCCTACACGACTCTTATTTTTTCTTTTTTCTTTTTTGCTTTAATATGAATGATCCAAGTCATTAACTAACTTCATTGTTTTTTTTTTGTAGTTGTGTTATATGGATCGCATTTCCTTTATGGGTCGGTCCATTGAGAGAAAGTTCCCTCTATTAAGTTGTTGGAGACGGGAAGATATTTATTATAAACGGGACTTCGAATTGACTATGGCCAGTGACTTTGGGACCGGAGTTGTCAAGCCACGACTAGTTATTGAGAGGAATGCTGAAGGAATTATTAATCTTGGACATGACCATGATACTAAGGATTCTAAAAAGGTATATTTTTGTAGCACTAGTTCGGAATTTGTATATTATATGTTTAATTTGACTTATTTGCGCAGTGCTCCATCATGTACCGTGGACAAGTTAATACATAACCTCAAAGTTACTTTATGTACTACTTTACTTATGGCACAACTTTCATTCTATTGTTTCAAAGTTATGGTTCTTTCAATAAGCTAATGATTCTTCCTGTCTTACATTCTTTCATGGAGGGCCTTTCACTTGGTTGATGACTTCACTCACTGTACCGTCTTTTCTTTTAAAGTTAAAATATGTAATTATTGAAAGCTGAGACAAACTGAGAAACCAAGGGAGAGATATATCAGACCCAAGCTAATATTTTGTTTAATGTACAAATCATGCTCACAGATGTTATTCGTATATTATTCTTTAACTATATCGTTCTATTTTTATAGGCTTGTATTAAAATTGTAGCTGATGCAGCGAATGGCCTTGTTATAACATTTAGCACTTTTATCAATGCTATTGAAGTTGCAAAATCTGAGTTTCCAAATTTTGAAGCTATTGACAATTATCAACCTTAGCTCATTCTATGATGGAAGTTTACAAGGACTCCATCAAAAGCACTGAGTGTAATGTGAATGTTCATAATGTGAATGTTCAACCAAATGATCATTGTAGTACAAGTGTAAATGTTTTTGTAGATGAGGATGATGAGTTATTTAATGACCCCGTGTTTTAGGATGCTTTTGAGAAGATAGAGAGATCCTTTACAAAGAGACCTATGGAAACTAGAGACCGTGATATTCCCTTGATTTAGGAATTGATTCATCCCAAACTTCTTCTCCTCTCATTGTCCCTTCTCCTCCTATTGTCTTGTCCCCTTCTTGCCAAAAAAAATGGAAGGAAAGGAATCCTATTGATATTATTCAATTGATTCGTCGCTCACCTAGATTAGTGAATGTTGATAATGAATCTCTTATCATTGACACTCCATTAGTAGACAACAATCCTTTGAATAAGAGAGAAATCATTCCTTCAATTTTTTACAAATCTCCTTTTGTCATAAGACATGTGAACATTTTGAAAGACTTCACTCAAATGGAAAAGGACTTGACTGACTTTGTGTTTTCTGATATTAACTAAAGGTAATATTCCTCTACTGAATGACTTTGTCTTTGTCATTCTTATTCATTGTATTTGATTTAACTAACTTGTTAATTTATCTTTTTATGTTTTTCTTTGTGAGATTATATTTCAAGATGAATACATGTCAATAACTCGTGGGGAATTGGCTTCTTTATCATCTGATGAAGGGATTTTAAATATAGTTATTGACTTGTGGAGTCACATATTAAATTTTGGGGAGAGGAAAAGAGATCCGAACTCTATTGCACAATATTTCGTTCCAATGCCAGACATGGTATACTTATCTTTATGTTACTTTTGTGCTTTCTAAAGTTTGTTTGTTCTTTTAGTAATGGTGTTTCATTTTTCTTTATGCAGCTCTTGTCTCATATTTCAAAGGAATCTTTTGAAGATTTCGGGAATTTGTTAGAAAATGATATTGTTTCAACATGTTTTGATATTTCAAAAGTCCAACTCGTAAGTAGATGATGTTTTATTAATGATTGTTCATCTTCTTTTTTTGCCATACATGATTGGGTCAATAATTTGTTCTTTATTTCTTTGTTGTAGATGTTTTTTCCAGTGTATGACAAAAGTTATCCACAGTTAATATGTTTCAACTTGTCTCGACGATTGATTCAAATCATACATGTGACTTGTGCTAGTTCTCAAGTTCCTAACATAGTAGATTTATTGGTAATGTACTTTTCTTAAACCTACAAACTATTGTTTCATTGATTTTAGATTTTACTTTTGGCCTTTGGGATGTTAATTAGAAGTTAGGTTACACTTTGGGATGTTGCCATTAGTAAATGGTGAATTGAGCTTATATGAGTTTCCATTAACTTGTACAGGGTAGAGGTTTGCTGGAATATTACAAGGGAAAGTTTCGTAGAGCAAAACTTGTAACTAACTTTAAAATTGAGCACTTGAATTTGAAGATTCCAAAGAATATCAAGGTGGGTGGAGGGTTATTTCTTATGCGTTACATGGAATCCTTTAAAGGATCTTAAAAAACATGGGATCCTCAACTAAATGATTCTAGTTATGTTTCTTTCAAGTCATTCTAATAATTTATTTTTCATTATTAACTTGTTAAATTATTACTAACATGCCTTTTAACATTTTATAAGGATGCTTTTTTGAGGAAGCTAAGGGTGAAGTATTGTCACTTCATTCTAAGTAATGAAGCAAATTCATTGAAGCTAGATGTCGAGAACAAGGCAAAACAATTTAGGAAAGATCGGTAGTGTTCATTTAAATATTTATTCTGATTTACATGGCATTCATGTGTTATTTTCCAATTGTGATAAAGCATACTTGCTTTGTATTTCATACTCGTAATTTGATGTTGAGTGATGTTGTGTTTGACTTGTAGGTGAGAGTATTTCATGCTGTGAATGAAGATGTTAGATACTCTTAAGAATAAGGGATGATTGGAATGAAGATGTTGTGAATGAAATGTACAGTGTAGCATGTCTTGTTCTTTTCCATGTTTGGGACTTGGGAGAGAGGAGCACACCATCTACTTTTACCAATTTAAAGCTCTACAAATTTTGAAGTTTTGGGACTCTTCATTTGGATATGCTAATGAATGAAACAAGAGAATCTTCGTTTTTATGCTTAATTATATGCCACATGCTTTTGAAAAGTTAAGTTTCATAACATTATCAGTGGTAAATAGATGAACGCAACTAAGCAACTTCTGCTAGTGTAAAGGGTTAGATTTTAGCATTTTATGCTACCTTTTGTAAAAATTTATATTTGAGAGAACTTTAAAAAAGTTGAAAAGTTAATGGATCTCAAAATTTAGGTATTTTGTTCCTTTTACTGGTGTATATATATATATATATATATATATATATATATATATATATATATATATATATATATATATATATTCCAACTTACTTCTTTTCTTCCGCTACATACGTTTACTTTAAACCCCACAAGACATGGTTTCAACTTTCAAGTATTGCACAACTGCAATTACTCATATATTAAAGGATAATAGTGCACTTGTCAATAGTATTCAGATAATACAAACATTTTTTCAACGACTAAGATGTATAAACATACTTTTCTAGTGTATAAATATACTAAATATACCTAAATACTTCTACTAGTTTTTGTAATACGATTTTAATATATAATATGGTTCTAATACTCCATCTTTTGGTATAGAGAAGTACCTAAAGGCTATAGTAGCAATACCCCTAGCAAAAGTTGCTGGTCCGGAAAAATAGGCAACACGGTCGTGCCATATATGACACGGACGTGCTGGCCTAAAAACCTGCAATCAGGAAGCATTCTGACATCTTGAGAAACGAGGGACATGAACGTGTCATATACTACACGGACGTGTTGGCCTGGAAACCTGCAATCAGGAAGCATTCTGGCATGTTGAGAAACGAGGGACACGGACGTGTTGGCCTGGAAACCTGCAATCAGGAAGCATTCTGACATGTTGAGAAACGAGGGACACGGACGTGTCTACTCAAAACATTCTTCCAGTGACTTCTTGAGAAAAGAGAGACACGGACGTGTCATAAACGACACGGACGTGTTGTCCTGGAAACCTGCAATTTGTGAAACGAGTAACACGGATATGTCATAAACGACACGAACGTGTCTCCTCGAAACATTCTTCCAGCACCTACTGGTTTGAATCCAGTGAAACGATATGCACGTGTCTACTATGACACGGACGTGTTTACCTACTTCACAATATTCCTAGATCGGAGGAAAATAAATACTACTATTATATTATGTTATTAGGATAATTGATTAGTATATTGATAATTCTTATCAATATGGTTCGTGTGGCATGATGATATTGTGGCATTCCAAGTTCTGAATATTAAGATTGCACACTATAAAATAAAATTATATAAATGTGACTTGTATAAATATACTAAAATGTACCTTAATACTTGTACTAGTTTTTGTAATACGATTTTAATATATAATATGGTTCCTCATACGAGAAGTACCTTTAAGGTATATAAGAAGTACCTTTAGGTTATACGAAGAGTACCTCTACTCTATAGGAGAAGTACCTTTAAGGTATACGAGAAGTACCTCTAAGGTATACAAGAAGTACCTCTAGGCTATATGAGAAGTACCTATACTCTATACGAGAAGTACCTCTAATGTATACAAGAAGTACCTCTAAGGTATACGAGAAGTACCTCTATGTTATACAAGAAGTACCTCTAAGGTATACAAGAAGTACCTCTACTCTATAGGAGAAGTACCTCTAACATATGCAAGAAGTACCATCTTTTGAGATATACCATCTCTTTAGATGATTTGATTTAGCTTCACTCACTAACCTCCTCTCATCTTTAAAGAAAGCTCCGGGGTTTATTGTGAATAACTCTATCATATATTCTAGCATATGCAATTTGTTGCTCATAGTTAAGCAAATCAATGGCACTTACCTCTTCAGCAGAGATTGGAATTCGAAGCTCTTCTTTAATTTCTTTCATATTTTTTTCTTCATAGCTTTCTTCAACTTTCAGTCCTCCGAAGTCAAAACTATCAAAGCTTTTTCCCATTGATTCAATGAGGTAAGAAATATTTTTAAGTGTCATTTGTTGTACTTTTCGTGCGTTTTTTGGGAAAGAGTAACTGTAGTCTTCTGATAATGCTGAATAGAATTTATCCCATAATGATCTCGGACTTCTCGGTTGACAATATATAAGTAAAGTGGCAAATAATCTGCGTAGAACAAATGGTGTTTGAAAATGTGTAGCTTCTTCCATACATTTTTCTATGGAATCATCAGCTTCAAGAAGTCTGTGTCGATATGCTGCTTCACGAAATGTTGAACATTTTGTTGTATTAATAGTAAGCAAATCTTCAAATGATTGAGGTCCTCTAATGTGAGCGAGTAAGAGGCCCAAATAATATCGCTATCCTTCGACAGGGCTCGCATGAATTAGTCGTCCTAAGACAAATCCTCTTTGACGAGGACTCCAAATTCGCTCATTTTTCTTTGGATTCCAAACATAATGCTCCGAAAATTGTTCATATAGTAGAAGTCGAGAATTTTGATCCGTTCGATTTCTTTGAAAGAAAGCAGTCAACATGGTTCGTCTTCTACTGTTATCCTCGGCTATATTTTCCAGATGTTCTTCAGATCTATATGTCACGGTTTGCATATTTGGAAGATGTCCTTGTAGTGCAACGATGTTTGGATATATATCATTGAGAAGAAACCTGAAAATCCGCCAAGCAGCTTCCGGAGGTGATATCCATCTTGCAGATTGATATGCACTTATCTCATCAGCACGATTTGTATTATTTGCGTTGGTAACAACAAACAATACACGATCATGCCCTTTATAAATATATTTATATAAATATTTGACAGCCTTTATTGTCGAACAAATTTCCACATTTATATGGCAATCATATTTGGCTAACAGAAAGGGATTATAAGGGATTACCCATCGATTATCCAATAGTACTCCACGTATTCGAGCTTGTCTGCCATCATCACGACCCCGATAAATGGGAAAGGAATTTCGACCATTAGTTGTCTCTCATACAAACATTTTTCGGATTATCTCTGCCACAAGGACCATGCATCATATGTTTTAAAACAGCTTCATAAATATGAGGATTCAGTGATCTATCAGGAATTTTGGCGCATACATAAGTATCATATTGATCCGGACTTCGAATTTTGCTTTTCGAATCCAATATGATAAGAAAATGAGCATGTGGTAATCCTTGTTTTTTAAATTCAACTACATATACAAATGCCGCAACGTTACCAAACAATTTTCCGTCAACAATATCTTTTTTCAACTTCGTCAATTTCGCTCTGAAGACTCGGGCTATATGATCTGGTCTATTTTGTACTTCTTCATGGGGGAGCAATTCTCTTTTAATTTATGGCCACTGAGGATTGCACGTCATGGTAATAAAGAAATCTGGTTTTCCATAACGTCTCACTAAAGCCATTGCATCAAGATATCTACGACGCATGTCCCATGGACCACCTATAAAAGATGGTAGGAGAATAAAAGGACATCCAATATTAGATCCTTCGGTTTCTCCGAGATTTAAACTATCAATTATTCCTTGATAGTGTTCCGCACGAATAGTATCTTGATTGCACCTTATAAAATCAAGACGTGTCATTTCAATTTTGATGTACATGTCAACAATAAATTGTTGAAATAATCGTCCACAACGAAGCAAAATTGATGTTTGTCCAATTCAGATTTGGAATTGATAGCAATAATATTCTCTACAAGAAACCTTTCTATTCGATGAAGAAGATTGAGCAACTGTATTAATTTAAAGAATGTTTTAGCATTCGAATGATAACAATTTTTTTTTAATAATAAGAACATAATTAAAATAATTTTTAGTGGACAAACCTTGTTCCTCAGCTTCAACTAAATCATCAATAGTTTGGACTAAGACTTCATTGATAGGAAATGTAGAACATCTCTGTCGACGTTGACGACCGCTGGAACTTCGATATATATTTCGATGCCATCTAGTTTCTCCATAAGGGAATATCACTAGTGGAAAAAAACGCAAGGGCTGCGGTGCAAGGGCTGCGTTTTTTGAAAAACGCAGCCCTTAATAGTGAAGGGCTGCGGTTAGCCCAAAAACCGCAGCCCTTCGTTTACAAAGGGCTGCGGTCAATGCAAAAACTGCAGCCCTTTTAGTGAAGGGTTGCGGTTAGCCGAAAACCGCAGCCCTATAAGTAATAAAGGGCTGCGTTTTGGGCTAACCGCAACCCTTTATGGGTATTTTTTTTTCAAAAGAAATTCGCGGGCTTAAAATGTTGAGTCCCCCAGTAGGGTTCTCACAATCTCTTCTCTCACAAATCTCACGTACACAGCTTCCTTCTCCCTTCTATCTCACCCTCCTCCTTTCTATCTCACCCTCCTCCCTTCTCCCTCCTTCCATATCCGGCAGAACAGACCACGACGCAACAACAGCAACACCACGAAGGAGAACAAACCACGACGCAACGACGCAACAACCAACAACAACGAGACGACGACTCTAACGACGACGACCACCGACCATTTTCGTCTTCCATTTTCAATTCCTCGTCGTCGGTCGAACTCTTCCGCTCATATCTTCCTCGTCGAACTCCGCTCATCTCCGACTTGAACAACGAGTCGACAATTCGCCAAGCAACGACAACAACAAGTGAGAATTTTTCGTTTTTCAGATCTATAATTTCTTGATCTTTGTTTTGATTAATCTTCATCTACTTTGAGATCTATAATATATTCTCTCTTTTGTATTTTCGTTCGTTCTTTTACTGTAAATTTCGTTTGTAAATTGTATTTTCGTTCGTTTTTTTTACTGTAATTTCATATCTACAATTATTTCTCTTTTTTTGTATTTTCGTTCTTATTTTTTTTACTGTAAATTGTAATTTGATGTTCTTGTTGATTGTTAATATATAATTTCGTTTTGTTTGTTTTTTGTCAGTAAGTTTCGACTGTTTATGTTGTTGATTCATTTTTTTGATTTTCCCTGTTGTAAATTTCTTGATATATTTAGGAGTAAAAAAATGCAAAAAAAAAAATTATTTTTTTTGGGTCAAAAGGGCTGCGGTTATGGTCAAAACCGCAGCCCTTTGTACAAAGAAGGGCTACGTTTTTGGCCCAAAATCGCATTGGAAGGGCTGCGGTTTTGGGCGTAAACCACAACCCTTCGTTGTGAAGGGCTGCTACGGAATGGGCTGCTGGCAAAAAACGCACCTGAATGTGGTATTGTAGAGGATCGTAGCATCCATAATAGTGACATACACGTTGACTTGCACCTGAATGTGGTCGTACGATAATGTCATGAGTCAATGGTTGAGACGAACCACCATCTTCAACCCAAATAGCGGCAACTTGAGATGCAACTGGGGCGTTATGAGTACGCTGATCGTGGTTGGGGTCTGAACGAATCACTATGCGACTGGTGTCATTAATATGCTGGTCTTTTATTGAGCGGAAAAACTTTGCGTACGGATTTGACTCCATTACTTGCATCAAAGTGGAAATAACACATGGCAGCACTTTAGAAGAACTTTGGACCCGATGTTCCATTTCCATTTCGGTATCGAAAAAATATAACTGAAGATATCGTGGAGCTTGTTCATTCGGAAGTAGGTCGTTAATATAATGATACACTTGCCCTTGAACTTTAAAAGTGTATATTCCATGATCTCTTCGTGCGAGTTCTTTGTCTTTTTTTACTCCAAAAGATGTAAATGATAATATACTGTTATATAACATTATATATTGTCTAAAGTTTTTTGAATCATCATAAAGATCGGGCTGTATTAAATTACTTGCTAGACGAATATCTCCCTCGTTGCAGCAGAATTTGGTAGATTCGCCTTCGAGAAGTTTAGCACCACAATGTTGACATGTGGATGGAATTGGAAGAATATAAGGTTCATGTGGTACTTTTTTAGTACCTTGTATAAGACGAAAATCATTTAATATGAAAATATTTAACACAATATGATATAGTATATATTTTGGAAATATATTTGGTTGATAAAAATTACAACCTGAAGTATTATGACGAACTTTGGATGAAGTTTTTTTCCCACGCGAGGTTGTTGCTTCGTTTTCTTTATAACTCATACCTAATGCTTTTGAACATATAATCATAATACACGATACAAAATAAAGGCACATACAATATTTAGAAAGTCACTATCAAATTATCGAAGTTGAAAGTAAAATAAACAATATAGTACATGCATAAAAGTTACTCTATACAGATAACATACCTACAGAATCATTGATTGGATTATCCTTCGTTGGTAATAGATTTGTATTCAATATCTGCAATTTCATATATTTTGTCAATTAGATAATTCTATTTTTATTGTACATTTTCAACCACAAGTTAAGTCTACAAACATAGTATGAAAGTAATAATGTTAGATTGATGATCACAAAATTGCAATTAGTCTATACAAATTAGAAATCAAATTGAATTTGCTAACTATGTAATTGCAATTATTGTAATTTAATGAAGATTTGCAAAATGGTAATTACTATTTAGGTTTTCCCACTAATTATTTATCTAAATAATTGGTGCATTTAATGTTAACCATATAGTTAAAATTATTTTTTAAAAAATTATTGTATAATATAGGGAGCTATAGTATACTATGATGAAAATCTACTTTATTTTTTCATGTTCAAATTAACATATTTGTAGATTAATATGTAAAATACAAAATGAAGAATTTAATATATGTTCTGTAATAAAATTTATTATTGCATAATTATTAATTTGATAATATTAATTTAATTATTTAAATTGAGAAATCATTTCTGATATTTATTTTTTAAATTACGTTTTTAAGTAATTAGTACGTTAAATGGTACCCATGTATTTAGAATACCTACAATCTTTTTTTTTTGTTATATAATATAGGAAGCTGTAATACAATATGACAAAAATCTATATCACTTTTCCATTGAAATTAACATATTTAAAGACTAATATGTCAATTGCAACATTACAAATTAAATTTACGTTTTGTAATGAAATTTGATATTGCATAATACATTTCGGTGACTTTAATTAAGATTTTTTTAAATTTTAAATAATGATTCTTCGTTTTTTTTTCGTGAATTTTTGTATCTGGATGACTGGGTTATCTCTTTTTTCATGTCCTATACTTTTTATAATGAAATGTTAGTAAAATAAAAGAAGAAAGATTATTAAATAGAAGCAATCCATTATTTGATGTTATTTTTATTACATAGTAGCATTTATTTTAGTAAGTTACATGTTTCTCTTTTAGGATAATTAAAAATGTGTCATTATTCTAACCACAGTCTATTAGAAAGGACAAATTGTCTCATTTACTACGCGTGACATAAAATATTACTATTGATTATATATAATTTTACTCGTAATAGTTTTTTTTACCTTTACGATATCTTTTAACAGTTTGATAAGTACAATTTCTAATAATTGTTATTTTATGTGAAGTTAATATATTCTTTTTTTTGTATTAGTATATAAGGACATGAATATGAAAGTTTTTAAAAATTGTAAAGACCTAGTTTAAGATTAATTTAGGCGTGTATAGAATTTACGCAACTTAAAAAAAAATATATAAAAATAACATTGTATCACTTCAACATATAACATTGTATCATTGGGGTGGTATCATTTAAACATTGGGAGTAACACAGAACTATATTTCTCGCACTATCCCAACCCATATATTTTGCTTACGATTTATTTTTCACAACATGAAATGAAACCGTAAAAATTTAAGGGAAGACAAATTTATCTACATATAATAATATAACTATATTTTTAAAGAACTGCATAAATTTTTATTTTAAGGCTAAAAAAGATGGTTAAATTAATCCACTTGCATATAATATGAAAATTTAGATGTCTACATTATTATTTTTACTGTCATGTTTGTAATGATTTAATTTATATACAAATGTCATTAGTTAATTTTTTGCTTATAATATATGAAAACTAATGAACAATTCTTTCTAATCTAATTTTCCTTATAATTCATATTTGAAGATATCAACTGAGATTACTATGTTTACAAAATAAAATATATAGACACATAATATTATATAAATGAACAAAGAGTATATATACATATTAAAAATATTGCATAAGCGTTAAAAAACTAACTTACATAGCATGGAAATTATACCTCTACGTGCTTCTTTCTTCCTTTTATATGTTTACACTAAAGTAGTTTATGTATGGGTGATCATTCGTATTTTCTTTTGTTGAATATATTTTTTTTTCAATGTTTGAAAGGTTGCATACCATCTAGGTTGAGTCGTACATTCAATTTTATAGACAAACTCACTAACATGGTGCCAAAATTTGCATATAATATACTTTTTTTTATCTAATAGATCTCTGTGGAAATTTGTTATTTTCAGCACCGCTTTGTAACTTACAACCAGTTTAATATAAAAAAGTTAAATAAATATGAGAAAGTAGAACAAAAAGAAGGAAAATAAATTAATATTGATCTTATCCTACACTGAATATATAATATAATAATATAAATGGGAAAATGATTCATCGTACTGACTATTTCTAATATTATTATAATAATTTGTCGTTTACATTTAATTAATATAATAAGTAAACCGTTATAAACATCATTATGTTTACGTAAGTAAGAGTCATTTTATATAGAAGAAAAAATAATTTCTAGTTAAGCAAGTTCATGCAAGTAAAAAAAAAGATAAATTACATAACAAATGTAGTTTTCAGTTGGAGAGAATGAGAACAATAAAATGAACTTTACAAATATTAATTTATATAATTAATACTTATCTCTAAACATGAGAAGAGATAATGTTTAGTTCAACATTCCCGTGCAATGATGACAAGTTTATGACATTTGTTTGCCGTATAAAAACAACTACATGATTTTTAAGAAACTTTCCTTACCGATTGCAATCCTCATCTCCATCCATATGAAATCAAAACAAATGCAAATCGATTGATACAGACAATAGCATTTGTTGGAATGCTTGTTTAAAATAAATATAATTGCATTGATGTAGCTAAATCTTGTCTCATAGTGTAAGATGAAATGATCTCCAATTCAACATTTCAATACAAACAAAAGAAAATCACGATAATGTAAGTCGTATAAAAATAATCACATACATCTTTAATAACTTTATTGAACCAGAAGAATCTTCAGCTGCATCTATATCAGATAACGATACCTTCAAGCCGAATGAAGATAATAACATCTATCAAGGATATGGTTGAATGAATAGGAGAATGAGTTGGACACAATATATAGATACTCATTCAGCTGAAATGAAGTCTTCCACCGTACACGTTGCTTTGTGAATAATCAAAAAATCATATATTTCATACACGTATAAGTGTAGACAAATAAACAACCGAACTATATTCAGACAACGGATATAAGGATGCTAGATGGCAAAAAATTGTAGTTCATATTTTAGATTTGGATAGGAAGAATAATATTGTAACACCCCGAAATTTCGCTCCTAAATTTTCGTGTTATTTTACCCTTCATTATTATTTTCCGTTAACATTATAATATTTTACTTCTTAAAAATATTATATCTTATGTTATTTGTTTTTCAACTATTAAAATGTTATATTTATATTATTTATTTGATGAGAAATTATAGAATTTCTAGTATTTAGAAATACGCGTTTGAGTTAGTATTTTTATTTATTCGATTTGAACTCGTCTGGACCGTACGCATGACTTTTTAATGTGAAGTTTCAAGCTCCTAAAAGCTGTCCTCAAAATCAGAATATTGGAAGCATGGGAGAGGCTTTTGAGCATCCTTGTAACCCTTTGTAACCTCCGTTTTAATTCACCCATTTTATTACCCCATCAATTTCAACTTGTAACCCTCCTTTTTATTTCCCCTTTTGCTTCTGATTTATGGCCAGAAAATTCAGACCATCTCCACATATTGTTCGGCCATTTCACGAGGGGAAGAGAAAACAAAAAGCGAGTAAAGTTCATCCCGGATTTCCCTGTCACACCTTCACGAAAATGACAATATCTCGAGATCTAACCGTTGGATCGTCTTCAAATTTGGAAAGAATGTTGAGAACATCTTGTTCGTCACTTTAACCAGTTCGATTTTGCATCCGAGTTTCAGATCGTCGGGAATCGTTGTCGGAACAGAACAGTACGTAATGGAAATGCAAGTAATTGGAGGTCATCAAAGGTAACTAATGGTTTCCCTAGACCGATTAGAATTCGTATAGGGTTTATATTAGTTTTAATAGTTAAGTTGGGTTAGTATCATTTTAGGAATTTTTGGGTGGGAATAGTTTCATGTTGTACGTTTATTTTCATGAGTTTTATTCGCCAAGCAACGACAACAGCAAGTGAGAATTATTCGTTTTTCAGATCTATAATTTCTTGATCTTTGTTTTGATTAATATTCATCTACTTTGAGATCTATAATATCTTCTCTCTTTTGTATTTTCGTTCGTTCTTTTACTGTAAATTTCGTTCGTAAATTGTATTTTCGTTCGTTTTTTTTTACTGTAATTTCAGATCTACAATTATTTCTCGTTTTTTTGTATTTTCGTTCCTATTTTTTTTACTGTAAATTGTAATTTGATGTTCTTGTTGATTGTTAATATATAATTTGATTCGTTTTTTTGATTTTCCCTGTTGAAAATTTCTTGATATATTTAGGAGAAAAAATTGCAAAAAAAAAATTTTTTTTTTTGGGTCAAAAGGACTGCGGTTATGGTCAAAAGGGCTGCGGTTTGTACAAAGAAGGGCAGCGTTTTAGGCCCAAAACCGCAGCCCTTCCAATATGGAAGGGCTGTGGTTTTGGGCCTAAACCACAACCCTTCGTTGTGAAGGGCTGCTACGGAATGGGCTGCTGGCAAAAAACGCAGCCCTTAGGGCTGTTTTGACCGCAACCCTTCCGTTTGTTTCCACTAGTGTATAACAGGGTATTGTAGAGGATCGTAGCATCCATAATAGTGACATACACGTTGACTTGCACCTGAATGTGGTCGTACAATAATGTCATGAGTCAATGGTTGAGACGAACCACCATCTTCAACCCAAATAGCGGTAACTTGAGATGCAACTGGGGCGTTATGAGTACGCTGATCGTGGTTGGGGTCTGAACGAATCACTATGCGACTGGTGTCATTAATATGCTGGTCTTTTATTGAGCGGAAAAACTTTGCGTACGGATTTGACTCCATTACTTGCATCAAAGTGGAAATAACACTTGGCAGCAATTTAGAAGAACTTTGGACCCGATGTTCCATTTCGGTATCGAAAAAATATAACTGCAGATATCGTGGAGCTTGTTCATTCGGAAGTAGGTCGTTAATATAATGATACACTTGCCCTTGAACTTTAAAAGTGTATATTCCATGATCTCTTCGTGCGAGTTCTTTGTCTTTTTTTACTCCAAAATATGTAAATGAAAATATACTGTTATATAACATTATATATTGTCTAAAGTTCTTTGAATCATCAGCTGTTGATAAAAATAATCTATAAAGATCGGGCTGTAGTAAATTACTTGCTAGACGAATATCTCCCTCGTTGCAACAGAATTTGGTAGATTCGTCTTCGAGAAGTTTAGCACCACAATGTTGACATGCGGATGGAATTGGAAGAATATAAGGTTCATGTGGCACTTTTTAAGTACCTTGTATAAGACGAAAATCATTTAATTTGAAAATATTTAACACAATATGATATAGTATATATTTTGGAAATATATTTGGTTGATAAAAATTACAACCTGAAGTATTATGACGAACTTTGGATGAAGTTTTTTTCCCATGCGAGGTTGATGCTTCGTTTTCTTTATAACTCATACCTAATGGTTTTGAACATATAATCATAATACACGATACAAAATAAAGGCACATATAATATTTAGAAAGTCACTATCAAATTATCGAAGTTGAAAGTAAAATAAACAATATAGTACATGCATAAAAGCTACTCTATACAGATAACATACCTACAGAATCACTGATTGGATTATCCTTCGTTGGTAATAGATTTGTATTCAATATCTGCAATTTCATATATTTTGTCAATTAGATAATTCTATTTTTATTGTACATTTTCAACCACAAGTTAAGTCTACAAACATAGTATGAAAGTAATAATGTTAGATTGATGATCACAAAATTGCAATTAGTCTATACAAATTAGAAATCAAATTGAATTTGCTAACTATGTAATTGCAATTATTGTAATTTAATGAAGATTTGCAGAATGGTAATTACTATTTAGGTTTTCCCACTAATTATTTATCTAAATAATTGGTGCATTTAATGTTAACCATATAGTTAAAATTATTTTTTTAAAAATTATTGTATAATATAGGGAGCTATAGTATACTATGATGAAAATCTACTTTATTTTTTCATGTTCAAATTAACATATTTGTAGATTAATATGTAAAATACAAAATGAAGAATTTAATATATGTTGATCTGTAATAAAATTTATTATTGCATAATTATTAATTCGGTTTTTTCACCAAATACCTGACAAATAAATTTATTCACCAAATACCCCCACTTTTTTTGGAATTCACCAGATACCCCTGACCTTTGAAAAAATTCACCAGATGCCCAAATGACTAACGGCGGTTAACTCAGTCATTAACCTTAATTAACCATAAAAAGCCCTAAAAAACACTAAAAACCCTAATTAAACCTAAAACCCTAAAACTCTAACTAACCCTAAAACCCTAACTAACCCTAAACCCACCCCTAGCCCACCACCCCCCACCCACCCCCCAAGCCCAACACCCCCCACCCCCATCCCGACTCACCACCCCCCACCCCACCCCAACAACTCCAACCCCACCCCCCCCCCCCGCCCCGCCTCCTCCTCCCCACCACCCCTGACCCACCCCGCCTCCCCCTTCCCACCCACCCCGGCCCACCGCGCCTCCCCCTTCCCACCACCCCAACCCGCATCCCCCTCCCTTTCCCCCGCAAAATCGGTTGCCCCCCCCCTCCCTCTCCCCTTCCCCCGCGAAATCGGTTGCCCCCCTCCCTCCCCCCCGGCTCGGACCACCATCTCCATCATTCGAACCACCATCTCCACAATCGAACACCATTTACCGAAATCGAGCCAACCAAGCCCAAAATCGAGCCACCCAAGCCCCGACATCGACCCAACCAAGCCCGGAAATCGAGCCGCCCAATCCCCGTCGTTCTTTGTTGTTGTTGTTTTGGTCCATTAATGTCGCCAAGCCCATTAATGTCGCAAGATCCGAGTAACCTAGTGAAAAAAAGCCGACAAAATCATTCGAGGGAAGGAAGGGGAAGACGAAATCATTCGAAGGTGGGGAGGGGGTGGGCTGCGACTGCGGGAGTGGGGGAGGGGTGGGGGAGAGGTCGGTGGTGTGGCTGCTTGGGGTGGAGGGTTGCGTCGGGGAGGGGGGGCGGCGTGGGGAGGGGTGTCTGGTGGGGGATGCGGGGAGGGGTAGGGGGGTGGGGGGGGGGTGGGTTAGTTAGGTTTTAGGATAAATTAGCTTTTTAGGGTTAATTAGAGTTTTTTAAGGTTAACTAGTTAATTAGTTAACGGTACACTAACGTCCGTTAGCCAAAAGGGCATTTTGGGTATTTTTTTTAAAAGTCAGGGGTATCTGGTGAATTTTTTAAAGGTCAGGGGTATCTGGTGAATTTTGAAAAAAGTGGGGGTATTTGGTGAATAAATTTATTTGCCAGGGTATTTGGTGAAATAACCGTTATTAATTTGATAATATTAATTTAATTATTTAAATTGAGAAATCATTTCTGATTTTTTTTTTAAATTACGTTTTTAAGTAATTAGTACGTTAAATGGTACCCATGTATTTAGAATACCTACAATATTTATTTTTTGTTATATAATATAGGAAGCTGTAATACAATATGACAAAAATCTATGTCACTTTTCCATTGAAATTAACATATTTAAAGACTAATATGTCAATTGCAACATTAGAAATTAAATTTACGTTTTGTAATGAAATTTGATATTGCATAATACATTTCGGTGACTTTAATTACGATTTATTTAAATTTTAAATAATGATTCTGCGTTTTTTTTCGTGAATTTTTGTATCTGGATGACTGGGTTATCTCTTTTTTCATGTCCTATACTTTCTATAATGAAATGTTAGTAAAATAAAAGAAGAAAGATTATTAAGTAGAAGCAATCCATTATTTGATGTTATTTTTATTACATAGTAGCATTTATTTTAGTAAGTTACATGTTTCTCTTTTAGGATAATTAAAAATGTGTCATTATTCTAACCACAGTCTATTAGAAAGGACAAATTGTCTCATTTACTACGCGTGACATAAAATATTACTATTGATTATATATAATTTTACTCGTAATAGTTTTTTATACCTTTACGATATCTTTTAACAGTTTGATAAGTACAATTTCTAATAATTGTTATTTTATGTGAAATTAATATATTCTTTTTTTTGTATTAGTATATAAGGACTTGAATATGAAAGTTTTTAAAAATTGTAAATACCTAGTTTAAGATTAATTTAGGTGTGTATAGAATTTACGTAACTTAAAAAAATAAATATATAAAAATAACATTGTATCACTTCAACATATAATGTTTGCTTTTTATAGGCTTCATTGGGGTGGCATATATATATATATATATATATATATATATATATATATGTTTATTTGCATATATTTATTTCATTTAAACATTGGGAGTAACACAGAACTATATTTCTCGCACTATCCCAACCCATATATTTTGCTTACGATTTATTTTTCACAACATGAAATGAAACCGTAAAAATTTAAGGGAAGACAAATTTATCCACATATAATAATATAACTATATCTTTAAAGAACTTCATAAATTTTTATTTTCAGGCTAAAAAAGATGGTTAAATTAATCCACTTGCATATAATATGAAAATTTAGATGTCTACATTATTATTTTTACTATCATGTTTGTAATGAATTAATTTATATACAAATGTCATTAGTTAATTTTTAGCTTAAAATATATGAAAACTAATGAACAATTCTTTCTAATCTAATTTTCCTTATAATTCATATTTGAAGATATCAACTGAGATTACTATGTTTACAAAATAAAATATATAGACACATAATATTATATAAATGATCAAAGAGTATATATACATATTAAAAAGATTGCCTAAGCGTAAAAAAACTAACTTACATAGCATGGAAATTATACCTCTACGTGCATCTTTCTTCCTTTTATATGTTTACACTAAAGTAGTTTATGTATGGGTGATCATTCGTATTTTCTTTTGTTGCATATATTTTTTTTTCAATGTTTGAAAGGTTGCATACCATCTAGGTTGAGTCGTACATTCAATTTTATAGACAAACTCACTAACATGGTGCCAAAATTTGCATATAATATACTTTTTTTTTTATCTAATAGATCTCTGTGGAAATTTGTTATTTTCAGCACCGCTTTGTAACTTAAAACCAGAAAAATATAAAAAAGTTAAATAAATACGAGAAAGTAGAAAAAAAATAAGGAAAAGAAATTAATATTGATCTTATCCTACACTGAATATATAATATAATAATATAAATGGGAAAATGATTCATCGTACTGACTATTTCTAATATTATTATAATAATTTGTCGTTTACACTTAATTAATATAATAAGTAAACCGTTATAAACATCATTATGTTTACGTAAGTAAGAGTCATTTTATATAGAAGAAAAAATAATTTCTAGTTAAGCAAGTTCATGCAAGTAAAAAAAATGATAAATTACATAACAAATGTAGTTTTCAGTTGGAGAGAATGAGAACAATAAAATGAACTTTACAAATATTAATTTATATAATTAATACTTATCTCAAAACATCAGAAGAGATAATTTAGTTCAACATTCCCATGCAATGATGACAAGTTTATGACATTTGTGTTGCCGTATAAAAACAACTACATGATTTTTAAGAAACTTTCCTTACCGATTGCAATCCTCATCTCCATCCATATGAAATCAAAACAAATGCAAATCGATTGATACAGACAATAGCATTTGTTGGAATGCTTGTTTAAAATAAATATAATTGCCTTGATGTAGCTAAATCTTGTCTCATAGTGTAAGATGAAATGATCTCCAATTCAACATTTCAATACAAACAAAAGAAAATCACGATAATGTAAGTCGTATAAAAATAATCACATACATCTTTAATAACTTTATTGAACCAGAAGAATCTTCTGCTGCATCTATATCAGATAACGATAACTTCAAGCCGTATGAAGATAATAACATCTATCAAGGACTTGGTTGAATGAATAGGAGAATGAGTTGGACACAATATATAGATACTCATTCAGCTGAAATGAAGTCTTCCACCGTACACGTTGCTTTGTGAATAATCAAAAAATCATATATTTCATACACGTATAAGTGTAGACAAATAAACAACCGAACTATATTCAGACAACGGATATAAGGATGCTAGATGGCAAAAAATTGTAGTTCATATTTTAGATTTGGATAGGAAGAAATAATATTGTAACACCTCGAAATTTCGCTCCTAAATTTTCGTGTTATTTTACCCTTCATTATTATTTTCCGTTAACATTATAATATTTTACTTCTTAAAAATATTATATCTTATGTTATTTGTTTTTCAACTTTTAAAATGTTATATTTATATTATTTATTTGATGAGAAATTATAGAATTTCTAGTATTTAGAAATACACGTTTCAGCTAGTATTTTTATTTATTCGATTTGAACTCGTCTGGACCGTGCGCATGACTTTTTAATGTGAAGTTTCAAGCTCCTAAAAGCTGTCCTCAAAATCAGAATATTGGAAGCATGGGATAGGCTTTTGAGCATCCTTGTAACCCCTTGTAACCTCCTTTTTAATTCACCCATTTTATTACCCCATCAATTTCAACTTGTAACCCCCCTTTTTATTTCCCCTTTTGCTGCTGATTTCTGGTCAGAAAATTCAGACCATCTCCCCATATTGTTCGGCCATTTCACGAGGGGAAGAGAAAACAAAAAGAAGAGTAAAGTTCATCCCGGATTTCCCTGTCAAACCTTCACGAAAATGACAATATCTCGAGATCTAACCGTTGGATTGTCTTCAAATTTGGTAAAAAATGTTGAGAACATCTTGTTCGTCACTTTGACCGGAACGATTTGGCATCCGAGTTTCAGATCGTCGGGAATCGATGTCGGAATAGAACAGTACATAATGGAAATGCAAGCAATTGGAGGTCTTCAAAGGTAACTAATGGTTTTCCTAGATCGATTAGAATTCGTATAGGGTTTATATTAGTTTTAATAGTTAAGTTGGGTTAGTATCATTTTAGGAAATTTTGGGTGGGAATAGTTTCATGTTGTACGTTTATTTTCATGAGTTTTATTGATTATATGATGTTATGGTTATGTGTAAACTTGGTAGTTAGTTAAGAATGATTATGTATAGCCATAACTTGAGGATTTGTGCTATTGATTTTAGGTTATTTCTATGAAAAGTACTTGTGTTAGTCTGATCAATGTTTTATTACCTCTAACCAAAAACAAATCTGTAGCCAAGTGTTGTGTTGCAATGCCAACCATGAATATTGAATTTGTGGATGAAGTTAGGGGTTTTGGATTGTCAATGTGTGGGCTTGGGATGCAGCAGGTGTTGCTGAAGTATTTTAAGTTGCTGCTTCTAGTGTTGTTATGCTTAATTTGTGGTGTCTTAGTAGCTTGGTTCAACAAATTCTTAGCCATTGATCTTAGTCACCATGCTCCAGTTGGTTATAAAATGTGCCTTTTTTTCACATATTTCATTTTTTTTTGTATTTTTATGTAATGTCATCGTGTAGCTTGTTTTCATGAGTCATTAATTCATGATAATATTATGATGTAAAGTTTATGAGTTTTGTTTTATTATTAGTACTACTACTACTATTATTATTATTATTAATAATAATAATATTATTATTATTATTATTATTATTTTTATTATTATTATTATTATTATTATTATTATTATTATTATTATTATTATATTTTTATTGTTATTATTATTTTTTGTTATTAGTATTTTGAGAAGAGTGTTATTGTGAACTGAAATTCTTGGGTTGTGATCCTAGATTTCTGCTGATTTGGTGTAAGGCCTTAAGGGCATCCGTGTTATTTGATAATTGAGTATTATTTTATTATTATTATTATTATTGTTTGAGAGTAAGATTATCCGGAGGGACGTAATCCCGAGGTGAAGAACATGCAAACCATCGGACGTAATCCTGGGTATACCTTGGTTTTATTGTCGTCCGAGAGGTCGGTGGGGACGTAATCCTACACCGCATCGTGAGTATGGCCATTCTTAGACACAGGCAGTAGGGAACGTAACACATATGTTGTCTGGAGGTTGTATGACATTACCATAGGAAGTGGGTTGTCCATTAGCGTTCAGCTCTCTCACTCAAACTAATTATATTATTTTTATTACTTTAAACTTTGATGGTTTATGATATTGATACTTGAGTTTATATACTACCTCCGTATTTTTTTAGTTGCATCATTTGGTTTTGTGGCACTATTCATCAACCAACTTTGTTAAATTATCTCGCATTATTATATAAGAAAAAATATAGTCAAGTGGGGTCTTGTTAGATTTGTCTTAAGAGATATTAATGTTCAAAGAATCGTCTCGACAAATGTAAAAAAGCAAATGTTGCAACTAAAAAAATACAAAGGTAGTATATAGTTATTTATCCATTTTGTATATTCTGTTATCTTTATCTATTTATATTAATCATGTTGTACTATATTTGTTTAAGGGTTTTATTTGATTATCTGAAGTTTACTATTGAGATGTTTCTGTATAACTTAATTATTAAGGCTTTTATAACTCTTATATGGATCCTAATTGGGCTGGGAGAGCTCTTAGTTACTCCTCCACTGATTTTGGATGTTTGTTGATATATTTTGCAGGTGATTATTTTGTGTTATGGGAAATGAGAGAAAGGCTATTTAGGATTTTTGTTTGAAACATCTTATTTTACTTTATATTTACTATATATATTGGGTTTATGAGGTTGTTTTGCCTCTTTATGGTTATTTTGAGTTAATTCATTTGGGTTTTATTTTATTTAGTTTATATTTAACCCTGATTTAGAGTGACATTTCCGTCAGACGATATTTCCGCTATCGTCATTCCTATAATAAAATGTTCTATTTTTGCTTATATTATGTCTTTAAAAGGACGGAGTGTTACAGTTGGTATCAGAGCAAATGATCCAAAAACTCTCATTGAGTTGCTACATATTCCATGAAAAATGTGTAGTTGTTGCATCTAGGATTATTAGTATCTCAGGCTTCAAGAAAAGTTCTTAGTGAGAGTTACTTGGGTAGGAAGAAAGCCCCGGGAATTATTATCTTTGTTAAACGATGTGCTATATGTTATTCTTATGTGTTAGATAGTGAGGTTTAGCAAGGACTAACGTTTTTGTTTTTGCAGAGTACCTCCAAGGCGTTAATTAGATGCCCGAAACAAAGTTCTATATATGTAGTCGTCGTATAGCGTATTTTCGTGTCGTTTTAAGTTTCGAGGACGAAACTTTCTTAAGGGGGAGTGATAGTAACACCCCGAAATTTCGCTCCTAAATTTTCGTGTTATTTTACCCTTCATTATTATTTTCCGTTAACATTATAATATTTTACTTCTTACAAATATTATATCTTATGTTATTTGTTTTTCAACTTTTAAAATGTTATATTTATATTATTTATTTGATGAGAAATTATAGAATTTCTAGTATTTAGAAATACGCGTTTGAGTTAGTATTTTTATTTATTCGATTTGAACTCGTTTAGACCGTGCGCATGACTTTTTAATGTGAAGTTTCAAGCTCCTAAAAGCTGTCCTCAAAATCAGAATACTGGAAGCATGGGAGAGGCTTTTTAGCATCCTTGTAACCCCTTGTAACCTCCTTTTTAATTCACCCATTTTATTACCCCATAATTACCCCATCAATTTCAACTTGTAACCCCCCTTTTTATTTCCTCTTTTGCTGCTGATTTCTGGTCAGAAAATTCAGACCATCTCCCCATATTGTTCGACCATTTCAAGAGGGGAAGAGAAAACAGAAAGAAGAGTAAAGTTCATCCCGGATTTCCCTGTCACACCTTCACGAAAATGACAATATCTGGAGATCTAACCATTGGATCGTCTTCAATTTTGGAAAGCATGTTGAGAACATCTTGTGTCGTCACTTTGACCGGATCGAATTAGCATCCGAGTTTCAGATCGTCGGGAATCGTGGTCGGAACAGAACATTACATAATGGAAAATCAAGTAATTGGAGGTCTTCAAAGGTAACTAATGGTTTCCCTAGACCGATTAGAATTCGTATAGGGTTTATATTAGTTTTAATAGTTAAGTTGGGTTAGTATCATTTTAGGAAATTTTGGGTTGGAATAGTTTCATGTTGTACGTTTATTTTCATGAGTTTTATTGATTATATGATATTATGGTTATGTGTAAACTTGGTAGTTAGTTAAGAATGATTAGGTATAGCCATGGAACATGAGGATTTGTGCTATTGATTACAGGTTATTTCTATGAAAAAAGCATGTGTTAGTCTGATCAATGTTTTATTACCTCTAACCAAAAACAAATCTGTAGCCAAGTGTTGTGTTGCAATGCCAACCATGAATATTGAATTTGTGGATGAAGTTAAGGGTTTTGGATTGTCAAAGTGTGGGCGTGGGATGCAGCAGGTGTTGCTGAAGTATTTTAAGTTGCTGCTTCTAGTGTTGTTATGTTTGATTTGTGGTGTCTTAGTAGCTTGGTTCAACAAATTCTTAGCCATTGATCTTAGTCACCATGCTCCAGTTGGTTATAAAATGTGCCTTTTTTTCACATATTTCATTTGTTTTTTTTTTTTTTGTATTTTTATGTAATGTCATCGTGTAGCTTGTTTTCATGAGTCGTTTAATGCATGATAATATTATGATGTAAAGTTTATGAGTTTTGTTTTATTATTAGTACTACTACTACTATTATTATTATTGGTATTATTATTATTATTATTATTATTATTATTATTATTATTAATTGTTATTATTATTATTATTATTATTATTATTATTATTATTATTATTATTATTATTATATTTTTGGAGTTATTATTATTTTTTGTTATTAGTATTTTGAGAAGAGTGTTATTGTGAACTGAAATTCTTGGGTTGCGATCCTAGATTTCTGCTGATTTGGTGTAAGGCCTTAAGGGCATCCGTGTTATTTGATAATTGAGTATTATTTTATTATTATTATTGTTTGAGAACAAGATTATCTGGAGGGACGTAATCCCGAGGTGAATAACATGCAAATCATAGGACGTAATCCTAGGTATACCTTGGTTTTGTTGTCGTCCGAGAGGTCGGGGGGACGTAATCCTATACCGCATCGGGAGTATGACCATTCTTAGACACATGCAGTAGGGAACGTAACCCATAGGCTGTCTGGAGGTTGTCTGACATTACCATAGGAAGTGGGTTGTCCACTAGCGTTCATCTCTCTCTCTCAAACTAATTATATTATTTTTATTACTTTATACTTTGATGGTTTATGGTATTGATACTTGAGTTTATATATATAGTTATTTATCCATTTTGTTTATTCTGTTATCTTTACCTGTTTATATGAATCATGTTGTACTATATTTGTTTAAGTCTTTTATTTGATTATCTGAAGTTTACTATTGAGATGTTTAGATATAACTTAATTATTAAGGCTTTTATAACTCTTATATGGATCCTAATTGGGGTGGGAGAGCTGTTAGTTACTCCCCACTGATTGTGGATGTTTGTTGATATATTTTGCAGGTGATTATTTCGTGTTATGGGAAATGAGAGAAAGGCTATTTAGGATTTTTATTTAAGACATCTTATTTTATTTTATATTTACTATATATATTGGGTTTATGAGGTTGTTTTGCCTCTTTATGGTTATTTTGAGTTAATTCATTTGGGTTTTATTTTATTTAGTTTATATTTAACCTTGATTTAGAGTGACATTTCCGTCAGACGACATTTCCGCTATCGTCATTCCTTTAATAAAATGTTATATTTTTGCGTATATTATGTCTTTAAAAGGACAGAGTGTTACAAATATGGTTAATGTCAGGTTGAAGAAGTGGAAAGAAAACCTCATAGTTCATGTATGTTACGGTGGGTTATATATTCTCAAAACTTAGGAAAAAAACAAAAATATAGATCTATTACACTTGTGAAATTTTAAAGAAGACAAAAACAGGAATAGTACTAAGAAGTGACTAATGGAAACACTATTCAAACAACAGAACTTTGAGTAAAAACAAAATCTACTAGTATTATAAGATTACGCAAAAAGACAAAAAGCATATCTTACTATCAATTTGGGACACAAAATTTAATGGATACAAATAAAACATTTTTAAAAAGATATTTGTTAACAAACATTTACTGTACTAAACATACAATAATATGGACAATTGCATAACAACATTCAAATATTTGAAATATGATGCACAAGCATTATAGTTTAGCTTACATATAACATTTAAAATGGGAAATCAACTTAAATATTATATGGTAATCATCAAAGATATGCAAATATATTCATTCAATACTTACATTATGATAATTGAACTGTAATAGTATGAGTTTTGATGGCTGAACTATAAAAACATAAAATTGAGTGGTTGACTTGTAATAACATATACTCTATTTGAATTTTTGTATGTTATTATTATTTAGTTTGCTCAGCAAATTCGTGTAATTGCTTATAAATTTTTAATAGAAGACAAATCATCTTAATTGAACAAATGTATTTTGTATTTCTTAAATATACATCATGTTGGAAAAAATTATTATATATAATAAATATATGTAATTAATATTAATAATTGTTAATAAAAAAATGAGCTTATAAAACAACATCTGTAAAATTTCATAAACTAAACATCAGAATCAAATGATGAAAACAAAGCATATCTATTATTTCATATCCATCATTAGAAGTTATGAAATTTTATTGAAGAAACAAACAAAATATATAAAAAATATATTACTTGTGAAACATATAAAGGAGCAAAAAATTTATAGTAGTATGATTTAACCATTGCAAACAATACTGACAACAAAAAGCAAACATGATATCACATTTTGGAACTTGTGAAAAACATAGATAACAACAAAAGTACATAGTGTTGTCAAATCACACATATGAAGACAACATGTGATTCTATGTTATGTATTACATATTTGTGGTACTATTTCATGCGTCCATGAAGATACAAAATATCATCATCATAGAACTTACAATAAAATTAATTTAATCATAATGTCTTTCGGTAAATATACTATTTATATTGCTTATCAATCGATGTACATCTTATGTAAGTTAACTATAATACAAAATAGCATATCACATATAAAATATGTACAATAAAAACTTATTCTTATAAGTAATTACACCACATTTTTTTTGCAAATCTAATATAAACAAAACATGAAGCCAAACACATTCAAATCTACAAATAATTTTTTTAAGATACTAAATTTACATAAGTACATCACATGTACAAAATGTACAATGGAAGTAGAAGCTTACTTTCACAAATTATTACCACAACTTTTTTTTCCGACTCTAATATAAACAAAACATCAATCGGAATATATTATAATTTACAAATAACTTTTTTTAAAGATGCTAAGTTACACAATCAACTATCTATATCAAGATTTGAAAAACGCATATGAACCATCTCTCTATATTCACGTAAGATACACATGAAAATATGATTATCATTCCAATATATCCAACTACCACCATTAAAACCACGAGGCTGTCGCACAACGCAACAATTGAACCCAAGAAAATCTCCTAAAGCTCGAGCAGCGTCATTCATTTGTGGGATTGAAACTCGAGGTTCGAACACAACAAAAATATGAGCATTGTACATTCTAACAAGTTCAAGGGCGGTATGTTGGAAAACTTCTCTATTACTTCCGGAAATATTCCAAAGAAGTACACAGATAGACGTTGTAGCAGCAATTGTAGATAATATTGCTTATGAACGAATTGAAATGGAGGAACTGTTAGTTGAAGCTGATGACGATAAATTATGACTTGATGAGGGTAACATTTGATGGCGATAAGGATGAATAATAAAGTGATGTGCATTCCTATAAACCCTAAAGTCTCTACAAAATCCTATAACAACTTCGGCTATGGAAACTTGAGGGTCCAAGAAAAAAGACATAATTGTTCTTTGAAGAATATTAATAGACATGTTAAACTCACTTGCATTTTGACGTCCAAAATATCCATAATGATAAGTTGGAGATGTATGCGGAGGTGGAAGAGACAGTAATTGTGGCAATGTTGTCAATGGAAATCGTCCTCCATAAAGGTGCTCAAGATTGAAAATTACATTTCGATTTCTTAAAAGTGTTCTAAAAAGTGGCTCCACCCACGCACATCCCCATTGAGGATGTGATGACGAAGGTATACAATATTGCGGCGCAAGTGGAGGACGGATAATAGAAGCCATTAGTTGGATCATTGAACACACTGGAATGTGAAATAAAAGGACACTAAATGGTGCTGGTGGAGATGGAAGAACAAACACCTTCATATTGTACATACTCTCTAAAAAACCATGATTTTTTTGATCATTAAGTAAGTTTTGAGCTAAAGCCCAACTATTGGTTTGTGGATATCAAGGAACTTGTATAATATGTATTGAGATATTATTCACAACATCTACTATCCACAACAAATGAATTTGCAATGGATGAATAAGATGCATACTATTAACATCATACAATTGAGTAGAATGAAGAATGATCGGTTTGGTAAGAACTACTGGACATGTAAGATACAAAGGAGGCATGACAAAAAATAAAAAGGAACTATAATGTGATGGTTGTCTGAAGAAACTTTATGATACAAATAAATATGAGAATACTTAATGTAAAGTATTGATATATATATGTGTGTGTGTTTTGGTGTCATGTATATCCTCTCCATATATTCTTATGGTACATTATAAACATAAATTGACACATCATCTTCCAATATGACATCCATGCAAAATTTCATGTTAAAAACTAATTAGTTATATCCCTCCCCTCGTAAAAAAGATTTGTCACATCCGTCAACTAATAAACTTCATGTTATTCTCAAATTAATATGTTTTTGATATCTTATCTCACTTCAACCAACACTACATCAATCAACTAAATCAATAAATCAATTTTTATAACTAACAATTAACAATAATTTACTAACAACACATTCATCCAATTAACCAACATCTAATTGTTTATAACTAACAATTGACATCTAATTGTTTATAACTAACAATTAACATCTAATTGTTTATAATGTACTCCAAACATCTAATTGTTTATAATTAACAATTAACAATAATTTACATCACATTCATCCAATTAACCAACATCCCGTGAAAACAACCCAAGAATTTTTTAACCAACATATCAACATACTTATTCATCAATCAACACAACCATCCAACTTCTCATAGTACTTCTTAACTAATTAACAAATGATTATGATAATTTCTTAATTGCTAACCTTTGAGCTTATACCTCAATATAATTATAGAGAGAAACCTAGTATTATCAATAATTTTGAGTTGTAAATATTAATGATTTCCAAGTTAATTTTAGAAAACAAACTGAGTAAGGAAATTCATGTCTACACATCAGAAGCTGACACGAAGAAATCACAATTTTAATTGCCAACAATCGTCACAAAAATTCGATTAAATCACGTAATTTTCACTCTTAGACATTCACAATAACACTGAAAATTAATATTACATGATCATGCATATCAAAAAGAATAAATTTTTTTACTACTGACCTCAAAATTAATACTTTTGGTAGCCATTCCTGGTTTGTAAGGGCATGCTTTTAGGTTTGCTATACTCCCACCCAAGTAATCGAAATAATCTTGCCTAAAACCTACAAACAATATCCATCAAAACAACCAAATTACATAGAATTAAATGTGGAAGATAAAAGCGAAAACCCACCAAAAGAACACGGGTTTACCATAAGTTTATGAAACCACAAAGCACAAACCATCAACCAAATGAGATTTGAAGCTCATAATTAATTCCATAAACTCAGTGCCAAAATCTATATATCCTTCAATTGCTCCATAAACTATGAAAATTCATGAATATACATGAGGAAGCAGACAATAATAATAGTTGAATAACTAAGATACTACAAACTCACCACACTTACTCAATCAACCCACATAACCATCTAATTTATCGTAGGTCAACCAACACTACATCAATCAATTTACCATACTTTCATAATGAAATCAACTAATCATAATCCCAACTTTATCAAAAATCATCTTTTGGCTATACAATGTTATTTAGAAATGGATACATCACCCAAAAATTTGACTCAAAGAATAAGCTCCTAGTCCACTTCCATGAATAAAATTTTCTTATGCTATAAAATTTGCATTTCTTTAAAATGGTAGTGAAATTGGGAAGCTAACGCTACAACAAAAGCACATATCATCTAGTGATTTATGTTTTCTGGAGCTTCGTGGGTGCTAATTTGGCCTAAAATTTTTTTGGGTAGTAATCTCATTACTTGAAGAGTTCTGGGTAAACACTCCTTTGTTATACTTAATTAAAATAGATGGAAGCCAATTTTTTATTCCAAATTTGTAGGCTATTTCTCTTTCTTTCATGTATTGTTGTCCAATAGCAGTCAACATGTTTTCCTTCACTTGTCAAATTGAAAATTGATTTTCTTTGTGGAAGATTTTTTTTAAAAAAGAAGAGTTTGGTAGGGACTCGAAAATAAAACAGTAAGAATCAAAATTGACTAAATTAAATACCACTATTATTCTCAGTGATGAACTAAGGCATTTTAAATTAAATTCCCCACCCTCCCCATTGAATACATTCATATGTAAGAAACTCAGGTGAGCCTATGATGAATAAGAAAAGCTAACAACAGAGCATAAGAAAGAAAAGTAAAGTACACTTCTAAGTTAGTAGTATAACCTTATTTATAATACTTGAAACCGAACTCTTAGACGTACAATGTAGCGTATAAGTTTAGGAAGATGATGATATATAAAAATAAACAGGATATTTCTCTGTAGATTACTCGAACCAAAAGATGAGAAAAAAAATCTGAAAATAAAGAAAACAAAATTACAAACTTCATACCTGTACTCTCTAAGGACCACCGAACAACATACAGATAGAAGGGGAAGAATAGGGTTTCCGACGACAATGGACGCCTGATCCGGCGATACCACCACGCGGTGGCGAGCACCGCCGGCACTGGGCAACAACTGACAGACTCAGAGATGTGCCGACCTCATTGAGCCTAAGGATGTCATGTAGTAACCACTACCCAGTACAAAATCTGATCAAAGGGAAGTCTCTATTCTCTATACATATTGATGCACATATAATGCCTCTATCACTTGGGATTTCCTCCAATCAATTTCTTGTAGGTCTTGGTGCTGGTGGTAAATTCTCTTCCACTAAAAATCTAAGAAGCAAGGACAATAGAGACCAATGTCGATTCATCCAGACCTTCAATATTCATAAAATTTTCCACTTTCGAAGATACTTTTGTGTTATAAGGATATTAAATGACAAGACAGACAAAGATAAAGACTTGAATCAACAATCACAAAGTTTGAAGAACATGGGGCGACCATGGATTCAACACAAAGCTACACCCATGGTGATGATGAGGAAAATAGAAAATGATATCACATGTGTGATGATAACGGCGATGCTTACAATGATAGTGATGATGTTGTCGAGAGAGAAAGTAAGAAATTGAGATAATTTTTTTGGTTGGTTAAAAGTAAACCAGAGTCGGAGAAAAGAGAGAAGACACGGTTTGAAGACAACTGGAATTGTGCCAATTTTATTTTATTTTCAAATAAAAAAAAGGAAAAAGGAACAGGTTACTGAGAGAGTGGGACACAGGTGGAATGAATTGTAATTTTGTGGAATCTTGGTCTGTGCACATACCCTTGTGCACCTCAAACCCCAATTCCCTTTTTATATAAGATAAGATAATGGAAAATCTGATCCGGTCTTGTGAACCAGATCAGATTTTATAAAACCGCAGTGGTTTCTAAAATCTTATCCGGTTCACTAAAAGACCGGATCAGATTTTCCGCCCAGCTTTCCCTCCCATTTTTTTATTGATTTTCGGATGCGGTTTTGTAAAAACCGAATATGTTACTAAGTGACAGATAAGGTTTTTTCCACTAGTGAGATTGGACGCTCGTTTCGAGGAGGAAAGAAAACCAACTAATGCATATGCATCTGACCTGACCCCGAAATTAATCATAAGTTTGTTTAATTTCTGAGTTTGGTTAATCTTGAGGATTATTAAGGCCAAGCTAAAGTTCTTTTTTGGCTGAACAAGATTAAGAGAGTTAATGGGAATTAATTAGCACTAATCTTGTTCAAGAGTTGTTGAATTATCTTTAAGTAGCTTATTAGTACTAAAATTGTTTTGAATTAGCTAATTAGTTTAGTTATATGCTTAAATATGTAATGGAGCTAAGCTAGCAGCTGCCCATGAAGGATGTAGAGGTGCTTGCTTGAGGTTCTTGATATTTATTAGTGTTGGTTAAGTCCTAAACATGCTTAACTTACACGAAAACACCGAGTTAGCACCAAAACAGAAAATTGCATCATATTGGCAAAGTTCAAGCCACGGTATTCACTAGCAATTTTGTGATGCTTGTAATGAAGTAATGAAGCCAGAAGGTGAAGCAAGGAGCTTATTCATGCTTACATAGATATATGAAGCCAAGGGTCCAATTACAAAATTTCCTAGCAAGTAAGGAAATCTCCTTATTGGAGTCTTTTGTTTCACGTCATTTTAGGCTTTGGAACTTCTACTACTTGTTCTGCTTTGGGCAGCCACTTTCCGTCATCATCTTGAGGCGTGTGACCTCTGGTTGGAAAGATCTTCAAGTGTAGGAAACCCTCCAATTGGTTTCATAGTTAAATTCGCATCCAATCAGAAGTTATAGCCAAAAGAATAGAGAAAGGTCTTTCTGTCCGGATTTCAGCAGCTTACTCAGCTTTGAGCTTATTTTAAGCATATTTGTAGATCTTTGTTGGCTGTGAATTTTTGACATGTCGTAGTATAAATAGTTAGATGCTAGGTTGTAAAATTTTATGTTTGATTAATAAAAAACCAGAGAGTTCTATTTGAAAACAAGTGTGTATTTAGTGCAAAATCGGGTTTGGTTTTTTTTATCAAAAATCTTTGCTGTTTGCTTGTCATTCATTGAGATGAGAGCTAAGCTAGTATGTAAATTAGGTTGTAAAACAATTTGCTTCACCTTGTTTTAGCCTAGAGTGGTGGTACTTTGGGTTGTGAAAGTGGTGGTAGTTTGTCATAGACAAATCGGGTTTGTTTTCTTTAGTTCTGTTAAGAATGATTTTTGACTTCTCTTAACTAATGCTCTCATGTGCTTAATCAATATGCATCATTTGGTATCAGAGCTATAGGTTGGTTGACATCATTCTTAAACACCTAATTACATCCTTAAACACATTCCAAAAGCCTAACACATAGCCTAAACACTCACCCACAAAAACACTGAAACCGAAAGTCCTAAAACACTATTTTTGTCCATACTTTCTATCACCCTAAAATTTGGTTTACCTTTGTTAATTCTTCATGGAACAACAAGGAGAAAGTCTGTTTAGAAGGGGGATGAGTGCACACCAAGCTAGAGTAGTTGGAGTAGAAAAAAAACAAAGTGGAGCAATTAGCTGAACAAATTAGCTCGATTTTAGACTTTTTAAGAGATGTACAAGGTAATAGACGTGTAAGAGGAGAGGGTGCAGTAGGTGAGAGAGCTAGTTATGCTAGTTATAGTGGGGATGACTATGAAGAAGGAAGGAGAAGAAGAACAACTAGAGTTAAGGACGAGTTTAAAGACCTTAAACTAGAAGTTCCAGAGTTTGATGGCAACTTAAATCCTGATTTCTTCTTAGAATGGGTAACTAGATGTGAGAGGATTTTTGAAATTAAAGGGTATGATGACATCAAATCCTTTAAGGTGGCAGTAGTGAAGTTAAAAGTTTATGCTTCTTTATGGTGGGAAAACGTGATTCTCCTAAGGGTTAGGAAAAGAAAACTGAAAGTAAGTAGTTGGGAGAAGCTAAAGAGGCTAATAAGAGAAAGATTTTTACCTTCTTCTTATACCTTAGATTTGTATAATCAATTGGCAGAGTTGAAGCAAGGTACTATGGGGGTAGACATTTATATGCATGAATTTGAAAAGTTATTATTAAAGCTGGATATATAAGAGAGGGAGGAGGAAACCATGGCTAGATTCCTAGGTGGGTTAGAAAGGAGTATAGCTAAGAAGTTGGAGTTGCAACCTTACTCTACTTTGGATGAATTTTTCAGATTAGGGTGGAGAAGCACTAGCAAGAGAAGAGAAAGAAGAAGATGGCTTGGAGAGAAGACGAGGAGGAAGGCTCATCTCACACTCCACAAGATGAACCAGCAAAGGCTGAAAATAATGGCCAAAAGAAGCTCACAAAGAAGGAGGAAGTCAAGTGCTATAAATGCCAAGGCTATGGCCATTATGCAACTAAATGTCCGAACAAGAGAGTCATGACTCTTGTAGACATTCAAGCCATAGAAGAAGAAGTATCCAAGCAACAAGAAGAAGAGGAGGAGGTGGACGAAGAGAATGCTAAAGAAGAAGTGGTGATTGAACTAATACAAGTAGGTACAACACTCATAACAAGAAGGTTAATCCACGAAGAGGGGTCCTCCAAAGGCCTCACGAAAAGGGAGCAGATTTTCAAGTCAAGTTGTGAAGTGGGAGGCAAGAAGTGCTCACTTGTGATAAATAGTGGCAGTTGTGCCAATCTAGTGTCCTTAAACATGGTTAAGGAGATGAAGCTTCCATTGATCCAGCATTCAAAACCCTACCTTCTTCAATGGGTTAATAATGAAACTTCAATTAAAATTTCTAACCAAGCACTAATTTGTTTTTCTTTTGGCAGCTACTATGAAGATAAACTGCTTTTTGATGTGTTACCCATGGAGGCGTGTGAAATCTTATTAAGAAGGCCTTGGATGTATGATAGGCGAGCACAACATGATGGTTATGAAAACACTTATAGCCTAGAAACAAACCTTCAATTCATTACACTCGAAACGTCCACATTAAAACCAAAATCCACTGAAAACAAACCGAGTGCAAACCTTATACCCTTAAAAAAAAGAGTGAAAGAAAGAAAAACCAAGAAAGAATTCAAGAAGGGGAGTGCACTAACAATAAATTTAATGTTTCAGGTACAAAAGAGAAGAAGAAGATTCGAGGACGAATCTTACTTCAAGAAGGGGAGAATGATGCATATGCATCTGACCTGATCTCAAAATTAATCATAAGTTTGTTTAATTTCTAGGTTTGGTTAATATTGAGGATTATTAAGATCTTCAAGGGATTAATTTGCTCTAATCCAGGAGGTAATGATAAAGAACAAGCACGACCTAAGCTTAGGAACAAGGGAACTTGTATCCGAAGCTAAAGTTCTTTTTTGGCTGAACAAGATTAAGAGAGTTAATGGGAATTAATTAGCACTAATCTTCTTTAAGAGTTGTTTAATTATCTTTAAGTAGATTATTAGTACTAAAATTGTTTTGAATTAGCTAATTAGTTTAGTTATATGTTTATATGTGTAATAGAGCTAAGCTAGCAGCTGCCCATGAAGGATGTAGAGGTGCTTGCTTTAGGATCTTGATATTAATTAGTGTTAGTAAGTCCTAAACATACTTAACTTACACTAAAACAATGAGTTAGCACCAAAACAGAATATTGCATCATTTTGGCAAAGTTCAAGCTACGGTATTCACTAGCAATTTTGTGATGCTTGTCATGATGTAATGAAGCCATAAGGTGAAGCAAGGAGTTTATTCATGCTTACATAGATGTATGAAGTCAAGGGTCCAATTACAAAATTTCCTAGCAAGGAAGGAAAGCTCCTTATTGGAGTCTTTTGTTTCACGTCATTTTAGGCTCTGGAACTGCTGTTACTTGTTCAGCTTTGGGCAGCCACTTTCTGTCATCATCTTGAGGCGTGTGACCTATGGTTGGAAAGATATTCAAGTGTAGGAAACCCTCCAATTGGTTTCATAGTTATATTCGCATCTAATCAGAAGTTATAGCCAAAAGAATAGAGAAAGGCCTTTCTGTCCGGATTTCAGCAGCTTACTCAGCTTTGAGCTTATTTTAAACATATGGATTTTTTGATTTTTACCACCTTTTAAAATCACAGTTTTCAAGATAACCACCTTATAAGTTCATTTTTTTAAATAACCACCTTATATAACCTAAATCTCTTTAAATACATACCAATTGATAAATTTCGTCCAAGAAATCGATCTTAAAAAAGGATAAAAACCTTTTATACATTCTAATGAATAAAGGTGGATGTAATGGAATCATTCTTAAACCCTTATTGAGGATGATTCCCTTGACAGAATTTGTCAATTGGTAGGTATTTAGAAGGATTTAGGTCATATAAGGTGGTTATTTAAAAAAATGAACATATAAGGTGGTTATTTTGAAAAACTTGATTTTATAAGGTGGTTCAAGTCAAAAAATCCTAAACATATTTGTAGATCTTTGTTGGCTGTGAATTTTTGACATGTTGTAGTATAAATAGTTAGATGCTAGGTTGTAAAATTTCAAGTTTGATTAATGAAAAACCAGAGAGTTCTATTTGAAAACAAGTGTGTTTTTAGTCTAAAACCGGGTTTGGTTTTTTTTATCAAAAATCTTTGCTATTTGCTTGTCATTCATTGATATGAGAGCTAAGCTAGTAAGTAAATTAGGTTGTAATACAAGTTGTTTCACCTTGTTTTAGCCTAGACTGGTGGTACTTTGGGTTGTGAAAGTGGTGGTAGTTTGTCGTAGACAAACCGGGTTTGTTTTCTTTAGTTATTTTAAGACCGATTCTTAACTTCTCTTAACTAATGCTCTCATGTGCTTAATCAATATGCATCACCAACAACGCTCGCGTTGCCAACCACCACTATCCACGCTCGTCTTCGCCACCGAATTTAGGGTTCATATTTAGGTGTAATTTCATGAGTAATTTCGTTGTAATTTTTTTTTTATTTTTTTGGTTTCTTTTTCTTCTACTTTAGTTTATTTGTAATTTTTATTTTCGTTTTCTTGTAATTTAGGGTATTTCACCACCACTGGACTCTTTTTTCGTTTTTGTTTATTTTCGTTTTGTTGGTGGATTGAATTTTTCGTGTTTTGTTGCTGTAATTTTTCTGTAATTTCTACATTTTCATATGTTTCATTCAGTTGTGGGTTGTAAAAATAATTATCAAACTTGCTATCTAGTTTAATGTTATGTACTTATCTGTTCAAGTTGGTTCTATTGTAATATTTGGATCAAAATTCAACTTTTTATTTGTTTTTGAGAAGTACTTTGACAAAATTTTCCGCATTGGGAATTGTATTAAGGAACTCAAGTTTAGTTAGTAGAATTCAGTGGTCATTGGTAAGTTTGATTTTAAAATCTCAAAATCGAATTGAAGAAGTTGGTGATGCACTAGTTGTAGCCTGTGCCCTATAGGCAGTTTGCTAGACTTTTTTTTGACACAAATTGTACTTCAATTGATCCGGTTCTAAGGTAAAAAGCGGATCAGTTAACCAATAACAGATCTGGTTTTGACCTTAAAATCGGATCAATTAATGGTTAACTGATCCGGTTTTGAACCGGATTAGTTATATTTCGTTAACAACTCCTATCCCAACTGATCTGGTCCATTTTCGGATCAGATAAACCAAATTTGACCGGATCAATTGGGCTTTTTTCCACTAGTGGTATAAATAATGAATTTAGGGGTTTTTGTGAATACCTTATTAGATATTGTTATTTTAGAGACAGGGACGAGATGTGATGCTTACAAATGTCTCATGAAGTTCATATTATAGAATTGATAGAGAATGTATATTATATACAAAGTACGGTTAAACTCATCAAATATTAATGAGTTAGAGGAAAAGGGGATTTTATAAGGACAAGTTTGGTTAATGAATTTGGGCTAAGGATTTCTACTAAATAGGTGGATCAAGAATCTATATAGTCTAACTGCTGCTATTGGAGATATTATCGTTTTCGAGTTACATGATTATCGAGACTTAGAGATTTAATGAGGAAGAAGATGATGATCATACTTGGAGAACATGATTCAGGAATTTAAGCTTCTACCTGAAAGATGGACGAATGAACTTTGAATTTGTTAGAAATCATTTATATGTGGACGTCGGAAGGAAGTACAACTGACTCATTCATGGGAAGTAGTACATTTGCCAATAAACTAAGACCATTTTGGTTGACTTTTTCGATTAAGATTCTGAAATGAAGACCATATGTGAATATATATGTTTTAGATTTTAATGTACATGTTTTGTTTTCGATTGAATGATAGTTTACTTGACCAAAAATATACGTTAGGCAAAGTTTTGAGAATCCAATCTCTCTGTTAATGGTAGATTCATGAATGATTATGTTTTCTCAAGTTTCTAGGACGAAACGTTTTCTAAGGGAATGAGAATGTAATATCCAGAAAATCTAAACTTGTTAATTAAAAGATAATTATATTTAATGGTCAAATTTCTACTTTAATATAATAATGTGTGACTAGATTTTTTCTCTAACTTCAAGTTATAATATAAGAACTTAAGTTTCCATCAAATAAACTAATTACATGAATTATAAAAGAAAAGGATGGAAGTAGTAAGTGGGTAACTTTTGTCTTCATGTTAAAGAAAAGGAAAAATGAGGAAATTATTTTCAAACTCATCTCATGAATTCTTCCACTTCCCTTCTTCTTCTGCTCATGCCAACAAGTCAATCATGCCAAACTCCCTCAGCTTTCTCTCTGGCCCAAACCACCGACCCACACCCACCCTTCTCCTAAGTGAACAATGCAGAAGTTTTTGCCCCCCCTAATCACCCTTCTCCTCCCTTATGATCTTGTCCCTTGAATTTAACTATAAATAACCATGAAAATCACTCACCAAATTCACAACAAAAACAATAAAAAACCTTATGTTTTCTCTCGGCAACCACCACGCCACCACCTTCAAACCACGACACCTTCAAGCATCACACCCACCACTCATTTATTCACTCACAAACTCGCCGGATTTAACTATTAATTTCACCGGAAAATGCAACCCAAAGAAACCCCAAAATTCCCCTGTTTTTCCTCTACCTTCTCTGTCCTATGTTTCGAGCTACTGCTCGTACCACCACCAGGTCTGCCACCTTCGGACCACAACAGAACCACCCTCCTCCCGCCGCTGATTGCAGAAGCACCAGTGCGCCACTCTCCTTGCTCATACGCTTCCCCTGCTCTCATGCACTCTCTACCTCTCTCTCGTTCCTTGCGCACACTCTCTCTCCTTGCCTCACCGCTGCACCACTGCCGGGAATCCCGCGCCGACGAGGCCCGTCCATTTTTCTCGTCGATCATCCTCGGTCTTCATTGCTCAAATAAGAGCAGAGGTATGAGATTCATACCTTTGTTTTACTATATCCGATATATGTTAGTTATAATCCAAGCCCAAATTATAAATTTCAGTTTTGGGCCTAAAAGCTCTTTCACCTGGTTGACAACTTAATTGATGCATCAATTGTGTTGGTTTAATGGACTGATTAGGTTAGCTTTAACTAAGCCCCTTAATTTGGTTCCTATGACTATTATCGGGTTATTTTTCCTACTCACTAAGTTAGTTGAGTTTAATTTAAACTAACCATGATCTTAATATACTTATTAATTGTTAATGTTATGATTTATCCTTATTTGTTTCATGAAATGTTATGGTTTAATAACAAACACCCTTATTTAACCTTAGAAACTTAGTATGTTTTATGGAATGATTAAAGGCTTCCAATAACCTTAGTTAATTATATAATTTGAGTCTATGCTATAACTATATTGCTTCACTAAAACTCATATTCACTTATAATGTTTAATTAACTTGTATTGTCAATACAATATGACTAAATAATTAATATTTTGGGAAATCGATGGAGTAAATGATAATTAACTTGTTTAATGATTAGTTTAATGAGAAGCCACCGTAATAAGTATAGTTTAATTAATAATAAATGATTAATTGATATTTAATTATGGACTCACATAATAATCTATAAACATAATAATGAACTCCTATAACGAAATGAAATAGTTATAAGCCTCCCCCGGCTATCAAAGTTGCTAAGCAGGACTATAGGTAACGTCTACTGCTAGCACCCACAATCCCTTTCTAAATATGTTTTATGATATTTCCGCATTATATTATTGTTAATGGATTGTGGGATATTAAATATTTTTTATGAATATGTTAAGTTTCGATGTTATGAATGAATTTCATGAAATAACTTTGATGTTACAATAATTTGATTATGATTACGTTATGATTATGGTTATAACTGTTTCATGATTATGATTACGGTTATGTAGTGTAATTATGGTTACGTTATGATGATGATTATGCTTCATGATTACAATTACGGTTATGTAATGTAACTATGATACGTAAAAAAACGAAACATGATAAAGTTAAGTGGATGATGGTTCTTGGCCATATCCCGTGGGCTCCACAAGTGTCACCTTTGTTGTGACCACCTTTATGTGGGTAACGCAAGTGTCAGCTTTGTTGTAACCGCCCTTATGGGTTAATGATTTGGGCACCGCAAGTGTCACCTATGTTGTGACCGCCTTTCTGTATGTTCTTGCGGAGACGTCCCTTCCGTTGTACTAGACAAGTTACCAAAGTAAAAGATATAAAATGATGAACATGATAAAGAATGATGCTAATATTTTATGATTATGATTTAATGGCCTGGTTATGTTTACGAAATGGTTTTATTATTTCTCTCCTCCTTGTATACTAATGCAATGAATTGACATGCTTTTACGATGTTAGGGTAGTATGTTATTGAGCCTCAGCTCATGACGTTTTGTTTTTCTGTGTTAGGTATGGCAAAACAGTTGCAGTATGGCTATTATAATTAGTTACGTTGAGGAGATTATGTATGATTCTAGGAGGTTTAGGATATTCTGTATGATGGAAAAATAAGTATTATTTATGATGAGCAATTGAATAGCTGAATTACCATTTTAGGCTATTATACTTTTTGTGGGCCCATAACCCACATGCTTAAATTATGATTCCGCTACAGATTAAGGTTATGTATTTATGGGGCGTTACAGGGTGTTTGGACCCTGTTGAAGGCGTTCAGGGGCTAATGATCCCCATGTACCTCGAGGGTTGTCAATGGACCCTGCTCGAGGTATCCAGGGCTAATGAGCCTCATGTATCTCGAGGGGTGTTATTGGACCCTTCTCGAGGTATCCAGGGGCTAATGAGCCCCATGAACCTCGAGAGGTGTCGGGACCCTGTTTAAGGTGTTCAGGGGCTAATGAGCCCCATGTACCTCGGTGGGTGAATTACCGTGTTAAACTCATAGGTTTGATACCGTAACTCTTGACAGGTATCAACTTTGAGGGCCATTGAGGCGACGAAGGTGCTCGAAGTATCCTTCGCTCGATCGGGGCGAAGTGCCAAGGTGTAGGGCTTCTGAAGTTGAGCTGGAATTAAGTCAACTTTTATGGTTGGGGGACCCGTGTGAGATGATAGGAGTCACCCTGGTGTGGGTGAACATTGGGCCTCACATTTTGGCTCAACCGGTCAAGGCTAATAGATAGCGATCATTGGGCCTTAAGGGAGGCGTCAAGCCCACGATGATGTTGTCGTTGAATGGAGAGTACAAATTTCTTGTAAATAGGGGGGACCAAATCATTTAACCCATTCCCATTTTTGCTTTTCTTCCAAGAGCTCTATAATTTCTTGAAGAGAGATTACGTTGTCAAGGCTACTCTAGACAACTCGACAAGAGTACTTTGCGAGCATGAACCAGAGACTTTGAGCACTTTATAACCAAGGTATGACTTTTATTGTCCCTTTAACTTCTTAGTTTCAGTAATAAATGGACCAGGCTGGGTATAATTCTCCATTCATTAATAACGGAGGTACTATGTCCGAGTCGGGCACCCCCTTTTCCCCTTGAGTCGTTGTTCGACGAGGTGATAATAAACAGGGTGCCTATGGTGTCTGTAGCCCATGGGTGCCTTGATTCTTTGAGGATACTCGATGCCATCCCGTGCTAGAGTTCTGGTGAATCATTTATATCAACTAGGGGGCATGTGGAGATAATTAATCCCCCCATGATGTCACGGTGGCCCGCTCTCGAGCCGTTAAGAGTTAACCATTTTCTCGACAACCAGGTAGTCCGTGTCATGGAGAGAGAAGATGATGAAGTGTCTCTCGAAGCTAGTACCAACGACGATGGCCAGCGGGGCAAGGGGATCGCTCATTTCTACATTCAGGGGCTTTTCAGTCAGTTTCTGGACATCAGGTTACATGACCTTACTGTCTCGTACTGGGTTCCTCATCCCTACATGTTGTATATTCCTCAGCCAGACGAGTCAGTCTGTACCCCACCGACAGGTTGCATAGCCATCTATAAGGCTTATCTCGTGCTCGGCCTCCGATTTCCCATCCATCCACTCATTGTTTCTGTACTTAGGGCATATGACATTGCCCTTTGCCAACTGATGCCAACAGTGTAGGCTCGATGGTTGGCTTTTAAGCCATCTGCGATGACAACGTCTCCCATGGCAAGGGGGAGACGAGCTTTGGGAGGCTGGCCATATGCTCCTTAAATCGACGGAAGGCCTCCTCGACCGCATCGTCTCGATTTAAAGTAGACTGCTTCAGTGTTTAGAAAAAATGCAAGCTTTTGTCAGCAGACCTCTAGACGAAATGTCCCAGGGCAGCCATACAGCCAGTTAGGCATTGCACCTCCTTGATGGTTTGAGGGCTCTTCATCTCAATGATGGCTAGAACCTTGTCGGGGTTGACCTCGATTCCTCGCTCATCATCCACTAGAAAACCGAGGCACTTCCCTCCTCGGACCCCGAAGACACATGTCTTCAGGTTAAGCTTCTTATTTTAAGTATGCTAGGTGGAGAGAGTTTCTCTCAGGTTTGAAGCATGGTCATATTCTTTGTTGCTTTTAAAAATCATGTCATCGACATAGACCTCGGCGTTTCTTCCAATTTGTTGCTCTAACAACTTGTTAACAAAGCATTGCTAGGTGGCTTCAGCATTTTTCAGGCCAAATGACATGACCTTGTAATAGTATATCCTTGAGCTCATGGTTAAAGCAGTACGAACTTGGTCTTCTTCAGCCATGGGGATCTTGTGATACCCTGCATTAGCATCCATGAAGCTGAAAAGCGTGTGCCAAACTGTCGAATCAACCAACCTATCGATCTTGGGCAAAGGAAAATCGTAATTCGGACATGCCTTGTTCAGGTATGTGAAGTCGACGCACATTCTTCATGTCCCAGCTGAACCATTACCACATTGGCTAGCCATTTAGTGTACGGGCATTCCTTTATGAAAGCTGCTTTGAGCAGTTTCTTCACCTCTTCTGCAGCAGCTTTGCGCCTCTCGACCCTCTGATGCTGCAGTTTCCAGTTCACTGGGCGATGGCCCTCTTTGATGTTGAGATGGTGTACCATGATGCGAGGGTTGATGTTAGGCATCTCGTCGACAGTGTACGCAAAGACATATCGGAATTCATTGATAGTGGAGATGATTTGGGATCTGACATCATTAGGCACCCGCTTCCAAATGCGCACTGTTCTGCCCTTCTCTTCGTCGATGCATACTTCTTCAACTCCATCCACTGAACGAGGCCTTTTGTATCGCTTTGGGTTTTCTGCGACGTAAAGCCCCATGACGGGGAGAGGTTCTTCAGGCTTTGGCTGGTTTTTCAGACTATTCACGTAACTTTCCCACGTCTTTTGTCGCTGAACAACTAAGCGACCTTTCTGTCGTCTGCTTCGAACTGGAGCAACAATTGATAAGTGGATATCGCAGCTTTTACTTGGTTGAGCGGTGGTCGCCCAATGATCACGTTATAGGGGAGGTCGATGTCGATGATTAGGAAATCGACGAAGACACTCTTACCTTTCCCTTTTTCACCCATCTGGACCGGCAGCTTCACTGATCCCAATGGATGTACCGACTGCCCGCCGAATCTCACGAGTGGTTGAATGATGGGTGTGAGGTTGCTGGATTGATATTTCTGCTTCTTAAGACAGTCCATTGTCATAATATCGGTAGAGCTTTTGATGTCTATAAGAACTCGATCTAGCTGTAGATCGGCGATCTTGAGCTCAACGACTAGTGGGTGAGGTTAGTGGTTGTCCTTTAACGTCATTGTAGGACATATTGATGTCTCCCTTATATATGCTCACCCGTGTTTCAGAGTGTAAAGGTGTTTCTTTTGAGAGAGGTCGGATAGGCTACCCGAAGTGTACCATCCAGCAATAATGTTGACAAATCCTTCTGCATCGTCGCTTCTTGATTCCTTATCTCTGCGAGGTTCTTTATCTCTATTCATTATCATCCGTTCGAGACTTCTTATCTCTGTCCCTTTGAGGGACATCCCTTGATGTATCTACTCAAGTGGGATGGTTATTCTTTCTCTTGCCTAGCTCATCATGAGTTTTGTAGATATTCGAAGCCTATATGAATATTTGAGCGATACTCATGGCCTTGGAGAAGGTAGATGCTTCACTCTCCGATAATTTTAACTCGAACCTACTCGAGGGCCATAGCCCCGACATCATGGCGGTAAAGGCCACACTATCCTGGATGTCTGAAACATTGAGGGGCTCTTCGTTAAACCTCTTATGTAATCCGCCAAGCGTTCATTCCTTTGTTGTCTTACTGAAATCAGGTTCATACTCGTTTTTCGATGCCTTTTTCCAGCTATGAAGTTATGTATGAACGTAGTTTCGAGGGAGCTCGGTGAACCAAGTCAATCTAAGTCTTTTCAATGTTGTCGGAAAGAACTTACACCATGCAACCTCAATCCCGGTCTGCACACTCATCCGCGCTTTGAAGGCTGCAATTGGTCCCTCCATAGGGCTTTGAACGCCACACTCATTTGTGGTCCCTCCAAAGTGTTCGATTGGTGGAACTTTCACCTTTCGAGGGTTGAAGCTATGCATGATCTCATCGCTGAATGGAGTTATTAAACCAAGTTTGCCAAAGTGAGCGTTAGAGCTCTCGCTCAGATGACTCAAAATCTACGAATTTGACGTTAAATAGCCAAAATTGGCCTAAAATCACCTGTACGCTCTCGAAATTTAACGCACAATAAATGCAAGCTTAAAAATCTACACACTAGTTACATTATACCTCATATTATCATAATTCAAAAAGAAATTGGAGTTAAATGACTCAAAATCTAAGAATTGGACATGAAATGTCCAAAATAGAGATACCTGAGTATATGTCTCATGATTTATTGACCTTCCCCCGTTTCTTAGGAGTTTGAACATGTATCCATTCCGTGTGATCGACACGCATATTGTTCTCCAGTATATTCACATCCTCGTCCACACTATTTTCAAGATAGATAAAAGTTGGGATGTCCTCAAATGCATCATACTCTTCCTCATCCTCAACATCACTAATGCCGAGGATACTCCTTTTGCCAGGTACAACAATTGACCACTTATTATCAGCAGGATTAGTTACATAGAATACTTGCTTAGCTTGTGATGCAATTACAAATTGCTCTTGAGTTTCATGTAGACGACCCATGTCCACAAGAGTGAATCCGCAAGGATCATCTTTTTTTACGCAACGTCCATTATCGTCAACCCACTTGCAACAAAAGAGGTAAATATGAAAAGCAGAGTAGTCAAGCTCCCATATTTCTTGAATTCGCCCATAATAGTTGGTGTCATCAAGAATGGAAGACTTATCCTTGGAGCTTGTGCATTGTGTAGATGACGCCACAAGTGAAACACCACTATTTTGTTGTGATGTCGACTTAAGATCTTGACGTTCAGTCCAAAACGTATACCCGTTAATATCATAACCCTCATAAGAGTGTACAACTTCACGAGGACCAAATGCTAACCACTTGACTGTTTCAGAAGCACTTTCATCCAAATCATTCATTACTCGATTATGAAACCAATCAATGAATTTCTTGTTATGCATTTGTGTTAATGCCCTTATTCCTTTTCTAGGGTTGCTAACACGTAATTCCTATATATGTTCATCTAAATAAGGATGGACATCTGCTACGTGATGCAACACAAATAAGTGAGCTTGTTAACGCTTGCTGAGAGAAGGTGAGATTAATTTTGAACCAATCGTACCCTTACCCTGAAGTCTGCCCTCGTGTCGAGATGTCGAAAGTCTAATAGGATCAACACTAGCAAAATACTCTGCCACAAAATTACTGACCTCTTCACCCACAATCCCTTGAATTATACTACCTTCTGGTTGCGCAGAATTTCGAACTTTATCCTTCAAAGGACAGCACCACCTCAAAAACACTGGACCACACAACTTAATTTCTCGAACTAGATGGATAATGAGATGCACCATAACGTCAAAGAATACCGGGGAGGGGGGACATCTCAAATTTGCATAAAGTTTCAACTACTCTGGCTTGCAAGGAATCGAGGGTCGACGGTTTACTGCATATTGCATGGAAAAATGAACAAAGTTCTGTAATGGTGTGCCTCACATGCTTTGGAAGTATCCCACGAATTGCAATCGGTAAGAATACATGCATCATGACATGACAATCGTGAGATTTCATACTCAATAACTTCAACTCATCATTTAAGGTAACAAATCGCTTCATATTCGATGACTAGCCAGTTGGAACCTTAATGCCATACAATGACTCGCAAAAAATCCGTTTCTCTGCTCTCGACAACGTGTAGCAAGCTCGTGGCAAATAATTCTTCTCCGAATCCTCCACCTTCTTTTTTCTTTTTCATCAACCCTTTCCTCAACTACTTTCTTTTTCCTTCCATCCCTTTTTTGAGCCCATAACTCTGGTCGAAGCCCTACTTTTTCCAAGTAAAGTCGCGACCCCGTAACATCTTTTGCCTTACCCGGAATATTCATAAGTGTCGCAAGAATAGCTTCAAAAACATTCTTCTCTATGTTCATCACATCGAAACAATGTCTGACCTGTAGATCTTTCCAATATGGGAGTTTTAAAAAAATGGACTCCTTTTTCCATAATCGTATTGTTCCATCAACGTCACTCGCAGGTTTACCAAAGATCGTTTCAATGCCCTTAACCTGGTTATACACCTCATTACCAGTTAATAGTCTACGAGCAACTTCCTCTTCAACCGTCCCATCGAAAGCCTTTTTCTTAAACCGATAGGGATAGTCGCGTCTGAGGAGCCTTCGTGTGCGCATATAGACATGTTTGCAGCCCTTAAGGTGCGTAGGCTTCATGTCATCTATACAAATTGGGCACGGTTGTTTTTATTTGGTCTTATACCCAGATAAGTTCCCATAAGCTAGAAAATCGTTCATAGTACAGAAAAGCATGGCATGCACAATGAACATCTCATTAGCATACGCATCAAATACTAACACTTCTTCGTTCCACATCTTATGTAAAACTTCAACAAGCGGTTGGAGGTATACATCTATGTCATTTCCAGGTTGTTTCGGCCCCGGTATGAGAAGCTATAACATGATGCACTTGCGTTTCATGCACAACCAAGGAGGCAAGTTATAAACCACTAAAACTACTGGCCATGTACTATGCTGAAAACTAAGATTGCCAAAGGGATTCATGCCATCCGTACATAATACAAGCCTCAGATTCTCATACTCATTACGACAAAGCACACAATCGTTAGGACAAGCATGTATCCGCTGGTACTCTAAACCGAAAAGACACATGCGTTTCTTAGCATAATAGTACGACTTTGGCAGTTCATTTCCATTAGGGAGCATATCATCGAAAACTTCCAACAATGATGTGAAACTAGAGTCTGTCTAACCTGCTTTCAACTTTGTACAACCTGGATACAATGACTTTTTAGCAGCCTTAGACATAGACTAAAAAATACGAGGTCGTTTGCAAGACTGATCTTCAACCTCGTGTATCATCTCCAGAGTCCGTCTAACCCAATCCCTATCATCATCCGCATACTCATCATCCCAATTCTCATCCTCGAACTCATTAACGAGCTCTAAATCCTTCTTTTCTTCACCATACATCGTTCATTATTCTAGAGCTTCCTATATATTTCCCCTCCTCACCATGCCAAACCCATACGTGGTATTGAGACCTAAACCCACGGCGATAGACATGCTCCCTAAGCAAATGAATACTACTAACCTTGTTCACATTTCCACAATCGGCACAAGGACAATAAAAGTCGATTGCTTCAGAGGATGCTTGATATTCTAATGCAGATTTACAGAATTCCGATACCCCATTCATAAATTCAATCGATTCATAACTACCATACATCCAAGTACGATCAATCTCATTCAAGAAGACCTCTAATTAAACACAACCAATTATAATGTATCAATCATCTTAGTACATACACATGCAAGAAAGTCACATATTCAAATCACACACATACACATGCAAGCTAAGAGCAGTGACGGATGTATGTTGATGGAAGTGGGATCACTTGACCCCACTTGGGGAAAAATAATGAGAAAAATCCTAATTTTTATTGTATAAATGTAGATAAAAGTGTTAATTAGTAGTAGAAGAGACCCCACACAACACTAAAAAAAAGACCCCAACCTACATTAACATTACTGTTTCGGGTACTTATGATTGGTGACCCCGTTGCATATAATTTCTAGATCCGCCACTAGCTAAGAGAGTGACATGTTCAAATGTATGCATGCGTCCGAAGGTCCTTATAACTCCAACCTAACCCATCCTTGGACGTCTAATCTCACTAGTGAATATATGCCAACTTTTCGATTCTAAGGAAAATCCGACAGCATTTCCCTACAGTTCATCAAGTACACGATGTAGATAATTGCTTATATACATATGTACCTAGAGAACAATGTAGAGAAACGGTAAGCCAAGACTTTCCTTAGAATTGAAAAGAAGACACACATTCACCACCTAAGTGAGATCAAACGTTCAAGAACAGTCCCAAACAGGGGACTATTCAAGACTTACTCCTAATGAGTAAGTCTTGAACGGGTATCAATGCATGTGATGATGATTCATATAACTTATACATTTCATATATCAATTAGATTATTTTCATCAAATCTCATATCAAGAAATATACATACATTACATCCATTATAAGAAATACACACACACACACACACACACACACACACACACACACACACACACACACACACACACACACATATATATATATATATATATATATATATATATATATATATATATATATATATATACCTTACTCAAATTGGAACACATGATAGTTTTTTCTCATCAACATCCAACAAAAAACAAGAAAATTAGGCTAATTACCTCTTAACACCAAAGAGGAGCAATGAGGAGAGAAGAGATAGTGGGAAATTTCCCTTTCTTTTCCTACAATTAACAAAACCAACATGGCACATTAAATATTTAATTCAATTAAGAAAAACAAAACTAACTTAAAAACAAGATTAATTCAAACTTAACTAAGCAAAACTAATAGTATAAGAAGAAAGAGTAGGGCAGTGGTGGTGGTGGTCGTTGCTGACGCTTGTGGGTGGTGCGCAAGGCAGTGGTGGAGGAGCCCCACACCCTTGGGATTCTCTTGTTGTAAAGCCTGCTCCTTTGTACTAGAAGCATCTGCTTCATTTAAACTTGGGTTAGGTTGGTAATGTCATATTGTGCAATCTCGTCCCTATATAATTTGTGTAGCGTAAACAATATTGGTGCCCATAGTTGGCTATCAAAATTCATTAATGCTCAAGCTGAATATCACTTCTAACATGCATCATACGATTATGGTAGCATGTTTTCCTTGGCTTTCCTGATTGGAGGCTCTGAAAGGCTAAGCAAATCATGGTCCTGCAGATAATTGTCAGTGTTACAAAACCGGTCCCCTTCTAGATGCTTAGAAGGCTCTAGCACTGCCTACAACAAGTAGAAAAAGCATAAAACAATTATAGAGGCGTTCTTGTTGCTTAACATATGTCATGTAGTAGAGCTTATGCCTTTGTTGTTTGGAATAAATAGATGATCACGACTAACAAATTTACATGTGGCAGGGTAACCAAATGCGTGGCGCTCTCTTTGAAAACAAATCCATGAGTTTTCCAATGTCTTTAAGCATAAAAAAGAATAAGAGATCGCTAATGCTCCCCTTAGGCCAGTCCAAGCTCGGTATGCTATAAGGGAAGGTGATTGTCAAATGAGCTTTGGCGGGCAAACAACCATTCAACTTGTAGATCCTAAAGTTAAAGTGTCAGAGCCAGAATACCTTTCGTTTAGTGAGTACCTCGTACTACTGGTCCTTCGGATTATTTTGGTAATATTTTCAAATTGGGTTCTTTACTATACCAAATTACTTCTATTTCTTTAAATATTGTGCTTCTTGCTCATGGATTACTTTCCCAAATTATTGTAATGGGTAGCATCCAACTTTGGTAGCGGACACAAGTGACTTGTATCCGCCATGAAGTTCCCAGGACGCGACCTCACTATGGTGAATAGAGTCACCTCTGGTCATGGTCCGAGAGCGTGCTGGAGGACACCCAATGAGACAAAATAAGGGAATCTTCCCTCTAGTAAGACTCATCTCAGTCGTACACGTGTACAAGGATTATGCACCCTGTCAAAGGAATAGTACATCTATAAATAGCCCATTGGTACTATTGGGCAGGTACATTCTCAACACTAATTGCTTCTCTTTATGTCTCTACTTTCTCTCTCTAAATCCTTATCAGACACAACAATGACTTGAACATTAGAGGGGGTTTCCTCGCATCCCCTCCCGAGGGTAGTTTACGTTTGTTTCCTTGCAGCCACACTTACTCGTGGACGACCACTCTATTACTAACGGACACGTTTGAGGACCGTCACAGATCTGATACCGGAACAACATGACGCTAGAAGGAGAGGCCTCCTATTTTGTGAAGCAGACGTGGATAATGTAGACAACTCGAGTCGTGCTCCACCAAGATGCACTGATTCCCGTCAAGTGCGATCACTAAGACAATAGATGCACCACAGTTCAACTTCAGGGTGCCCGATAACAACACTGTTAAGCAAACTCCTGAGAACAATGTCTCTGAGGTGAACACTGGTAACGTCCTATTTAACTTAGCTCAGTTAAGCCAATTTTCTGTTGATCAATTGCAAACGATAGCGTCATTTATACAAGCATTAGTAGGCACTCCCCAGTCAACTCCTGATGCCAATGCAACTCCTACTCCGAATGCTAATGCCAATCAAAACCGTAAGCGACCATTGGTTCTAACAGTTAGGAATGGTGGTACACCATTATGAAGAATGCGTCCACTCACTCCTAAGAGACGACAGCTTGAAAGACAGCTAGATGAGCCAGGGTATGAAGAACATACTTATTTGGAGTCGAGGGAGATCAACAATTCTGACGATGAGGAAGAAGATCAGGGACACTCCCGACGTGGGTACAACACAAACACTGCTATCAACTACTCGGTTGGCGGTCACCTATTAATTAGGCCGAAGCTTTCTCCCTATGTGCCCGAGATTTTGAATCACCCTATGCCAAGAATTAAAATGTCGTCATGTAAGTATGATGGCAGTTATGATCCCGACGATCACGTCACAGCTTATGAGGGGCACATGTGTCTATACACTCAGGTGGACGCTATCTAGTGTATGGTGTCCCGTCCACCCTGACTAGGATATGTCAGACTTGGTTCAAAAGTATCAAGCCAAGTACTATTTATAGTTTCTCTCAGCTTTCAATAATGTTCAACACTCATTTTTTGAGCAATAGGCGCCGTGAGCGCACTACTAGTGAACTTTAATCTATCAAGCAAGGTGAGACATAAAGCTTGCCTGATTTCATTGGTCATTTCAATGTAGAAGCGGTCACTATTCCGCATCTACAGCAAGATGTGGCAATTTTGGCTCTGATGACGGGACTAAAGGAAGGGTCCGCATTCAGAAGTTATCTCGGCTGCAAGACTTTCACGTCCTTGGGGCATGTGCTTGAAAAAGCAAATGATTTCAAAAGAGGTGAGGAGTTTGATAAGGCCGCGAGTAGCCAGCATCATGAGCCCGAGAGGAAGAAGGATGAGAAGTAGAAAAAAGATAAAGGTCGCGATAGTGATCACGGTCGAGACGAAAGAAGGCAAGAATCTAATGTGGTCAAGAAAGGAATCACCGTGAGTGGGGTGACCGTGAGCGTGGCGACCATGAAAGAAGTGAACGCAGAGATAAGTTCAATGCATATGTGCAACTGACGTCCACTAGAGCTCAGATATATGCCATGAACAAGGAAAGTGACAAGTGGCAGCGACCAAAGAAGATTTTCATAAGAATCGTGATAAGACTAAGTGGTGTGTTTTCCATGGGGATCACGGACACCTGACTGTAGATTGCAGACACTTGAAAGATAATTTAGAAGATCTGATAAGAAGAGGCTATTTCACTCAGTATAAAGCTCAGACAAATGACGGGGATCTGGTGAGGTCAAGTGGCCATAATGTGCAGTCTCGGTTAGGAGAGATACATGTAATCGGTGGCGGCCATGTACATGGCGGCAGTGTAATTGGAGCAAAGGCCAGTCTGAAAGAATTCAGGCATCGGGTCAATTTCAATGAAAGCCTTCATTGGAGAAAACCGCAAGCCATGCCGGCCATATCATTCATGGTGGAAGACACGAAGCACGTTGTGTTCCCTCATGCTGACCCTCAAGTGGTCACATTAAAAGTGTCGAACTATTTGATTCGCATAATTTTGGTGGATGGAGGAAGTTTCGCCAACATTTTGTTCTTGTCAACCTTTGAGAAGCTGATGATAGTTCGAGAGCACTTGCAACCGGTACGATACCCGGTAATAGGATTCACAGGAGCATCTGCAAAACCTGATGGAATTATAAAGCTGCCGGTTCACGTGGGTGAAAAGGAGGACACTTGGGATTTGATGGCGGAATTCCTGGTAGTTGATGTGTCAAGGGTATATAATGCTATTGTTGGACGACTTTTCATTCATCATGCCCAAGGAGTAGTCTCAACCTATCATATGACTATGATGTATGTATCCAATCAGGGTACGACATCGAAGTATAGGGGAAACCAAGAAACTCCTAAATCATGTTATTTGAAGCAGCTGGCAAGGAGAGTTCCTATTGAAGATTTAAGTCTGCCAACACGGAAGGAGAGGAGAGCAAAGAAGAAAGCGATGGCGGACGAGGAGAACTCTAAGAAAAGAGATGGGAAAGCAATGGAGATAACCATGGAGGAGTTAGAAGCCAGACCAGACGTTTCACCAAGACCTAAGCCTGATGGCGAGTCTAAGAAAGAGATTTAGCGGACGATTCGATAAGAACGGTCGTTGTCGGAACGGATATGGACCCAGAGGTCAGGGTCAACCTGGTGACTCTCCTACGAGCAAACGCCGACGTCTTCGCGTTCTTAGCGGATGAGATGTTGGTAATAGACCCTATCGTGATGGTTCATCGTCTGAATGTCGACGGTACAGTCCGTCCTATCAAGCAGAGGAAAAGAAACTTTTCAGCTAAAAAGAACAAGGCCATTAAAGAAGAGGTGGATAAATTGCTGGCGGTCGATTACCCAGAGTGGCTGGCTAATGTAGTAATGGTCAAAAAAAGCTAATGGCCACTGGCGGATGTGTGTTGATTTCACGGATTTGAATAGAGCATGCCCAAAAGATTGCTATCCGTTACCAAGAATAGATCAGCTAGTTGATTCTACTAGCTGACATGCATTGCTGAGTTTTATGGATGCCTTCGCAGGCCATCATAAGATCGGCCTTCTAGAGGCTGATAGAAGAAAAGCCGCATTTATCACGGACTACGGAGTTTACAATTTGAAGGAAATGCCTCTCAGTTTGTGGAATGCTGGTGCAACTTACCAAAACTGACCGTGAAGATCTTGACGACCTTGAAGAAACTTTCAATACACTCAGGCGGTACAAGATGAAGCTCAACCCAAAGAAATATGTCTTTAGGGTAAGAGTTGAGAAATTCTTGGATTTCATGGTTAGCAAGAGAGGAATTGACAGAAATCCAGATAATGTTCGGGCAAACATGGATCTGCCATAACCAAAAAGCGTCAAAGACATTCAAAGACTCACAGGAAGGATGGCTGTAACAGCCCGCACTTCCGAGCTGCTAGCTAATCACACTTAACATTCATAAACCTTATTTATCATTAATAAACCTCGAATTACATTATCTTGCATCGGAAACATAACCTTACAAATCGATCCTGGACCTGTGGGTCAGGGCCCACAACACTACAGCTTCAAAACCAAATACAATACTATAGAATACTTTATTCGATTCCCACATAAAGAATATTTTATTCTCAAATAAATACTTGAATACTTCTAGATACAAGGTCTGAATCATTAATCTAATTATAATTTCATAACCAAACTCTCTCTTTTCATCCACTCCGAGCCTCCGACATACACCTCCAAATTACAGAAGAAAAATACAAAATAAACATACACTAAAATGAGCAGAAAGCTCAGTAACTTTACTTCAGCCTGCCAAAACGATTTTAGTTAGCAAACGTTTTTCATATAATAAACAAACTTGGTAATTGTTCAGAAAATAATCCCTCCTTTAAAATATATCGCTGGCATAGCTCAATCCCTTACCACAAATTGCTGGTAAGTACAGGTTTTGGCAGAACATAACGTAACATAACATAACACAATATTCGACCTTTTCTGGTCTTAACTCATATCTGAAACATTTTCCACCACTTGTACCTTACCCACTTTTTATTTCAGTTCATAAGGTAAGCCAACCAAAACAAATACGAAATCCCTTTCTCATTATCATACTCAAATCATAGTTCAAGAAACATATATATATTTCCGAACAATTTCAATAACAGAACAAAACATACATTTATGATTAATCAATATAATTTCACAACTCAACACATACTCATGCATCTTTAACCATGGCCATGACTATAAACGATATATGATATTAAAAACACAATACATACGGGCACATAAATACATTTTGCTGAACACAAATGTTACCTGAATAAGATACTCTTCAAAATAAACCCAAGAACATTTATACGCGACCTCCAAGAATCATAACTTGATCACCATCTTAGCTTGAATCATTTATATAACCATAGCCATTCTCCAATAATCACCTCACAACAATAACAAAAACAATTAACATTCATCCCTACTATAACTGCTTATATTTTTCTAATCTCTTCCAAGAACTAACCACAGAACCCTTATATGCAAAGCATTCTGCTAATCCAACTTACAAGATCAATCTCTAACTCTAATGAACCCCATTCTGATTCATAGAGAATATCATCAAACAACAAAATTTATAAAAATCAGATTTCATTTAACTTAAGAGGATTAATTTATATTAGAAGCTGAAATCCATTAAGGAAAGATAAAAGATTCAATCTTTAAGTTTAACAACTCCTATCATAACTAAATTTGCTAATCAATAACAAGATTGAGAAATAAATTTATTTCTGAAATCAGAATATAAAATCCAATTGTATCAGACTTGAATTGGAATCAAAGAAGAGGAATTAAGAAAATTTAGCTTATACCTTCATATGAAAAGGAATACCAAAACAATGGCAACAACAGAGCATACAACATAGCAATGACAACATATAGCAGCTCACGGTGGCAGCAGGCCACAAGTAGTTGCGCAGCTCGCGACGGCGCGTCGAATAACAGCGCTGGAGGCAGACATAAATAAGAGGAGAGAGAATTGCAACAACAACTACACTAACGTCTGCAGCACCGCCGGCAGCAGCAGCAGAGCGCAACAACAACACCGACTGACCTACGCTGAGACCCAGCAGCAGCGCCGACAGCTTAACGGTACCGCAATCGCGGTCAAAGGCAACCTGAGAACAGCAATATGAGTGAGTGAGAGAGGATGCGAGAATGAAGAATGAGAAACTGGGGTTTTCATCTTTCCTAAAACTAATCAGGAAATTTAAGGAGGATTAATCTCAATTTATGGAGTTTAGAAAAATTGGAAAACTGAAATTGGAGGCTTTGCTCCTATTGACACGATTAGAGAACTGATGATTTGTCTTCGAAACAACTGACACGAGGAAGGAATGAGCTAGGAATGAGAAAATGAATTAAGGCTCTTTGTTTTTCTTCTTCTAAAATCACAATTTAACTAATTAAAAACCCAAGACATTTGACTTTATAAATTACATTCAATTCAAACTTGAACATAATTTAGCTACTATAATAATTATAATTAAACATGCTTAAAAACTGGGCTATTACATACTACCACCCTTAAAATAAATTTTATCCTCGAATTTTGAAAACAGAAAACTTTAGAACATCCGAAGACGAATAAGATCATATATAACACTTTTAACCAAAATCAAATAAAATCAACTCTTAACTTAACTCTAATACCTCGAAAAATCAACTGCTTCCCAAACGAATAATCACTAAAATCGAATCCAAATTCTCCATAATTCTATAAACGTAATTTCCTTAAATAATCACACTTAGGCTCTGTCCTTTTGGACTGAATTAATGAAAATTCAGTTCAGTTCAGTTCAGACAAATTCAATTCAGTTCAGTTCACTTCAGGTTTATTCAGTTCAGTTCAGTTAGTTTCCTCTCACAGTTTTCATTCAGTTAGTTTCCTCTCACAGTTTTCATTCACTTCAGTTCAGTTCAGTACCGACAAATTAAGTTCAGTTCAGTTCAGTTCAGACAAATTCAGTTCAATTCAATTCAGTCCAAAAGAACAGAGCCTTACTATAAGCTTAAACCCAATAGATCTTATCACCTTTTCAAAATCTCAATTCTCTATACTCAACCTTAAACTCCCCTTACTTTTATTCCTTGATTCTTATAACCTAAATCGATTTCAAACAATCCCAAAAATCTTTCTTGAACTCATATGCCATGATATGAAGATCAGGACAACTTTAAAACAACCATGCTCTAATACCACCTGTAACAGACCGCACTTTCGAGTTGCTCGCTAATCACACTTAACATTCATAAGCCTTATTTATCATTAATAAACCTCGAATTACATTATCTTGCAGCGGAAACCTAACCTTACAAATCGATCCTGGATCTGTGGGTCAGGGCCCACAACACACAATAGCTTCAAAACCAAATACCATACTATAGAATACTTTATTCGATTCCCAAACAAAGAATATTTTATTCTCAAATAAATACTTGAATACTTCTAGATACAACATATGAATCATTAATCTAATTACAATTTCATAACCAAACTCTCTCTTTTCACTCCAAGCCTCCGACATACACCTCCAAATTACAGAAGAAAAATACAAAATAAATACAAACTAAAATAATTCAGCCCATCAAAATGATTTTAGTTCATATAATAAACAAACTTGGTAATTGTTCGGAGAATAGTTCATCCTTTAAAATATATCACTGACATAGCTTAATCCCTTAACACAAATCGCTGGCAAGTATATAATTTGGTAGAACATACATAACATAACATAACAGAATATTCGACCTTTTCTAGTCTTAACTCATATCTGAATCATTTTCCTCCACCTGTACCTTGTGCACTTTTTATATCAGTTCATAAGCTAAGCCAGCCAAAACAATTACGAAATCCCTTTCTCATTATCATAATCAAATCATAGTTCAAGAAACATAAATATTTCCGAATAATTCCAATAACAGAACAAAACATTATTTTATGATTAATCAATATAATTTCACAACTCAACACATACTCATGCATCTATAACCATAACCATGACTATAAACGATATTAAAAACACAATACATACGGGCACATAAATACATTTTTTCTGAACACAAATGTTACCTCAAAAAGATACTCTTCTCTTATGAAAATAGAGAGAGAAGGGAACAAGGAGAGAGAAACTGTAGAATGAAAAATGGTAGTTATCTTATTCAATAGGCACAAGAGTATATATATACAAATCAAGGGTATAATGGACATTCACAATATATATATTTATAACACTCCCCCTTGAATGTCCATTATCAAAAATAATACAATGCCCTCATAATCCACATACAATGATGCCTCATTAAAAACCTTACCAGGAAACCCAGTGGGAAAAAACATGGTTAAGGAAAAAAGAGTACAACATAGTAACTCCCCCTGATGTTTACATCACTTATAATCTCTGAGTTAACACATTCCGATCTTGTTAGCTACTTGACTGGATTTGTAGAATCCGCACATCTCCATGCTTGTGATATATCATCTTGAACGCCAAATTATCATAAGAAAACTCTTTATTCAAGTTCATATAACTTCTGTATGTGCATATTATGCTGGATCATTAAAAACCTTGTTAGGAAAATCCCAATGGGACAAAAACCTAGTCGAAGGGAAAAATAGTGCAACAATTAATCATAAACATTACCATCGAAATATCATGCGCACATACTTTAATGTACGTCGTATGTCAATTCATCCCTTTATTTCATAGGATATAGTTATATGCCTTCCTCATGAAGCTATCAATGTATGGGATACATAGTCACCCAAATAAGACTACATAATTATTATTTGTCCATAGCGACATCTTATTCATGAACTGACTTTCCACCATCACAATATTTCAGGATCATATAAAATTCAATAATGTTATATAAGATCACTTTACCAATTAAATGTCACAAACTCAAACTTCAGGTTGAGTTTAACATTAATACTTCTCTTTAGTACTCTTCTGGCACTTTCACAATCATATCGAAGAGGACAAATATAATTTCATTTTCATAACCATAAGCCATATTAGAGGTTCATATATTGTTAATGCAAGTTCTTAAGGAACTTTTATTCCAATAAATATATATGATTAATCATTACATAATCATGGAGTCCTTCTAGGACTATCAAATCACAGGAGAAACCTCATATAATAAATATACTCATAAAGATCAAATATAGTGTTAGTAGTAAATCATGCGCACATAATATGAAATTAAAACTAGACTAATGCATTGTATATTAGATAAATATTATGCATGATAAACTACTATCTATATGTACATGAAGATTGACTCAGTAATGCAAAATTGTACAATTCGAATATAATTCAAGAATCGATCGGACTTCAGGTCCACGAACTCGTTTTTATCACTATTATGTCGACACCAAAATGGACTCAAATATCTGATCCTCATCCATAGTCAATTGTATCTTCCGCGCATATTCATATCGGTTCCATGTATATATCAGTATAGATATTATACAACCCTTTCAAATATGTATAATGGGTATCTGGTCAATGATATATGAATAGCTATTTGGGAGGTACCATTCTTTTCCATATATGCCATCTATTTTCTTTCATATATCCATCCCTTTTCTTAGGCATTTTATATTTTGTAAGATTTATCTTGAGTCCATTATTCATCAAGATATATACCAACTACAGCTTTCTCGCCATAAATTAATCATTGTGATTACAATAGTGGAACCGAAACTTTTATATTACACTTGAGGTGTATCAATACGATTAAGTTGGCAAGAAACTCTAATGTGCTATACATAGCTCAATAACTTGAAAGATATAGCTGGTGTATATATGATACATCATCAAGTAAATCACATAATATCACTTCAATATTCTAAACCTCTATTTGATGTATCTCATATATCATAATAATTATGAACTTCTGGTTCAGTTTGGGGATCAAACATATTTTTTACCAGCTTTCTCCTATCATTCTCCCCCTAAGGTGGTAAAAAGTATCTTTAATGGATAGACTTATGGGGCCAATTGTTATAATCAAGAATATGCTCCACCTTAGATTCATTTTCTCATGTCCTCTTTTATGAACTCTAATCGACTAATTCTCTGTACTGATTCTCTTCATGAGAACAAACAAATTTGGAGAGCAAATATATATACACAGTTGGATTTTCTTGTGCTGAATAATTTTTTGCCCCAAATAAATAGCAAATCAATTAACTTATGTAATAAATTCAATTGCAATACATAAACTATTCATAAACATTGTCGTATGTCTTGCTCACTTAAATAAAACTTGTATAATATCAATGATTGTCAAGATCTCTGATATCATGCTCAATCTCAATGTTGTGTCTTGCCCTTAAAATAATATAATTACAACACGAGAGAGTTTTCAGCACATTTTCTATAAGAAAATTTTCAAATTTCTCAAAATGGGTAAGTTACACCCAAATGGCCTAACTTGCCATGATATTTCAATTGTCACATCAAGGATATTTCTCATGTCATGATATTTATCATGAATATTTTATGCATGCCAAACTTCTGGTTGGTCAAAATTTCAAATGGTCATACTTCTCATTAACCAACCGGTTGGATAAGATTTGAATTTATCACTTAAATTTAAATAATACACTATCAATCTGGCTAGATAATGATGTGACATATGATACCACCAACGTGTCTTTTGTATTAGCAAGACTAAAATTTTCTCAACTCCTTCCGGGAGAACTTGTGCTCTTCCAGAGCATATTATACTTGAAGGTACTAAGGTAATATATACTCTTTAGGAGCATCAAATTCAATATAATTTATTGATAACAATACTAGACAAGAGATTTGAATCTGATTAAATATTATCCATTATATTTCCCTTTTTTCTCTTCATCCTTTTAATCAAAGGAATATTAGTATATATATTTGTACATATGGTAAATTACAAAGGCACGATGCAAAATAATTATATTTTCAATTCATATAACAAAAATATAATATATATCAAAATAAGTATCTAATTTCACTAGTGGAAAAAAGCCCATCCGATCCGGTCAAAATCGGGCTTACCGATCCGGTTTTGGTCCGGATCGGGTGGGCTCGCAGCAGCTAGGATTGATTAACTGATTCGGTTGTGGACCGGATCAGTTAACACTTAACTAATCCGGTTATAGCTGAAAACCGAATCAGTAAGTGCAGCTAACTGATCCGATTTTAAACTATAACCGGATCAGTTAAGTAAAAAATTAATTAAAAAAAATTCAGGCCAGACTTACTGATCCGGTTTCTTGGTGGAACCAGATCAGCTGGGTGTAACCTTTTACAAAAAAAATTATCAGGCGTGCCTTTTATACATACATATCATGTAAGTAAAGATACAGGTGTAAAGCTGGAATAAAGTCAACTTCCCAAAATCATACAACAATCATTTTTACATTTAAACCAGAAACATAAATAGAAATTTCAGCCCTCTCCAGCGAAGTGTATCTGTCATCTGGACAATGTGCCCTCCTACCTTGAAATACCCCCCACATAAAAAATAAAGTATTCCAACCTGCAAGAAAATCACAAATAACATTTACATAAATATTGACTACTAGACAACTAATTTCTTCAAAGATGACAAACACTTTACATGACCATTGACCACCCACAGGCAATAAGGTTAGTTAAGAAATCTGTAGGAAAAATAGAAACCTTAAATTAACAGGTAATACAGATGAACTTCACAGGACACCAAAAATATAAATTTGCATTTGTAGTTCACATGTCCAAAGCCGGCATCAAACAAAGTCGGAGATACGAGAGGGAGAAAGAGAGCCAGACCTAATCGGAAAATAATAGCCAAGCAATATACACACAAGAAAATACTCATGGAATAGAAATTTATAAGAAAGCTTAGTTCAACCTCATTTTGTCACTCAAGGATAGAAGTAAACTAAGACCTGATAATACAAATGTTTCGAATAATAAAAGTAAGCAAAAGTTGAGGGACAACAAGTTGTAAAGGTATTTATAACTCGCACCGCACCCTATTGGGCCAAGAGCCTTAGGGAAGGCACTGAGCTAATAGTATGTTATGTTATCGCATAGAAGGTAGTCGTTATAGACACTTTTTTGAGCATTATTGCCTCCAAGCAGCCAAGATTGATACTCATGAAACTATTTCAACATTATAGAAGGCAAAATATGTAATTTTCGGAACTTACGCTGTGATATATGAGCAAGGTGGTTCGATGGGAATATAAGGAGTTCAACCCCATTGATAATTCCTCTGAGAGCTAAGTCATGCTTCATCATATACTCCAACAAGATCTTGTAACTCCTTGAATAACTGTGACACAAACAACATAGGCGTCAAAAAGAAAATCGAAGCACATATATAACCAATTAAACACCAACTGTGCAAATACAAGAAAAACATAAACAAACACAAACCATGGCATCCTGAGACTTATGAACCACATGGCATCCAGTGCAGTACAATATATCAAAGTACCTAAAGTAGGCATGGCATCCTGAGCCTTATGAACCACATGGCATGCAGGCTTTGACTAACTAGTCAATTTTCCATCAGATTGAGCATTCTTGTAATCACGACTATTGGTTACGGTTAGAATTTAGGTGTTATCAACACGAGAGAGATGTTTGGTAGAATTAGCTGCTGTTTGAACAGGAAATGAATCCAATTTGATTGAGTTCTTTCTTTCAAATGAAGTACTGTCTCTTACTTGCTTCTGACCTTTTAACTTCTGAACATGAGCACATTTTGGGGAGAGTATTTTTTACTTTTGGTTCACTAACACTTGAACGACCTAATCCTTTGAAAGACATAGATTTTGCAATCAGCTTTCCTTGCCCATCCTTTGCATAAACTCCTTGCTTTCGCTTTTAAACAACTTCTTCTGAAACCTTTACGTTTGCCTTTAAATTAACGTTAAAAGAATTGGACTTTAAAGGATTACCTGGAGCAAAGAGTTAGAGTAGTGATGAAAATTCTTTCTCTCATCATAGATTGAGCAGTTTGACTCTTACGGTCTTCAATCTACATGCGAATGTATTTTTGTATATCAATATATTATATATGATTTATAGTCAAACTTTATACACTTTGAAAAAGAAAAATCAATGGTTAAATTTGTTTTGAGATGGAGAGAGTAGATGATAATGTGATGACATTTACAGCACAATGACAGCATATGGCAAAGCAACACAGACTTAAGCATCAACTTTTCCCAAAGTCACAGTACTCCAGATCACCCAATATGGTCTAAGCTCTTTACAAAAGCAAACTAAAAACATGTTTTAACTTTGAGTTGTGTTGAACCCTAGTTTTGATGATGACAAAGGAACAAAGATGCAAACTAAGTATTGGACTAACAAGTTGTTTAAGTTAACGAATTTCAAGGTATCAATGAAAGGAACAAAGAGAATACTAAGTCAAGGAAGAAATCAAGTTTGGATTTTGAAGACTAAGTGAAGATGTTTCATAATTTGGTACTGGAGCAGCATTGGAGCAAGAAGACTAAAGCGAGGCTTTTTGTTTCTAGTTCCAATGTAAAGGAACGAGTAAGAATGGTAAGGAACTATGTCAATTTAGAATGAGAATGAGCGTTTGTTCCTTTGTAAGGAACAAACGCACTGGCGCTGAACTAATAAGTTAAAAGAACTAACTATTAAAAAGGAACTAGACTTAGGATGAAGCATTACAACAGTTTATTTATGTCAGTTGAATAAATTATGCCTAGATTCTAGGTAACCGTTTTATTTAAGGAAAAATCTGATTTTAAGGAAAATCTTTTTAAGGAAAAGATTTTTATTTTTATAAAGATAATAAAAATCCTTTTCGGTTTTATGAAATATTTTAAAGATAATATTTTTAGTAAAAGGATTTTATTTTGGAATTAATAATTAAAATGTTTTTAATTAAATCAGATTTTCAAATTAATGCTTTAAGTGGTTGCTAAAATTAAAGGAGCAGTAACTCAATTCTCTCCCACGTTTAACAGTGATCATGGAGATCATGGGTTGATTGAGGAACGCATTCCTCCGGATAAGGAACATCATGGGATAATGATTTTACCACTAACATATGTTTTAATCCCACATTCTAAGTTATTACCACTATAAATACTAATGTCTAATTAAGTTCCAATTTGTGTCTGACCAAGTGAAATTAGTGAGTTTAACTAAGTAAAGTGTCAGTGCCTTCATTATCTCATAAAAGCCATTTGTTCTTTGCCTTCGTACTCTAATTTCACTGAGTTTATTTTGATCAATTGTATTTTGGTTTTTGGGGTAAGGGGACTTTGAGAGAAGTTCTGTAAGAGAGAAGCTTTGAGTGAAGCGAGTTAAAGTGAGAAAACTTCAAGTGAAGTTGAGAGGAACACCTGTTAAGGGAACAGTTGTTCAGGAACTTGAGTTTACACTAGTGGAAAAAATATCAAGTGCTCCGGTTAAAAAGCGTACAAGTGCTCCGGTTAAAAAGCGTACAAGTGCTCCGGTTAAAAAGCGTACAAGTGCTCCGTATTTGACCCGTAGCAGACGCCATACGAGCACTTGAGCATTTATCAAGTGCTCCGGTTGAAAACCGGAGCACTTAGATTCACAAGTGCTCCGGTTGTGTAAAAAACCGGAGCACTTGTGAATTTTATATGCTCAAAATTCGTCAAGTGCTCTGGTTGATAAGAAAAAACCGGAGCACTTGTGAATCAAGTGCTCCGGTTCTTTCTTATCAACCGGAGCACTTGAGGTGTTATTTTTAAAAAAAAAAAATTGCACTGGTCTGGTTACAATATATCTATTACAATACAACATAAGCTGCATCTATTACAATACAATACAGTACAAGCTACATCTATTACAATACAACACAGTACAAGCTGCATTTACACAACAAATATAACAGCAGTGACACTTAGCCTCCTTGTCACCACCACACTTGCACCTCCTCGTGCCCCTCATCACTACCACAATATGTTATACAAAAATTGCACACGAAAATCCAAAATCCAACAGATAAACATTCAAATTAAAATAATAGTATTTATAAAGTGTATAATTGGGTTACAGAACAAAACCATAGATGCAAAAACATAAATCTGCCAAGCACTTGCTTCGAGTCTTGCTTCGAGTCTGCAATAATATTTACACATAAGCCCTCTTTCCAAGTGACAAAAAACAAAATACCAATGCAGTGAATAATTCTACTTCTACAGAGGTACTTTTTCACATATACAAACCAGCAGGCTTCCTTATACATTACATCACATGACCAAATTCACTCCTTGCAAATATGTTAAAAGGATATGAACAAGTATGTTGACTATGTCTCACTATTATCCACATATATATAATATTTTACTTCCAAAGAGGTACTTTTCCTAATAGTTCAGCTTACACAATGCAAAGTACTTGGGTATTATTAACAAGCATATCAAAAGATATTCAAGGCACCTAAGTACTTGGGTATTATTAATATTTTACTTCTAATATTTTGCTTTCTTATACATATCTTTTTTCTATCAGCATCATTATTCTGGCATAAAGAAGCGAAGTTAGAATTACTAATAAAAGTCAATATTGAAAACACACCTTTAATAACTTTTTTCAACTGCTACTCCCAACATAAGTCTCTCAATTTTGTGTTGAGATAGGATCCCAAAAGTCCATTTTCATCAGTTCCTAACCACATGAGTAAATTACATCAAAAACTGATTCTTTTAATTAAACGTAAAATCAAAATAGCAAAAACCGCAAGTTTCATATTCTTCATTAATTACTTGGCAGTTAGCACAGAAAAGAAATAACTTGAGCTTTATTACAAATGTTATTACATTTGTCTAAAATCTTGCACATATCTTTCTTATCTTAACCTTGGTGTATCTTTACTTTTAAGAGTATTCTCATAGTCAGCTAACAAGAAATTTCCCACCCACTATTGTGACAATTAAAACAAAGAGCCAACAATAACCATCCAGAAAATAAAAGCTTTGATAGATGATTAAGATGAACTATAATGCAGAGGAACCAAAACCTAAAAGAAGATAACCGGCTAACAAATAATGAGCCAGAAGGAAGAAGAAAATGGAAGGCTGGAAGCTCCCAAATGAGCATCTGAGCATAGTATAAAATAAATGCATCAATAGATTTCTCCATTTTACGACTAAAATAAATTAACTCAACAAAATACAAACTCACAAATTTAAATTGAGAAATAACTAAAACTAACTTAAAACCAAAATAATGGATTGAAACTTACCAAAGAAACCACAAAAAACCTTACAATCAAGCTTGCAATTTTCTCTCATAATTAGATTGCCTCCAACAACAGAGCTTGGATGCACTGACGTCGCTTACTCCTCTATACCTGAATTTAATTAAAAAAAAAACCTGAATGTAAATTACTACTTTTCCTTTCTCCAAGTGATCGAAGAGCTGCATATCTCTTTTCATTAATGATTAGCTTCACATCTTGAAATGAACAATTTCCAAGAGCTATTACACCCTTCAATCCAAGATATATCTCATTTTAGATAATTTCCTATGATGCAAAATATAAATTTTTCTTAGATATTCACAACACGGTAAACCAAGGATGACCTAGCTCATGTGTGAAAGATATTTTCTAGCAATTTATGAAGCATTTATAATCATCTAGCATGTATCTTAGATATTCTTATTATATTATCTATCCTAAAGGAACCTTGTACAACATAAAGCCAGCCAATTTGATGCTGGAAAATAATAAGATCATAAACATGTTTTCTACAACACTAACAGACACTGAAAACAGTGATATCAGCAGATCTTCTCCTTTCTTAAGGCTCTTTGTACTTAAACATAGAGTCAAGCTTTAACCATCACATGCTTCATGTTTCATGGTTCCAAAACCAGCAGAATATAGGTCGGGCAAACTGCAAGCTACCAGCACCCCTTCACATTATAGCACAAAACAGGCAGACCACTTCAACAAAATAACAAGTAAACAAAAGTATGAAAAGTAATATTTCGGCCTTCATATCCATATATGCCCTTTGCACCCTTTCTTTCCAGTTCTCCCTTTCTTTATTATTCGTTCATCTACCACAAGGCCAGGCCATATTAATAAAAAGTTTAAAAGTAATGCTTAGTTGTTTATACATTATGATTATAGATGGTAGAACATGAATAAAAAAGAACATTTTTATGCCATACCTCCCAATGACTTGATGTAAATTTGACAGATATAGTAGCTGCAAGTATAAGCCTGACATCACAGAATAGAGGAGACAATTCCAACATTCATCATTAAAAAGAATGACATACAACGGATACAAAAACGAACTAGCAAAAACGACATCCTCTAACCCACTAACCTAGAAGCAAGTAGAAATGTTGAATGCATACATATGATCCACCAGCTCCACATTCGGGAAGCAATTGCAAGTCATGCAATGGAAAAAGTCTAAACCAGGTCCCTTTCCCACACGACACAAGTTGCATAAAGGATAATGATAAACACTCATGAAGACAGTATGTTAGAAGAAGGAGAAGACTATTAGTAGTTTGAACAAAGGAAAGAAATTAACAACATCAAAGACGAAAGTTTCGGGATATCTTTTGCTTCAATGATAGCCCATAGAGAAGCCGAAAATTCTATTAGGCCAACCAGCTGGAATCTTGGGTAGACAAAAATGACATTTCCAACAGAAAATTAAAAAACCATTTCTTAGACAATTATATAATGAAGCTAAAGCTAGATAATTGGCCAAATATTGTTGAGCTAGATGCTTCCAAGACCTTTTCGAAATTCGTAAGGGCACTTCTGTAGTCTCCCAATTTGATTTGTACTTGGCCCAAGCCTGCAGAAGGCATTGAATTTATCACGTAGACAAGCAATGAAAAAAAACAGATAGGTCGCAAACAAATAAATCATAGCAGATGATGAGACTCAAATAAGAGGCAGTAGCCAATTCACAAGGATAAAAAATAAAGGACTAAATTGTAGAGAAAATCAGCTAAGCCACCCAAACGGTCATGTACTTCTCCATAGTGACCTAGCAAGATGATCAAGCTGTACAATCACTAATTATATAAAACTGTTCCAATGCTTAACTCTGCACAACCCATTACAGGAAAATACATTGTACAGTTATATATATTTAACCAATCAAGGCCAAGTACAATTGATGGACTAGTAAGAAAACCAAGATTCATTTATATTTCAAGCCAATTGATAGACATTGTACACTTGGCACTTGGTGTAAAATCAGTTAGGTGTCATTACATATATTTCTAGGAATGGGAATTTGCACCATTGAACAACATGGAAAAACCTAAGTAAAATGCACAGAGGAAGCCAAAAACTGAGCACATTTTGCTTTTTCTATCAAATAAAAGGATTGGTTTTGCAATTTTTAGCTGCTTATCCATTCCCATGCTACTATGTTTAGCAAACGAAAGAAGAAATAGCAACAACTGATTACCTTTTTTGTTATAAAAATTGCGGATTATGAGACATATTTAGCCTATTCAAAGTAGAAGTATGAGATAAAATTAAAAGAGGAATAAGAACAGAAAATGAAGATTGCAACTTTAAACAAAAATTGAGAAAAAAAGGAGAGGAAATTTACCAAAAGAAAAATCAGAAACTGGTGGTTTTTGGGCGTTGGTGAGATCTGAGAGAGAGAGCGAACGAAAGAGGCAGAGTGAAGATATAAGGGGAAACGTAATAGGAGTAATCTGGCGAAAAACACAATGAAAAATCATCAGCTAAAACCAAACATATCAACAACAAAAACAAAATAAATCAACAACCAAAACGAAACAAATCAACAATGAAAATAAAACAATCAACGATATAAGGAAGAAAAAGTAGCGAAAAAGCCAGGAAGAACAAGATGGAAACTCGCGAGTCACGAATAAAAATTAGAGTTAGGGTTTGTTCTGGCTTAGTGGTCGTCGTCGACAGTGGTTTTAGCAGAAGCGCCACCATCAACGACCAGAGCACTTGTAATGTATCATTTAAAAAAAAAGAAAAAATTGAACCAAGTGCTCCGTTTTTAAAGTAACTGAAGCACTTATTAAGTAGCACAAGCATTTTTTTGCACTAGTGTTAGGAACTCAAGGTGTGGCCCGTGAGTAGAATTAGGTTGTAACAAAGTTGTTTGGCCTAATTAGTGAAAGAGTTGAGTTTAAAATCCTAGTGGTCGAGGTTGTTTCTTCTTGTTGGGCCCAAGAAGTTTTTCCTCGTAAAAATCCCTTGTGTTCCTTTAGCTTGTTTATTTGTTCATGTTTAAAATTCAAAAAAAAGTTACGTTTATTTCTACACATATAATTCACCCCCCCTCTTGTATTGTTCCTAGTGAAATAATAATTAGTATCAGAGCTAGAGCTCACGAAAGATTGGAGACCCTATTGAGAAAAAGATCCAAGGAACAATGAATACCACCGAGAAACTTGAGGAAGGTTACTCTACGCAAAGGCCTCACATGTTCAATGGAAAGTTTTATTCCTACTGGAAGAACAGAATGGAGATATTTATCAAGGCCGAAAACTGCCAGGTATGGAGAGTGATTGAGGTTGGTGATTTTGAGGTCACAACTACTAATGACAAAAATGAGCTAATTCCTAAACCCTTCTCTAAATATGACAAAGCTGATTTTGAAAAAGTGGAAGTAAATGCAATGGCTGTTAAACTGTTGCATTGTGGACTTGGACCCCATGAACTCAATAGGATCATAGGATGCAAATCCGCAAAGCAAATATGGGATTTACTAAAAGTAACCCATGAAGGAACTAATGAAGTCAAGAGATATAAAATTGATTTACTAATGAATCAATATGAACTGTTCTCCATGAAGACTAAGGAAAGCATACAAGAGATGTTTACTCATTTTGCTAACATTATTAATAAGTTAGCTTCTCTTGGTAAGTTTATTTCATCATAAGAACAGGTTCGAAAAGTTCTTAGGAGTCTTCCTAAGGATAGATGGATGGCTAAGGTCACTGCATTACAAGAAACAAAAGACTTCACTAAGTTCAACTTGGAAGAGCTTGCTGGATCACTTATGACTCATGAGCTTCACCTTGATACTAAGTATGGTGAAAGCTCTAAGTTAAAATCCATTGCCGTCAAAGCAGATGATGAAGATGACTCTGACTCAGAAGAAGAGGAAGCAGCACTCATGGTCCGAAAATTTCGAAAGATGTATAGGAACATGAAGAATGGGAACTTCAAAGGTAAAACTAAAAGGTTTTCTAACAAAGCTGCTTGTCATAAATGTGGTAGTATAGAACACTTCATCAAGGAATGTCCACTTTGGGAAAATGATAAGACCAAAGAAAGGAACAAGGAACGCTTCGCTGAAAGGAACAAGGAATCCAAAGCACCTTTCTCGAAAGCGAACGTTCGAAAGGCTATGATAGCAGCTTGGGGAGATTCAGAGACTGAAGACGAAGAAGAACAACAAACTGAAGAAACTGCAAATCTTTGCCTCATGGCAAACACTGACGAAAAAGAAGATGAAGAAAAAGTCGAGGTAAGCCAACATGGACTTGAATCAGACTTAGATGGCAAAACTAGACCTGAAATTTATGATCTTCTTTATGATGCAATTCTTGAATGTAGGGATGAACGTGAAAAACGTGAGCAAACTGAACAAGCTGTTAAAGTTTGTAAAGAACATATAGAATGGCTTAAGAAAATGAAAATGGATGTTGAAACTAGGTTCTTTGATTTATTTGATAAAAATTTAAAAATCAAGGAATCATATGAGAGTGTGAAGAATGAAAATTATCTAATTAATTTAGAAATTTCACATTTAAAGGAATTTGTCCCTGTTCTAAGTTCCTTTGATATTTGATCAACCCCTTTGAAATGTTACAGATCTGAGATCGAAAATTTGAATAAAGAGAATAATGTTTTAAAGGAACAGATCTGTAATCTCAAGAAGGACCTGGTTGTTGCAAGGAACAGAGGCAAAGTGATGGTTGTTCCTAAATGGATTGAGAAACCACAGACTAAAAGAAAAGAAGGTCTCGATTTTGAAAACTACAAGAAGAAGAACAAGAATAAGAAATATGTTGACCTACCAAGTGATAAAATTTGCATGTACTGTGGCAAGATAGGTCATTACATAACTCAATGTCAACTAAGAAGTGGAATGATTGGCAAAAATGAGAAATTGAGCAACTTGAAATGGGTTGCCAAAACATATGCTAGTCAAGAAAAGGAACCCACGAAACAAGGGGTTCCTACAACTAACAACTAGTTGATTTTTGCAGGTTGGAGTGAGGGGGAACAACACTTGGTATCTTGATAGTGGTTGTTCTAAGCATATGACAGGAGACAAATCTAAGTTTCTCTCACTCTCAACCTATGAAGGTGGAAGTGTGACTTTTGGTGACAATAAGAAAGGTTGATGACTTTGAGATTGGCTTGGTACGACCAAATGAGAAAGATGCAGATTCAATTGAGGAAGAAGAAATAAAAGAGGAAAGGAACGAAGGAGATGAAAACATTCATAACAATGATGTTCCTGTTCCTCAAGATGATGGAGTTGTTCCTGTTCCTACTAAGAACGAGAATGTTGAAGGAACTGATTCAATAATTGCTGAAAAAGGAACAACTGAACAAAGCTCCTCATCCTCTCATGAAACTCAAGAGGAACAACCTGTTCCTATAAAGGAGTTTCAACCAAAACCTTGGAGACATCAAAAATCACATCCAGTGGAACTCATAATAAGTGACATATCCAAAGGTACGCAAACTAGATCTCAGTTAAGGAACTTTTGTGCATTTCATACGTTCTTATCAATGATAGAACCAAGAAATCATGAAGAAGCCCTAACTGATTCTGATTGGATCACTGCTATGCAAGCTGAATTAAATGAGTTCGAAAGAAACAAGGTATGGCATCTAGTTCCCTCTTCTAAATAACAAAAAGTGATTGGCTTAAAATGGGTGTTTAGAAATAAACTAGATGAGTATGGAACAATTCTAAGGAACAAAGCTAGACTTGTAGTAAAAGGTTATAATCAACAAGAAGGAATTGACTATGAAGAAACCTATGCTCCTGTTGCTAGACTTGAAGCCATTAGAATACTAATTGCATTTGCTGCTTATATGGGATTTAAACTATATCAAATGGATGTTAAGTGTGCATTTCTAAATGGCTATTTAAATGAAGATGTATATGTTGAACAACCCCCTGGATTTGAAAGCAATGATCTCCCAAACCATGTCTACAAGCTTGACAAGGCTCTTTATGGGTTAAAACAAGCGCCTAGGTCATGGTATGAGAGATTATCAAAATTCCTTTTAGAAAACAACTTTAAAAGAGGAAAGGTGGATAAAACTTTGTTTCTAAAATCGAAAGGAACTGACATACTACTTGTTCAAATATATGTTGATGATATTATTTTCGGAGCAACTAATGAATCATTGTGCAAAGAATTCTCAAAACTTATGAGTAATGAATTTGAGATGAGTATGATGGGAGAGTTAAATTTCTTTCTTGGGTTACAAATTAAGCAAATTAAAAAAGGAGTAATTATTCACCAACTAAAATACATAAAGGAACTGCTAAAGAAATATGGCCTCGAAAATTCAAAGATAAATCACACTCCTATGGGAACTTCAACTAGATTAGATGAAGATTTAATAGGAACAAGTGTTGATCAAACAAAATATAGAGGCATGATTGGTTCACTTTTGTATCTAACAGCTAGTCGTCCAGACATAGCTTTTAGTGTTGGTTTGTGTGCTAGATTTCAAGCTAATCCTAAGGAGTCTCATCTAACTGCCGTGAAGAGAATTCTTAGATATCTTTAAGGAACAGATGATCTTGGACTTTTCTATCCAAGAAGTGATAAATTTGAGTTAAGAGGATATGCTGATGCTGATTATGCTGGAGATCTTGTAAATAGGAAAAGTACCTCAGGTATGGTTCAATTTCTTAGTCATAGTTTAGTTTCTTGGAGTACCAAGAAACAAAACACAATTGCTTTATCCACTTTCGCCGAGAATATGTAGTCTGCTCTGCATGTTGCTCACAAATGCTTTGGATAAAACAACAACTTTATGACTATGGAATAATCTTCAATTGTGTTCCTATTTATTGTGATAATACTAGTGCCATTAGTATTTCAAAAGATCCAGTGCATCATTCAAGAGTAAAGCATATACATATCAGACATCACTTTCTAAAAGAAAATGTGGAAAAAGGTTTGATTAAACTTGAGTTTTGTCAAACTGAAAATCAGATTGCTGATATACTAACTAAGCCTCTACAAAGAGATAGATATGAAAAATTAAGGCTTGAGTTAGGTTTAATAAAACTTAAGTAATTGTTCCTATTCCAATCCCCTATGTCTGAATTGATTTGTCTTACTCTATGTGATATTAAGTGACTGTGATTAATTGCCTAAGACCATTGCAAATTAAGATGTTAAAAACATGTACATGGATTCAAAGGAATAAAGCAACTCATAAATGTCACATAATACTCCCCTTATTGTTCCTAAGTTAAAGAAACATGCATGATATGAAGAATGTTGACATTTAGCATAAGTCATTCCTATAGCACAAGTTCCTTTATAATTTATTTTCTTTCCATAAATTAAAAAGTCCATAAAAATATAGGAATCAGATTTAATCAAGTCATGATTCTCTTTTTATCTTTTATCTTATTTTTCTCTATATTTTTGTTTTTATCCTTTTAATTTTTACGCGTGTAACTCCTCATTCACTGTTACATGCATCTTCTTCTTTCTTCCATCCCAAACCGTGTTCCTTAAACGCTTCAACTTCACCATTATTCATCTCCTTCACTCCTATTCGCACGACATAAAACCTCAAATTCTTTTCACCAAATGGCAAAAACCTCACTCAATTCACCTTTCCCAAAAACAAAAACTCCCAAAACCTCTCAAATGGAAAACCCCTCTTCTCCATCTAAAACCCTAGAAATCGAAAAATCTCAAGAAACAACAATGGCGGTAGAAGAGCAAAAATTGGAGTCACCTAGGAGAAGTGTGAGAAGAATAAAACTAATTGGGGAAGATGATGAAGAAGAATCCCCGAAATAAGTTAAGGGGGAAGAAGAAGCTACACTTGTTCCTTCCAAAGGAACTGTTGCTTCTTCCTCCAAGAAACGAGTGGAAAGAAGTGATTCAAGGTTGTCTTAGGATTTTGTGTTGATTTGGAGTGGGCCAAGAAAGTTAGGTTCAATGAATTAACCGACATACTAAAGGAATAAGGTATGGAATACTTGTTTGAAACCGCTTTTAATAATGCCCTAGTTCCTTTAGCTATGGATGAATTTTGTGCAAACTTCATCAACACTGATGGAGTATGTACTACAGAAGTTAGGGGGAAGAAAATAAAATTTTCCCAAGCAAAAATATGGGAAGTTTCTTGCAAAGGAACTAATCTGTATTTTAAGAGGAAAGGAACTGTCACCTTTCCCAATTTCTCCCAAGATGAAATTGTTGAATCTTTTGGGGGAACTGCTGGCCAAAACAAAATAAATCACAATCTTCTTTCTCCTGTTCACGAAATTCTGTTTAATCTTGTTTGGAGAGCATTTATTCCTCGAACTGAAAAGAGGAATGAGGTGGGTCTCTTGGATATGCGTTATATGTTTTGCCTTGACCACCACATTCAAATAAACTTCCCTTCTCTCTTTATCCAATATCTAACTCATTGCATTGAAAATGATTGTGTTGTTGACTATGGTGCATTGATCACCTCTCTTCTTTCTCACTTTAAAGTGAAAACAACTGGTTGACCTACCTTGGGAATAAAACAAGGAAATATTCTAAATGAAAAGACTTTGTATGGTTTGGACCTCTCTGTCCAAGATGGAGTGTTAACTCAAGGGAGGATTGCTACTAGTTCCTCTCACAAGAGAAAACTGCCCAAGGCGGTATAAGAGGAACCAGTGAAGGTTATACTGGAGGAACAAGTTCCTGCACCTATAGAACCAAAGGAACAGAAACCCAAGAGGTGCAAGACTGTTGCCAAAAAGCCTTCCCCTCCTGTTCCTAAGAGAGTTAGACAAAGCACTAGATTGAAAATTACTAAAACTGTCCCTATTCCTTCAAATAAGGACTCTCCTTTAGTCCTATCTGATGCAGAGGAACAGGATCACAACTCACCTAAGGAACCAACTCTTCCATCCTCACCAAAGATCCCAGTTACTCTCACACCTATGCCTTCCATCTCTCCCTCATCCTTCTCTGTTCCTTCTAGTTATGAACAGTTGAAAGTTGAGATGACAGAACCAAATTCTTTCTCCTCTACATCTACTGACCTTCCACCACAACCACCTTTTCTTCCTTCCATTTACACCACCACCTCACCTTCTGTTTCTCTCCCAGGAACAGCAGGTCCTTCACAAGAAAACACCCCAATTCCTCCACCTAAACCATCCACTGCCTCTGGTTCTAAGGGAAAGGAACAAGTTCCTTCGGATGAATTTGGTTGGGTTAATGAAGTATGTCTCCCTGCTCAACATATGATTAAGTTTTACAATCATCTTCACTGGACTTTAGATGCTAAAACTGATAAAATGATGGGTTTAATGAAAGTCCTTAGTGATACCGTGATTGAACAACAAAAGAACATGGAGATGATGACCCAAGCTTTTAATAGTTTGAAGCAGCAACTTGATGGGCAACATGAAGAGGTGATGAAGAAGTTGGAAGAAGTCGTTGAGGAAGAAGTCGTTGAGGAACACCATTCCCCTTCCCTTCCAGATGTCTAGTTCTTGTTTCTCTTAAAGGAACAAGAATTCTTAGCTTTTGTTTCTTTTCTTTTCTTCTTTTTCTCTTTTGTACTTTAATGGAACAAGTGCTATAAATAGATGACTTTTGCTATAATTGTCTTCGTTTATGATTTATATGCATAATTTCTTACTTGGAATGGCTAGTATTATGTGATTGATGTTTGAGCAAGTCTAACCTTTGAAATTCCTAACTTAACCATTTTTGGTGCTTGTTAATGGTCTCAAGGTCTTATACAAATCAGTGTTCTCAAAATCACCAAGCGTTTGATCTTTTTGACGATGACAAAGGGGGAAAAGATAAGGAACAAACTAGACAAGAAAGAAAACAAAAAAAAAATTTGAATAAAAATGACAAAATGAAAAATTTAAATCCTTAATCTGCCTTAATTAAATTATATAGATTATTATTTTATCTTTTTCATTCTCTTATGTTATTTTTTGTTTTCCTTAGTTTGTAACTTTGTTGTCATCATCAAAAAGGGGGAAATTGTTGAACCCTAGTTTTGATGATGACAAAGGAACAAAGATGCAAACTAAGTATTGGACTAACAAGTTGTTTAAGTGAATGAATTTCAAGGTATCAATGAAAGGAACAAAGAGAATACTAAGTCAAGGAAGAAATCAAGTTTGGATTTTGAAGACTAAGTGAAGATGTTTCATAATTTGGTACTGGAGCAGCATTGGAGCAAGAAGACTAAAGCGAGGCTTTTTGTTTCTAGTTCCAATGTAAAGGAACGAGTAAGAATGGTAAGGAACTATGGCAATATAGAATGAGAATGAGCGTTTGTTCCTTTGTAAGGAACAGACGCACTGGCGCTGAACTAATAAGTTAAAGAAACTAACTATTTAAAAGGCTCTAGACTTAGGATGAAGTATTACAACGGTTTATTTATGTCAGTTGCGTAAATTATGCCTAGATTCTAGGTAACCGTTTTATTTAAGGAAAAATCTGATTTTAAGGAAAATCTTTTTAAGGAAAAGATTTTATTTTTATAAAGATAATAAAAATCCTTTTCGGTTTTATGAAAATATTTTAAAGATAATATTTTTAGTAAAAGGATTTTATTTTGGTATTAATAATTAAAATGTTTTCAATTAAATCATATTTTCAAATTAATGCTTCAAGTGGTTGCTAAAATTAAGGGAGCAGTAACTCAATTCTCTCCCACGTTTAACAGTGATCATGGAGATCATGGGTTGATTGAGGAACGTGTTCCTCCGGATAAGGAACATCATGGGATAATGATTTTACCACTAACATCTGTTTTAATCCCACGTTCGAAGTTATTACCACTATAAATACTAATGTCTAATTAAGTTCCAATTTGTGTCTGACCAAGTGAAATTAGTGAGTTTAACTAAGTATAGTGTCCATGCCTTCATTCTCTCATAAAAGCCATTTGTTCTTTGCCTTCTTACTCTAAATCCACTGAGTTTATTTCGATCAATTGTATTTTGGTTTTTGGGGTAAGGGGACTTTGAGTGAAGTTCTGTAAGAGGGAAGCTTTGAGTGAAGCGAGTTAAAGTGAGAAAACTTCAAGTGAAGTTGAGAGGAACAACTGTTAAGGGAACAATTGTTCAGGAACTTGAGTTTAGGAACTCAAGGTGTGGCCCGAGAGTAGAATTAGTTTGTAACAAAGTTGTTTGGCCTAATTAGTGAAAGAGTTGAGTTTAAAATCCCTAGTGGTCGAGGTTGTTTCTTCTTGTTGGGCCCAATAAGTTTTTCCTCGTAAAAATCCCTTGTGTTCCTTTAGCTTGTTTCTTTGTTCAAGTTTAAAATTCCGCAAAAAGTTACGTTTATTTCTACACATGCAATTCACCCCCCTCTTGTATTGTTCCTAGTGAAATAACAAATTGTCTGGTATTAGCAGATAAATTCTGTCTTAATAGTTCAACTCATTTCTCAAGAGTGTTGCTCCAGAGAATAAGCATCTTTCTCTCACAATATTGCATTAAAAATAATCAACCATTCAATCAGAACTTTATCATAACTTTGAGCCACAAGTAAAAGATTATATTCTTTGAAAATAGGAAGCGATATTCCACATCAAATATGCATTGTTCTAGGAAATAATTGGATTAAGTTACATCTTCATGCAGACATAACGCAGACCAACATCTTAGTTTAGACTTATCCATCTAAGTTTACGACTTACATTACACATGATCGATGTCGTGGAATGCAACGGCTAATATGGCTCGGCTCCAATCAGTTCTGCATAAGAAAAATCAGCAAAAATCAGTTTCAATCAGCCAAGAACAAGAGTGCTGTATCGTGAACACTAATGGTAGAGTGTTGTATCGTCAACACTAATCGTGAACACTGCCTCACATCGACGCCATGGTAGATGCAACTGCTGGCCACGAGATGCTCACCTTTATGGACGCATTTAGCGGATACAACCAGATCCTTATGCACCCTGAAGATCAAGAAAAGACGACATTTATCACAGACCGAGGCATCTATGGCTACAAAGTAATGCCATTTGGCTTGAAGAATGCTGGCACAATTATCAAAGGTTAGTAAATAAAATGTTTGAAAAACAGATTGGGGACACCATGGAGGTGTACATTGATGACATGCTGGTCAAATCCAAAAAAGTCGGCGATCACATTCAGCACCTTGAAGAAGCATTTGAAATCTTGAGGCGCTACCAAATGAAGCTAAATCCCAACAAATGTTCATTCGGCGTCACCTCCGGCAAATTCCTGGGGTATGTTGTATCCCAGCGAGGCATCGAAGCAAGTCCAGAGCAAAACAAGGCCATTGTCAACTTGCAATCCCAAATATGCGTCAAAGATGTGCAGAAGCTAACCGGACGAGTTGCAGCGCTTAACAGATTTATATCCAAGTCGTCCGATAGATGCAAACTGTTCTATGATGTGCTAAGGAAGAACAAATCATTCGAATGAACCAGCCAGCATGAAGAAGCGTTCCAAAACTTGAAGACCTACATGATGACGCCACCACTTCTCGCAAAGCCAAAGGACAAAGAAGAACTGCAACTTTATTTAGCTGTTACGCATGCAACTGTAATCGCCATTTTGGTAAGAGAAGAAGATGAAATTCAATCTCCCATATACTATGTAAGTAAAACTCTTGTAGACGCTGAAACAAGGTACACTTCATTAGAAAAACTTATACTTACCTTGGTTATGGCCTCTACTAAGTTGCGCCTTTACTTTGAATGTCATTCTATTTGCGTTAAAACTAACTATCCTATAGGATCTGTGATGAACAAACTTGAGTTGTCAGGCAGAATGGCCAAATGGCTAGTGCACCTAAGTGGCTACGAAATCAGGTACGAACCAAGGACAGCCATTAAGTCGCAAGCTTTGGCAGACTTTGTGGCTGATTTCAGTCCAAATTTGCAAACTGAAGCCGAAGAAGAACTCTTGCAATTGCTGGAGCAAACCGCAAGTCCCACATGGACACTATGCACCGACGGAGCATCAAATACAAATGGAGCATGACTTGGATTTGTACTGAAATCGCCACAAGGGGACATCATAGCCCAAGCTGTGCATTGCAAATTCAAAGTAACTAACAGTGAAGCAGAATACGAAGGGAGCCATTAATTGCGAATGCAGCGGCAGAACTCAAAGTAAAGCGTATCGAGGTAAGTTGCGACTCCTTACTAATTGTCAATCAATTTAATGGGTCCTATGCAGCAAAAGATCAGAAGATGGCAAAATACTTGGACATTGCCAATAGTGTTGCCAGCAAGTTCGACGAATTTACCATAAAGCAAATACGAAGGGAGCAGAATGTAGAAGTTGACGCCTTAGCCAACCTAGGCTCGGTTTCAGCAGCGCTCAACTTGAGCAACATTCCTATTGTGCATATCCTGCAACCTACAATAGACAGACACCAAGTAAATGAAGTCAGCACTGAAGTTGCCTGTGAAGACGTGGACTGCACAGAGGAGTACGTTCAGTGGCTAAAAGAAAGCATCTTACCCCAGCAACTCGGAGATCTGCGAACTTTCAAGGTAAAAGCATCCCACTTCATCTTAATTGATAACATACTGTTTCGTAATTCAGTGGCAGGTCCCTACTTAAGATGCCTCAAAAGGCAAGATGTACCCATTGTCTTGCGCGAACTAAACGATGGCGAGTGTGGCAACCACGCTGGAGGCAGGAGTCTATCTAATAAAGCACTCAGGATGGGCTATTTCTGGCCTACTATGAGAAAAAATGCCATGGAGTATGCTAGAAAATGTGACGATTACCAGAGACACGCTGCAGTTTCACACCAGCATGCTGAGCAACTTCACCCAATCCTGGCACCCTGACCGTTCATGAAGTGGGGAATGGATATCGTCCGTAAACTTCCGCAAGCTCCAGGGCAACGCGTATTCATGCTAGCCATGACAGATTACTTCTCTAAATGGATTGAAGTAGAAGCATATCGGAACATCACCGACACAGAGGTAATATCTTTCATAAAACGCAACATATTATGCAGGTTTGGCATCCCTTCAGAGATAATTTGCGATAACGGATCGCAATTCATAAGTGGCAAGACGAAAAAGTTCTGCCAAAAATGGAACATCAGGCTAGTCACTAGAAATGGTGCACAAATTCCACGCAGTTGGAACGCAACTCATCTCAAACAATATCACTTCTAAACTTAACTTGTCATTTTACTTTTCAGCGATTTATTTCTTTTCCTCCATAAACATTTACTAACTTTAGCATCTGAGGGTCGTTGGCAAAATGCCAACGGTCTAGGTTTGCCAGATCACCCTACAAGGGGTTGCAACCTGCCAAAACGCAACTTGGCAGTTACCCAGGTAACATTTAAATACAAAGTGCTTGGCAAAAACACTTAAGGTAATATCTCCTCACACCATTCTTTTGTCGCACCTACCTTCCATTTTATTTTACAAGAATACATACTGACTTAAGCATCGGAGGGCCGTTGGCGAAACACCAACGGTCTAGGTCTAACAAACCATTTTGCAAGTCGCTGGCACATCAGGAGCAACTTCCTAGGCAACTTCTCCAGCAACTTCCTTGGCAAACTTTCCAGCAACCCCTTGGGAAGATATGGATAAACAACGCAGAAAACAATTAGGATTGAACAGATATGTGTAATCAAAGGCCAAGCGACTTCAGAGTGGCGACTTAAGGGGCAAAACGCTAGATTGACCAGATTGTGATTCCTAACTGAGACACTTTGCCATTACTTTTGAAGAACATTCTTTCTAAGCAAGTTACTTCTTTAATTTATTATTTGTAATCTTCGAGTCCCATTAATAAAACATACAATTCATTCAAACTGTCCAAATACAAACTATCATATTCTTGCGAGTTATGCCAATTGTTTAAAAGGCTATAACACGGCAGTTGCAAAACAAATGGTTTCAAAAAGCAATTTCAAAACGGGTCGATGTTTTAGTTTGCTACAACATGCATGCATGAGACAAAATCACATAAACATAAGCTATTCTCAAGAGCAGAATAGTATTAAGCAAAATAAAGCAAATTTCATAAAAGTTGCCCCCCTTAGGGAAGGCATAAAGTCAGTTTCTAACATTCTGCTCTTAGCAAGCAGAATAAGCACGCAAGTTAAAACTGCTCCCATGAGCAGATGCAAAAACACACAAATATGTCTTACAAAAAAACATACAAAGTTTCATATTGTCTTAATCCTAAGTAAAAACAACAAACATTAAGCAGCATCATCTTGGGGCTTGTCCGCGTCCAAGTCAATAGGCAGGGCGGACGCGCCAAGAACTGAAGTGTCAACGTGTGTTGAAGCATCATCAGCAACTTCATTCGCCACAGCAGCAGCCCTCGCATCCTGGCTCTTCCTAGCCTCCTCATATGCCATCCTCTCCGCAACAGGATCCCAGGAAATATGCTTGCCCTCTGCGAATTCTTCCATGGCTTCTACTCTAGCAAGCCAAGACTGCAAACTTATTTCATCCAAGTGCTCGCTGTCTTTCATCTCAGCATCCTTCGCAGCCTGGTCCAACTCTCCTTTAAGGCGTATCACCTCTGCTTGTTCCTCCTTCATCTTGTCCATCCAGTGCAAACTCCTCGCCTCAGCACTTTCTCTCTCCTTGGTCAGAGCAGCAACTTTTGTCGTCAGGTCTGTGACATGCTGATGGGTGGCAATAAAAGCTTGCAAGCACTGAGAGCATGCAAGTCAGCAACAGATAACTACAAGCAAGAATAATATCAAGATTAAGGGAAGAAGAAGAAGTACCTGTAGGGAAAGTCCAACACCCTCAGAAGAAATGGCAGAAGGATTCATGGTATCATGGCATGCTTTGGCAGTAGGGAACCATAAGTTCTTGGCATGCGACCACATAGGAGGCGCACCGGCTTCAATTGAGCAAAAATCTTCGGGGATCTCTATTTCCATGTTCTTCCTCTTTTGTCCACTCAGAGTCGCAGCAGCAGTAGGAGTCACCAGAATGGAGCTTGTGGCATGAGAAGTAAGAGGGCGAGTTGCTGCGGCAGAATTTATGGGAGTTGCAGGGATGCCACCCCTGTTGCGCATCCTAAGAATCAGTTCAGAAGTAGAGAGTGGAGCTGCAAGCTGAGATGCGGAGGTATCTGTCCAAAGTATTGTGAGCAGTTTAAAGAAGAAGAGGCGTCCTTTCTATGCAACTAAAGGAAAGGAAAGTTCAAAAGGCGTACCAGAAGACATGTTTGAGGAGGAGCGAGTTTTAGCACCTTTCTTCTTCGGCGAATCGGAAGAACCTGCCTTAGCAGGCAAGTTAACACCAGTAGGAAGGATGGGGAATGTCCTGTCTTTAACCTTGAGCGCCAAAATTAGGTCCGTATAACCAGCAGATTGTTCGCGACCACTAGAGAGCAAAGATACACCTGCCATGAAAACAACGTGAGCACAAGTTAAAAAAGAGGAACAAATTACAAAATCAAAAAGGTAATTACCTTCTACTTTCCATGTGTCCTTGAAGATAGGGCCAAATTCGCCCAAAGAATCCATTTTCACAAAGAAAAATCTCCCTGCCCAACCTCTGTCACGACCTTTGTCGGTCTTTTCAACCAAAACATCACACTTGTCTCTCACACCAAGGGTAAAACGACCTTTGCCAAAAGATTTGATTTGGTATGAAAAAGCCAAGTCTTCAACAGTAAAATTTATGCCTAAATTCTGAGCAAGGGTTTCGATCCCCGACAAAATCCTCCAAGCACAAGGAAGGAGTTGGCAGGGGGCTATTTCAGTAGTTGCAAAGAATTGGCGAATGAAGGGGGAGAAGGGAAATTGTTGCCCTAATTTCGCAAAAGGGTAATCGTAAAATGTAACCCATCCTGGGCGAGCCCAGTCCATCTTTTCTTCAGATGGCAAAACCACCTTTACCCCCTCAGGAAACCCAATGTTTCGTTTGATTTGCTTCAAATTAGTTTTGGTTAACTCAAAAGTTACACTATTTCTATCCATCAAGATCCCTAAACGCTGGAATTTGTTTACACTTTCGGGGGAATTGTTCTTGGAAGAACCCTTAGGTTTTACTCTAGTCATGGCGATAAAGAAAGAAAAATATAGCAAAGGCAAATTCTTGCGAAAATCGGAAAAAACATGAGGAAAATCGAAAAGGAAATCAGAGGAGAAGATGAGAGTTTACCTGGGTGAGAGAAGAAGTTGAATTGTGCAAGAAACCTGAAGAAACTTTATCTTGTACCAAGGTGCTGCATTTATAGAAGAAGGGAGAAGTTTGATGTCTAATCAAACCATGCAAGTAACCGTCATAATTAGGCGCGGTTATCAAAGCAGTTTATTTTCAAAATTTAAATTTTTTTCCTCTTATTTGCCGCCCAAGCAGAAAAAATTTGGGGCTATTGTTATGGGATGAATCATTCTTACAACAACAACAACTAAGCCTTATTCCCAAAGTGATTTGGGGTCGGCTAACATGAATCGTCAACTGAAACCGTCACCAAAGGAGATGGCATCGCCAAGAGTGATAAAAAGGTTTTTTTTTTTTTTTTAAAGCAAGGTTTACACCAACAAGTTTTAAAAGAGGTTTTCAACAAAAGGTTTTAATACCAACACAATTGAGAAAAACAAATAAATGCGTAAATCACACCCCTTCCTCCACATGGATCTCGCCCTCCACTCACTTCTATCCAACGTCATGCTCTCCTCAATCCCAAGTAACCTCATATCACTTTCAATTACCTTCATCCAAGTCATCTTAGGTCTTCCCCTACCCCTTACAACTTGGTTACTCCTCCACTCTTCAATTCTTCTCACCGGTGCATCACCTGATCTCCTTTTCACATGACCAAACCATCTTAACCGATTCTCCCTCATCTTTTCTTCAATGGATGCAACTCCAACTTTTTCCCGGATCACTTCATTTCTTAATCGGTCTTTCCTTGTGTGGCCACACATCCACCGCAACATACGCATCTCCGCCACGTTCATCTTATGGACGTGGCATTGTTTCACCGCCCAACATTCGGTGCCATATAACAAAGCAGCCTAATTGCCGTACGGTAGAACTTTCCCTTCAAGCTTTGGGGAATGCCGGAATCACAAAGGAATCCGGTGGCGCTTTTCCACTTTAACCAACCCGCGTTAATTCTATGAGCCACGTCTCCATCCAGTTCTCCATCCTTTTGGAGAATGGATCCTAGGTAACGGAAGACGTTCGATCCTTGAACCACTTTGCTATCCAAAGTGACCGCCCTCGCCTCGTCGCTTGTAACCCCACCGAACTTGCACTCCATATACTCCGTCTTACTTCGCTCAATCTAAAACCCCGGGCTTCTAATGTATGTCTCCACAATTCCAACTTTCTCTCAATACCTTCCTTTGTTTCATCAATCAACACAATATCATCCGCAAACATCATACACCATGGTATATCATCTTGAATTGACCTCGTTAGTTCGTCCATGACTAGGGCAAAGAGAAAGGGACTAAGTGCGGAACCTTGATGCACTCCGATCGTAATAGGAAACTCTTCGTCCTCCCCACCGTAGTCCGCACACTCGTAGTTGCCCCCTCATACATATCCTTGATGATATCTATATATTTTTGTGGAACACCTTTCCTCGCCAACGCCCACCAAAGTATTTCTCTTGGTACTCTATCATATGCCTTCTCCAAATCAATGAAAACCATATGTAGATCCTTCTTCCTATCACGGTAATGTTCCATTGTTTGTCTTAAGAGGTGGATGGCCTCTATAGTCGATCTTCCAGGCATAAATCCAAATTGGTTCTCCGATATCTTCACATGTTTCCTAAGTCTTTGCTCAATCACCCTTTCCCGAGTTTCATCGTATGACTCATTAGTTTGATTCCTCGGTAGTTGGTACAATCTTGTACATCGCCTTTGTTCTTATACAAAGGAATCAAAGTACTCTTCCTCCATTCTAATGGCATTTTGTTGTGTCTCCAAATCATGTTGAAGAATGTTGTCGCCCATTCGATTCCTCTCCCCCTAAACACCTCCAAACTTCGATAGGTATGCCATCGGCCCCGTAGCTTTCTTCAATCCCATCTTTTTTAATGCTGCAACGACTTCTCCCTTTTGAATCCTCCTCATAAACTCTCGATTTAACATACTTGGCGGAATGTGTACATCCCCGATGTCTTGTGCTTTATCACCGTTGAACAAGGTATCAAAGTACGACCTCCACCTATCCTTTATCTCTTCATCCTCCACAAGCACTCTTTGGTCCACACCCTTGACACATTTTACCTTTGTTATGTCTCTTGTCTTCTTGTCCCTCATACGCGCAATTCTATAAATGTCTTTTTCACCTTCTGTCGTATCCAATCTTGCATAAAGCTCTTTGTTTACCTGTGCTTTAGCTTCCCGTACTGCCTTCTTGGCTTCTTTTCTCGCCTCTTTGTACTTCTCATAGTTCACATCGCTGCTATCTTTTCCCAAAAGTTTATAACTTTCTCGTTTGTTTTTTATCGCTTGTCTCACCTCCTCGTTCCACCAAGATGTGTCCTTACTTGATGGTACAGTTCCTTTAGATTCTCCAAGGGCCTCTTTCGCCACTTCCTTTATACCAAGTTCTATCTTTGTCCAAATCGAATCTACATCCATTTCCGTGTTACAAGCCCAAATATCTTTATTAGCCATCTTAGCTAAGAAGTTCTCTTTGTGCTCCCCTTGGAGCTTCCACCACTTGATTCGCGGCTCCACATTGGGTCTCCGCTTTCTTAAAGACTCCCTATCATTCTTACGTGGTAGCAAAATACGAAGTTATGTTGTGTTAGTTTAGGCAGTGAAGTGGGAGCGCTCAAGTGGATGAATGAAGGGAGTGAAGATCAGTGACGTGTCAATACGGTTCCGAAATTATCTCCAAGCAAAAGATATGCGCTGCGTTGAGGGGAAAGTGGAGTTGGTTTCAACCGCCGAACAAGAATATCTCAAGGGAAGCTCCTACAAAATAGGATTTGAACCAATAAGAAGCAGGGAGGAAAACGACTAATAAAACAACGTTCATCTTGTAAATTAGTATAAATAGTTCATTAGCTCATGCTTTGTATATCATCTCTCACTGCTCTCTCAACTTTCTCTCTAGCTACATACTTGTACTCTCTCACAAACTCGAACAACTTAGTGAATTGGCAGGATACAAATCCTCCCGTGGTTTTTCCCTCATTTCCAAAGGGTTTTCCACGTAAAACTTGTTGTGTTCTTTTCTTTATTTCTCGCAACTTTACTTTGTGCAATTTATTTTCATTCGCAAGTTAATTATCAACCCCCTCTCCAAGCAAATTAGCCTTAGTGTGAAATTTTCCCTAAACAACAACTTTCATAATATTATAAATTAGGACTCAATTCATAATATGCATATTCATCTCAAATCGTTATAATTCACAAATAAAAACCCTAACAAAACTATCAACCCAAACATATAAGAATTAATTCCATACAATTTTCATAGCATAAATATTCATATTAAGATAAGCATGATGGCTCAAAATCAAAGTTATAAAATCAAAGTTACGATATGCTACGTAACAAATGAAATAAAATAATTGTAATACATTAAACAAACTAATGAACAAAACAAAACATGCGACAGGTGCTCCAAGCATGAAACTAAAGAATCTTGCATCAGTTGAACTCAATTCAAAAATCATCACAATTCTGAATCATGTACCACGATTGATATCATCATAGTCATTTTCTACTTTTCTTTTACAGGGAGACCTACATGGTTATGCGAATTTGCGAAAGAGTGCATATACCATATTACAAGTCAAGGGTATAATGGACATTCACAATATATAAAATAAACCCAAGAACATTTATATGCGACCTCCAAGAATCATAACTTGACCACCATCTTAGCTTGAATGATTTATATAACCATAGAAATTTTCCAATAATCACCTCACAACAATGACAACATCAATTAACATTCATCCCTACTGTAACTCAGATAAACAAATTTAACTTGCTTATATTTTTCTAATCTCTTCCAAGAACTAACCACATAACCCTTATATGCAAATCATTCTACTAATCCAACTCACAAACTGGTATCGTAGAGTCTTGACCAATTTGAAAGATCATTTGGTGTAGTTGAAATAACTAAATTTTGGGCTATTCGATCAAGTACTGGAAACTCAATGGAAATCATAACTGTTTCAATCGTATTATTTTTCCTATTTTCTTTTCATTGTCGGAATATTCGGGGATTAAGATCGTTCTCCATCTCTAATTAACCCCATTATGATTCATAGAGAACATTATCAAACAACACAATTTATAGAAATCAGATTTCATAAACTTAACTAAAGAGGATTAATTCATATTATAAGCTTCGATCTATTAAGGCAAGATAAAAGATTCAATCTTTAAGTTTAACAACTCTTATCATAACTAAATTTGCTAATCAATAACAAGATTGAGAAATAAATTTATTTCTGAAATCAGAATATAAAATGCAATTGTATAAGACTTGAATTGGAATCAAAGAAGAGGAATTAAGAAAATTTAGCTTATACCTTCATATGAAAAGGAATACCAAAACAATGGCAGCAACAGAGCAAACAACTTAGCAATGACAACGTATAGCAGCTCACGGTGCCAGCAACCCACCAGTAGCTGCGTAGCTCGCGGCGGCACTTCGAACAACAGCGCTTGAGGCAAACAGAAACAAGAGGAGAGAGAATTGCAATAACAACTACACTAACGTTTGCAGCACCGTCTGTAGCAGCAGCTGAGCGGAACAACAACATCGGTAGACCTCCGGTGAGACCCAGCAGAAGCGCCGACAGCTTAACGACACCACAATCACGGACAGCGGCATCCCGAGAACAGCAATATGAATGAGATAGAGTGGATGCGAGAATGAAGAATGAGAAAGTGGGGTTTTCATCTTTCCTAAAACTAATCAGAAAAATTAAGGAGGATTAATCTCAATTTATGGAGTTTAGAAAAATTGGAAAACTGAAATTCGAGGCTTTGCTCCTATTGACACGATTAGAGAACTGATGATTTGTCGTCTAAATAACTGACACGAGGAAGGAAGGAGCTAGGAATGATAAAATGAATTTAGGATCTTTTTTTTCTTCTTCTAAAATCACAATTTAACTAATTAAAAACCGAAGACATTTGAATTTATAAATTACTTCCAATTAAAACTTGAGCATAATTTAGCTAATATAATAATTACAATTAAACATGCTTAAAAACTGGGCTATTACAATGGCGGCCCAAACCCACTTCATTTTCAAATCAGCCGACAAGGCTCTACCTTTCTTTTCACTGTTAAGGGGCAAGAAGAAGTTTGAGTGGGGTGAATAGCAAAGCAAAGCTTTTGTCGCGGTCAAAGAACACCTGAAAACCCTCCCTACTATTTCACAGCCAGAAACAAGTGATATCCTAGAACTGTATATCTCGGTCTCGCCGAAAACTGTCGCAGCCATTTTGTTAGTGGAAAAGGAGAAGAGGCAGCAACCAATTTATTTTGTTAGTCATATCCTAAATGGGCCAAAGAGCATGTACCAGTTGATCGAAAAAATAGCATTGGTCGTGATAATAGCCGCAAGAAAACTTAGGCCGTAATTCGATTGTCATCCTATCCATGTCTTGACCAATCAACCTCTGGAGAAAAGCCTTGCAGAAGATGGACAGTTCTGGTCGCCTCTTAAAATGGGTTGTTAAGTTATCTGAGTACGATATCCTGTACAAGCCAAGGACCGCCATCAAAGCGCATGCATTGGAGGATTTCATTGTGGAAGCATCCTATGAGGAGGAAGAGAATATTGAAATGGAGACATGACTGCTGGAGGTTGACGGTTCATCAACCGTGAGTGGATCAGGGGCCGGTATCGTTATGACCAATCCAGAAGGAAACGTCATTGAGTATGCTATCAAGCTCATCTTCCCGACGTCAAATAACGAAGCAGAATATAAGGTCGCGATCGCTTGTTTGAGAATGTGCATAGCTGCTGGAGCAAAAAGTGTATCATTGAAAACGAACTCACAACTTGTCAATGGTCAATTAAAAGGAGAATTTGAAGTCACGGAATGGAACATGCAGAAACACGTTGAAAAAGACAAAGAGATGATAGCTCAACTAGATCATTTTGAGGTTCAGGCCATCCCCAGGGCCGACAATACCAAAGCGGACGCAATGTCTAAGCTAGCAAGCTCGGATTCTTTGAATATAGAGAGGTCTGTCATGGTGGAGATTCTGAGAGAAAAAAGCATCACTTAGAAAATTGTGACAGTGAACAATATTTAACCAACAAGGGGAATGGTTCAGCGAGTTGGTGGCTTACAAGCTGACAGGTTCACTGCCACAAAATGCTATGGAAGCTAAGAAGTAAAAGCGGCAGGCTAGCTGGTACGTCATCTACCAGGATGCGTTGTATGAGAAATCGTTCAGTTTGCCTTTGTTGAAATGCTCAACAACATGGGAATCCAGTACAATATTAGAAGAAATTCACGATGGAATTTGCGGAAATCACATTAATGGAAAGGCCCTGGCACTGAAAGCTCTGCGAGCTGGGTTCTGTTGGCCAAGTATGTTGGCGGACGCCCAAAGCTATGTGAAAAAATGTGACAAATGTCAAAAGTTTGCTCCCATCATCAACAGATCCGCAAACGACCTTCAGCCAATATTATGTCTGATACCATTCGCGCAATGGGGGTTGGATATTTTGGGGCCGTGATATGATTCCGTGAACGGAATCAAGCTTAGTTCCTCACAAGCTTCACTCATTTATGATTCCCTAAGGGTTCTAACTCTAATTCAATGGCTTCACTCACTAAAGGTTCAAGTTAGGAAGGGTTTTAGATGATTTGATTTAGCTTCACTCACTAAATAACTCACCTAAGCTTAATCGAAACTTCACTCGTTTAAATCACGGGTCTTGTGTTTAGGTTCACTCCCTAAAAACAATCAAGTCTTGGAAAATACGTCCAATACTCACGAAGACAATAAGTCCGAAAAATTAATATTCAATTCTTACTTAGCCTCATTGGACTAGGCATGTATTTATAGAAGAAGAAGCAAGAAAATCTTGCTCCCCAAGTACATCATATCACACGCCCAACATAGAAGAAAATAAGGAAACTCTCTCCTAAATTAAAGCCTAGAATCTAGCGCAAATATAAGGAAACAACAGATTTAGGAAAGCTTTGCAAAAACTTTCCATAAGCCTTACAAAAAGCACACGGCCAACCTAGGAACCCTAATTACCCTACTTTCTTATTACAACTCATGACAACTCATCTACTTGGAGCCTAAGCAAAACAATTACAAGTTGATTTTCGGATCTTTATTTTAATTAAGCTACTTTAACTAACTAACTTAACTAATAATAACAATAAAACATATTTTTGGTTACATGTAAAACCTCTACTTTAAGAGTAAAGTAAAACCATGCAACAACCCTAAGAAAGCAAATTCAACCTAGCTTGATCTCGTATCGGGCCGTTTACAACAACTACTGGCGAACGAGAGTTCTTGATTGTTGGCATCGACTATTTCTCGAAATGGATTGAAGCTGAGCCGTAAGCAAAATTCAAAGCAAACCAGGTTAAGAAGTTCGTATGGCAGAGTATTATGACGAGATTTCGAATACCGACAACAATAGTTTTTTTATAACGAAGCATAATTCGACTGTCGCCCGATCAAAGATTTTTTTATCCCAATTTAGAGTTAAGTTTGCATTCTCGGTCATATGCCATCTGCAAAGAAATGGTCAGGCTGAGGCCGCGAACAAACAAAATTTTGGGGGCACTGAAAAAGATGCTCAACGAATTCAAAGGTGCTTGGGCTGACATGGTTCCGGCAGTATTGTGGGCTAACAGAACGACCGAGAAAGAGGCAACTGGGGAAAGTTCATTTAAATTGGCTTCCGGATCAGAAGTGGTGCTGCCAATAGAAGTTGGTTTACCTTCCTATCGGATCAAACACAAAAATCTGGAGAGCAACGACCAAGCTCTGAGAGAGAACTTGGATTTTTTGCCATAAATAAGGCTGGTAGCAGAACTCAAAGCTGCTGCCTACAAAGACCGCATTAGCAGAGCTTACAGCAAAAGGGTCATGGAAAGACCGCTAAGGCTCGGGGAATTAGTGCTACGTAGAACAGCTACCACTAGGAAAGCACATGCGGAAGGAAAGCTCACAGCCAATTGGGAAAGGCCATATGAAATTACAAAAGAAATTGGTCCCGACTCGTTTGCTCTGAAAACCATGGATGGCACAGAACAGAAAAAATATTGGAATGCTAGTGTTTTAAAGAAGTATTATGTTTAGTTGTGTTTGATGTAATGGGCCGAGAGCCACTTTATTCTCAAAATAATACAAATGTCGATTAGCATTCCACTTATTATCTTTTGATTTATTACAAGTATAAAAATTTTTAAAAAGAGAGCGTCAAATAATAGATGAAAATGGCCATAAGACAGGTCAAATGTACAAATAGCCTTACACCAGGCGAAGTACAAAACCAGCCATATAACAGGCCCAACAGAGATAGAAATGGTCCTAAGAGGAACCAACTATCAAATTAGCCACATGACAGGCATAAAATAATGCAATAAGGCCTATAACGGCCAAACGATTGCGGACATTACCTTTGGATAGACCACATAACAGGTTAATGTCTAAAAGCGGCCACATATACCTAGGAAATTAACGAAATCGCATAGCAGACAGAAAGATATGTGACAGAAAAAAATGATAATAAATACTCACGACCATTCAAAATGCAACATTCTATTATGAATAACTACTGTTATGGCGGTCAACTACAAGCAAAAATGTGGCCAGCCAACAAAAAGGCATTTCAATTCGTAATAGTTGTAATTCAAAAGTAATTGTTTACATATGCCAAGGTGGGCCGAATTTATGGTTTTTAAGATAATATTCGATCTACAAAATTAACAACTGTTTGAAGAAACTCATGAGCCTGAAGATGACCGCCAAAAGCTTCAAGTGGGTTTCGATTGATCATCCGTAACGACCCTAGGATCAAAGTTGGCAATGGCGTCCTCATCACAGATGAACTCTTAAACTTGGAGAGGTCGCGTGTGCCTGCCTTCTCCGTAAGCAGCCTTTATGTCATCCCAGTTGAAAGTGGGATGGGTATGGCAGACACACCTTTAGGCCGCCACCCAGCCTCCGTCATAACTCTCTCTCAGCATGCCGACAAAATCGTCGGACTTCTTGTATTCGTCAACATTCATCCCAACTATAACTCAGATAAACAAATTTAACTTGCTTATATTTTTCTAATCTCTTCCAAGAACTAACCACATAACCCTTATATGCAAAGCATTCTACTAATCCAACTCACAAACTGGTATCGTAGAGAAGCGGCCATAAACTGGATAGTCTTGACCAATTTGAAAGATCATTTGATGTAGTTGAAATAAAAAATTTTGGGCTATTCGATCAAGTACTGGAAACTCAATGGAAATCATAATTGTTTCAATCGTATTTTTTTCCTATTTTCTTTTCATTGTCGGAATATTCGGGGATTAAGATCATTCTCCAACTCTAATTAACCCCATTCTGATTCATAGAGAACATTATCAAACAACACAATTTATAAAAATCAGATTTCATAAACTTAACTAAAGAGGATTAATTCATATTAGAAGCTTCGATCTATTAAGGCAAGATAAAAGATTCAATCTTGAAGTTTAACAACTCTTATCATAACTAAATTTGCTAATCAATAACAAGATTGAGAAATAAATTTATTTTTGAAATCAGAATAAAAAATGCAATTGTATCAGACTTGAATTGGAATCAAAGAAGAGGAATTAAGAAAATTTAGCTTATACCTTCATATGAAAAGGAATACCAAAACAATGGCAGCAACAGAGCAAACAACTTAGCAATGACAACGTATAGCAGCTCACGGTGGCAGCAAGCCACCAGTAGCTGCGTGGCTCGCGGCGGCACGACGAACAACAGCGCTAGAGGCAGACAGAAACAAGAGGAGAGAGAATTGCAATAACAACTACACTAACGTTTGCTGCACCGCCAGTAGCAGCAGCTGAGCGGAACAACAACATCGGTAGACCTCCGGTGAGACCCAGCAGCAGCACCGACAGCTTAACGACACCACAATCGCAGACAGCGGCATCCCGAAAACAGCAATAGAGTGGATGCGAGAATGAAGAATGAGAAATTAGGGTTTTCATCTTTCCTTAAACTAATCAGAAAAATTAAGGAGGATTAATCTCAATTTATGGAGTTTAGAAAAATTGGAAAACTGAAATTCGAGGCTTTGCTCCTATCGACACGATTAGAGAACTGATGATTTGTCGTCTAAATAACTGACACGAGGAAGGAAGGAGCTAGGAATGATAAAATGAATTCAGGATCTTTTTTTTCTTCTTCTAAAATCACAATTTAACTAATTTAAAACCCCAGACATTTGAATTTATAAATTACTTCCAATTCAAACTTGAGCATAATTTAGCTAATATAATAATTACAATTAAACATGCTTAAAAACTGGGCTATTACAATGGCGGCCCAAATTCATTTTCGAATCAGCCGACAAGGCTCTACCTTTCTTTTCACTGTTAAGGGGTAAGAAGAAGTTTGGGTGGGGTGAATAGCAATGCAAAGCTTTTGTCGCGGTCAATGAACACCTGAAAACCCTCCCTACTATTTCACAGCCAGAAACAAGTGATATCCTAGAACTGTATATCTCGGTCTCGCCGAAAACTGTCGCAGCCGTTTTGTTAGTGGAAAAGGAGAAGAGGCAGCAACCAATTTATTTTGATAGTCATATCCTAAATGGGCCAAAGAGCATGTACCAATTGATCGAAAAAATAGCATTGGTCGTGATAATAGCTGCAAGAAAACTTAGGCCGTAATTCAATTGTCATCCTATCCATGTCTTGACCAATCAACCTCTGGAGAAAAGCCTTGCAGAAGATGGACAGTTCTGGTCGCCTCTTAAAGTGGGTTGTTAAGTTATCTGAGTACGATATCCTGTACAAGCCAAGGACCGCCATCAAAGCGCATGCATTGGAGGATTTCATTGTGGAAGCATCCTATGAGGAGGAAGAGAATATTGAAATGGAGACATGGCTGCTGGAGGTTGACGGGTCATCAACTGTGAGTGGATAAGGGGCCAATATCGTTATGACCAATCCAGAAGGAAACGTCATTGAGTATGCTATCAAGTTCACCTTCCCGACGTCAAATAACGAAGCAGAATATAAGGTCGCGATCGCTTGTTTGAGAATGTGCATAGCTGCTGGAGCAAAAAGTGTATCATTGAAAACGAACTCACAACTTGTCAATGGTCAATTAAAAGGATAATTTGAAGTCACGGTATGGAACATGCAAAAACACGTTGAAAAAGACAAAGAGATGATAGCTCAACTTGATCATTTTGAGGTTCAGGCCATCCGCAGGGCCGACAATACCAAAGCGGACGCAATGTCTAAGCTAGCAAGCTCGGATTCTTTGAATATAGAGAGGTCTGTCATGGTGGAGATTCTGAGAGATATTGTGACCGTGAACAATATTTAACCAACAAGGGGAATGGTTCAGCGAGTTGGTGGCTTACAAGCTGACAGGTTCACTGCCACAAAATGCCATGGAAGCTAAGAAGTAAAAGCGGCAGGCTAGCTGGTACGTCATCTACCAGGATGAGTTGTATGAGAAATCGTTCAGTTTGCCTTTGTTGAAATGCTCAACAACATGGGAATCCATCAAAATATTAGAAGAAATTCACGATCGAATTTGCGGAAATCACATTAATGGAAAGGCCCTGGAACTGAAAGCTCTGCGAGCTGGGTTCTATTGGCCAAGTATGTTGGCGGACGCCCAAAGCAATGTGAAAAAATGTGATAAATGTCAAAAGTTTGCTCCCATCATCAACAGATCCGTAAACGACCTTCCGCCAATATTATTTCCAATAACATTCGCGCAATGAGGGTTGAATATTTTGGGGCCGTGATATGATTCCGTGAACGGAATCAAGCTTAGTTCCTCACAAGCTTCACTCACTTATGATTCCCTAAGGGTTCTAACTCTAATTCAATGGCTTTACTCACCAAAGGTTCAAGTTTGGAAGGGTTTTAGATGATTTGATTTAGCTTCACTCACTAAACAACTCACCTAAGCTTAATCGAAACTTCACTCGTTTAAATCACGGGTCTTGTGTTTAGGTTCACTCCCTAAAAACAATCAAGTCTTGGAAAATACGTCCAATACTCACAAAGACAATAAGTCCGAAAAATTAATATTCAATTCTTACTTAGCCTCATAGGACTAGGCATGTATTTATAGAAGAAGAAACAAGAAAACCTTGCTCCCCAAGTACATCATATCACACGCCCAACATAGAAGAAAATAAGGAAACTTTCTCCTAAATTAAAGCCTAGAATCTAGCACAAAAATAAGGAAACAACAGATTTTGGAAAGCTTTGCAAAAACTTTCCATAAACTTTACAAAAAGCACACGGCCAACCTAGGAACCCTAATTACCCTACTTTCTTATTACAACTCATGAAAACTCATCCACTTGGAGCCTAAGCAAAACAATTACAAGTTGATTTTCGGATCTTTATTTTAATTAAGCTACTTTAACTAACTAAATTAACTAATAATAACAATAAAACATATTTTTGGTTACATGTAAAACCTCTACTTTAAGAGTAAAGTAAAACCATGCAACAACCCTAAGAAAGCAAATTCAACCTAGCTTGATCTTGTATCGGGTCGTTTACAACAACTACTGGCGAACGAGAGTTCTTGATTGTTGGCATCGACTATTTCACGAAATGGATTGAAGCTGAGCCGACAGCAAAAATCAAAGCAAACCAGGTTAAGAAGTTCATATGGCAGAGTATTATGACGAGATTTGGAATACCGACAATAATAGTTTTTTTTATAACGGAGCATAATTCGACTGTTGCCCGATCAAAGATTTTTTATCCCGATTTAGAGTTAAGTTTGCATTCTCGGTCATATGCCATCCGCAAAGAAATGGTCAGGCTGAGGCCGCGAATCAACAGAATTTTGGGTGCATTGAATAAGATGCTCAACGAATTCAAAGGTGCTTGGGCTGACATGGTTCCGACAGTATTGTGGGCTAACAGAACGACCGAGAAAGAGGCAACAGGGGAAAGTTCACTTAAATTGGCTTCCGGATCAGAAGCGGTGCTGCCAGTAGAAGTTGGTTTACCTTCCTATCGGATCAAACACAAAAATCTGGAGAGCAATGACCAAGCTGTGAGAGAAAACTTGGATTTTTTGCCAGAAATAAGGCTGGTAGCGGAACTCAAAGCTGCTGCCTACAAAGACCGCATTAGCAGAGCTTACAGCAAAAGGGTCATGGAATGACCGCTAAGGCTCGGGGATTTAGTGCTACGTAGAACAGCTACCACTAGGAAAGCTCATGCGGAAGGAAAGCTTACAGCCAATTGGGAAAGGCCATATGAAATTATAAAAGAAATTGGTCCCGACTCGTTTGCTCTGAAAACCATGGATGGCACAGAACAGAAAAAATATTGGAATGCTAGTGTTTTAAAGAAGTATTATGTTTAGTTGTGTTTGATGTAATGGGCCGAGAGCCACTTTATTCTCAAAATAATACAAATGTCCATTAGCATTCCACTTATTATTTTATGATTTATTACAAGTATAAAAAATTTCAAAAAGAAAGCGTCAAATAATAGATGAAAATGGTCATAAGACAGGTCAAATGTACAAATAGCCTTACACCAGGTGAAGTACAAAACCAGCCACATAACTGGCCCAACAGAGATAGAAATGGTCCTAAGAGGAACCAACTATCAAATTAGCCACATGACAGGCATAAAATCATGCAATAAGACCTATAACGGCCAAACAATTGCGGACATTACCTTTGGATAGACCACATAACAGGTCAATGTCTAAAAGCGGTCACATATCCCTAGGAAATTAACGAAATCGCATAGCAGACAGAAAGATATATGACAGAAAAAATGATAATAAATACTCACGGCCATTCAAAATGCAACATTCTATTATGAATAACTACTGTTTTGGTGGCCAACTACAAGCAAAAATGTGGCCAGCCAACAAAAAGGCATTTTAATTCGTAATAGTTGCAATTCCAAAGTAATTGTTTACATATGCCAAGGTGGGCCGAATTCAAGATTTTTAAGATAATATTCGATTTACAAAATTAACAATTGTTTGAAGAAACTCAAGAGCTTGAAGATGACCGCCAAAAGCTTCAAGAGGGTTTCGTTTGATCATCCGTAACGACCCTAGGATCGAAGTTGGCAATGGCGTCCTCATCACAGATGAACTCTTAAACTTGGAGAGGTCGCGTGTGCCTGCCTTCTCCGTAAGCAGCCTTTATGTCATCCTAGTTGATAGTGGGATGGGTATGGCAGACACACCTTTAGGCTGCCACCCAGCCTCTGTCATAACTCTCTCTCAGCATGCCGACAAAGTCGTCGGACTTCTTGTATTCGTCAACATTCATCCCTACTATAACTCAGATAAATAAATTTAACTTGCTTATATTTTTCTAATCTCTTCCAAGAACTAACCACATAACCCTTATATGCAAAGCATTCTACTAATCCAACTCACAAACTGGTATCGTAGAGAAGCAGCCATAAACTGGAGAGTCTTGACCAATTTGAAAGATCATTTGATGTAGTTGAAATTACTAAATTTTGGGCTATTCGATCAAGTACTGGAAACTCAATGAAAATCATAACTGTTTCAATCGTATTTTTTTTCCTATTTTCTTTTCATTGTCGGAATATTCGAGGATTAAATCGTTCTCTAACTCTAATTAACCCCATTCTGATTCATAGAGAACATTATCAAACAACACAATTTATTAAAATCAGATTTCATAAACTTAACTAAAGAGGATTAATTCATATTAGAAGCTTCGATCTATTATGGCAAGATAAAAGATTCAATCTTTAAGTTTAACAACTCTTATCATAACTAAATTTGCTAATCAATAACAAGATTGAGAAATAAATTTATTTTTGAAATCATAATATAAAATGCAATTGTATCAGACTTGAATTGGAATCAAAGAAGAGGAATTAAGAAAATTTAGCTTATACCTTCATATGAAAAGGAATACCAAAACAATGGCAGCAACAGAGCAAACAACTTAGCAATGACAATGTATTGCAGCTCACGGTGGCAGCAAGCCACCAGTAGCTGCGTAGCTCGTGACGGCGTGTCGAACAACAGCGCTAGAGGCAAACAGAAACAAAAGGAGAGAGAATTACAATAACAACTACACTAACGTTTGCAGCACCGCCGGTAGCAGCAGCTGAGCGGAACAACAACATCGGTAGACCTCCGGTGAGACCCAACAGCAGCGCCGACAGCTTAACGACACCACAATCGCGGACAGCGGCATCCCGAGAACAGCAATATGAATGAGATAGAGAGGATGCGAGAATGAAGAATGAAAAAATGGGGTTTTCATCTTTCCTTAAACTAATCAGAAAAATTAAGGAGGATTAATCTCAATTTATGGAGTTTAGAAAAATAGGAAAACTGAAATTCGAGGCTTTGCTCCTATTGACACGATTTGAGAACTGATGATTTGTCGTCTAAATAACTGACACGAGGAAGGAAGGAGCTAGGATTGATAAAATGAATTTAGGATCTTTTTTTTCTTCTTCTAAAATCACAATTTAACTAATTAAAAACCCAAGACATTTGAAATTATAAATTACTTCCAATTCAAACTTGAGCATAATTTAGCTAATATAATAATTACAATTAAACATGCTTAAAAACTAGGCAATTACAATGGCGGCCCAAACCCACTTCATTTTCAAATCAGCCGACAAGGCTTTACCTTTCTTTCCACTGTTAAGGGGCAAGAAGAAGTTTGAGTGGGGTGAATAGCAAAGCAAAGCTTTTGTCGCGGTCAAAGAACACCTGAAAACCCTCCCTACTATTTCACAGCCAGAAACAAGTGATATCCTATAACTGTATATCTCGGTCTCGCCGAAAACTGTCGCAGTCGTTTTATTAGTGGAAAAGGAGAAGAGGCAGCAACCAATTTATTTTGTTAGTCATATCCTAAATGGGCCAAAGAGCATGTACCAGTTGATCGAAAAAATAGCATTGGTCGTGATAATAGCCGCAAGAAAACTTAGGCCGTAATTCGATTGTCATCCTATCCGTGTCTTGACCAATCAACCTCTTGAGAAAAGCCTTGCAGAAGATGGACAGTTCTGGTCGCCTCTTAAAGTGGGTTGTTAAGTTATCTGAGTACGATATCCAGTACAAGCCAAGGACTGCCATCAAAGCGCATGCATTGTAGGATTTCATTGTGGAAGCATCCTATGAGGAGGAAGAGAATATTGAAATGGAGACATGGCTGCTGGAGGTTGACGGTTCATGAACCGTGAGTGGATTAGGGGCCGGTATCGTTATGACCAATCCAGAAGGAAACGTCATTGAGTATGCTATCAAGTTCACCTTCCCGACGTCAAATAACGAAGCAGAATATAAGGTCGCGATCGCTTGTTTTAGAATGTGCATAGCTGCTGGAGCAAAAAGTGTATCATTTAAAACGAACTCACAACTTGTCAATGGTCAATTAAAAGGAGAATTTAAAGCCACGGAATAGAACATGCAGAAACACGCTGAAAAAGACAAAGAGATGATAGCTCAACTAGATCATTTTGAGGTTCAGGCCATCCCCAGGGCCGACAATACCAAAGCGGACGCAATGTCTAAGCTAGCAAGCTTGGATTCTTTGAATATAGAGAGGTCTGTCATGGTGGAGATTCTGAGAGAAAAAAGCATCACTTAGAAAATTGTGACCGTGAACAATATTTAACCAACAAGGGGAATGGTTCAGCGAGTTGGTGGCTTACAAGCTGACAGGAAAACTGCCACAAAATGCTATGGAAGCTAAGAAGTAAAAGCGGCAGGCTAGCTGGTACGTCATCTACCAGGATGAGTTGTATGAGAAATCGTTCAGTTTGCCTTTGTTGAAATGCTCAACAACATGGGAATCCAGCAAAATATTAGAAGAAATTCACGATGGAATTTGCGGAAATCACATTAATGGAAAGGCCCTGGCACTGAAAGCTCTGCGAGCTGGGTTCCATTGGACAAGTATGTTGGCGGACGCCCAAAGATATGTGAAAAAATGTGACAAATGTCAAAAGTTTGCTCCCATCATCAACAGATCCGCAAACGACTTTTAGCCAATATTATGCCCGATACCATTCGTGCAATGGGGGTTGGATATTTTGGGGCCGTGATATAATTCCGTGAACAGAATACAACTTAGTTCCTCACAAGCTTCACTCACTTATGATTCCCTAAGGGTTCTAACTCTAATTCAATGGCTTCACTCACCAAAGGTTCAAGTTAGGAAGGGTTTTAGATGATTTGATTTAGCTTCACTCAGTAAACAACTCACCTAAGCTTAATCGAAACTTCACTCGTTTAAATCACGGGTCTTGTGTTTAGGTTCACTCCCTAAAAACAATCAAGTCATGGAAAATACGTCCAATACTCACAAAGACAATAAGTCTGAAAAATTAATATTCAATTCTTACTTAGCCTCATAGGACTAGGCATGTATTTATAGAAGAAGAAGCAAGAAAATCTTGCTCCCCAAGTACATCATATCACACGCCCAACATAGAAGAAAATAAGGAAACTCTCTCCTAAATTAAAGCCTAGAATCTAGCACAAAAATAAGGAAACAACAGATTTAGGAAAGCTTTGCAAAAACTTACCATAAACCTTACAAAAAGCACACGGCCAACCTAGGAACCCTAATTACCCTACTTCCTTATTACAACTCATGACAACTCATCTACTTGGAGCCTAAGCAAAATAATTACAAGCTGATTTTCGGATCTTTATTTTAATTAAGCTACTTTAACTAACTAACTTAACTAATAATAACAATAAAACATATTTTTGGTTACATGTAAAACCTCTACTTTAAGAGTAAAGTAAAACCATGCAACAACCTGATGCGTATAAGAAGTACTAATTATGTAGACTTCTAGTTCTGTTAGAATTCTATGTAATTTAGGTGTTTTAACTCCTAGCTTGTTAAGAGTTTGTTTTACATTAGGACTTTACTTTGTTTAGAGTTTCATTTGTTTTAGGACTTTAATTACTTAGGCGTGTGATAGTGATAGATTTTTATAGGTTGTTATTTTTGTTTATCCTTTATGCTTTACTAGTTCTAGTTGAGTTAGGTTTCTTTGTAACCTATAAATATTGCCATTCGGCCATAATAATGATAGGTTGAGTTGAGTTTTAAGTTAATTCATGTGAATTAAAGTTTCTGGAGAGAATCCAAACCGTTTCAGGAGTGAATCCAAACCCTAGTTGAATTTTGAGTCGAAATACGCCTAAATTCTTCATATCCTGGTTGAATCTTGACTTGGATTAGTCAAATTCTCCATATCCCTTTGTTATTATTCATATTTCATTGTTGTTTTGCATCAAGAATTCGGATCTTGACATTAATTGTTCCTAAAGTTTGCATCTTTAATCTACAAAAGCCACTAAACTACATCAAAGAGCCTAAATTTCGTGAATCTTGCTTCAAGAATCACATCAAGTGGTGTGGCTGCTGATTCCACCCCCCCCACGTTGCTGGTTCCACCCCCCGAACTGTTACCCGTAATCTGCTGCTTTGCGTCAATTCTGCAGTCAGTCCGGTAAAACTGTTCGTGTGGCTACGTTACAGGTCGGAATACAGATTTTCTTGGTTCCTTGGAAAGCTAACAAAGAGATCTCTCTTGTGTTAAAATTTGAGTGCATTTGAACCAGTAACGAAGTCGCAGTCATCGAATACATCTGCGTCAAATTTCTGTCGCCCAGTTTGACACTGCTATATTGAAACGGCGCGTGCCAGAGCGTGTACAATCGGAATTCTATGATTTTTGGCTAGTTGGACTTGTCACATCTGGAGGTTTGTTGTGTCAAAATTTCATAATGTTCTAATTAGTAACGAGTTATGTACAGCGTTAAACTTCTATGACATCGTATCTGCTTGCTGTTTCATAATGGCTGATTACTATGACTATTATGACTACGATGCGTACTATGCTTCCATGGATAACATCAGCGCAGGCTTCGAAGAAATACTTGTCACACTTCATAAGCTACAATCCCTACCACCTCCGAAGGCATCTACTGCAACCGTGCGCACAACAACATGGATACATTGTTTGAAGTGTCAAGGTCTTGGACACGAAGAACATCAATGCCCTAATGACGAGTATGTTTCCAAGGAAGAACTTGTCTTGTTCTTAAAACAAGATGTGGTAGAACCGAAGGCAACAATCCCTTCGTTGGATCAAGTGACTTTGCCTCATGACTCTTTGCGTGGTACAACTCCCCAAGATCCAATCTTGGACATACAAGAGGACTTCGAGATTAAATCTTTGGCTTGTAGACATTATAAAGTTCCGATATTTGCTGCCCCATGTGCGACTAAAGCTTCCACGAAGTGTTGGAAACCAAAATCTGCAGCATCTACTACTGATTTTTGTTCTCATACTGTCCTTCTTGGTAACAAACGACCACACCCATCATGGCCTCCACTGTTGTTTCTCATTCGTGCCCTAATGCTCATGGATCATGGATTTCGCACATGGATGATTGCTTGGCTGCAACAAAACTTGAGGACAAGTTTTTTTAAGAAGGGGAGTATGATGCGTATAAGAAGTACTAATTATGTAGACTTCTAGTTCTGTTAGAATTCTATGTAATTTAGGTGTTTTAACTCCTAGCTTGTTAAGAGTTTGTTTTACATTAGGACTTTACTTTATTTAGAGTTTCATTTGTTTTAGGACTTTAATTACTTAGGCGTGTGATAGTGATAGATTTTTATAGGTTGTTATTTTTGTTTATCCTTTATGCTTTACTAGTTCTAGTTGAGTTAGGTTTCTTTGTAACCTATAAATATTACCATTCGACCACTTGATGTGATTCTTGAAGCAAGATTCACGAAATTTAGGCTCTTTGATGTAGTTTAGTGGCTTTTGTAGATTAAAGATGCAAACTTTAGGAACAATTAATGTCAATATTTAGTACTTTACTAGGAACTCAACCTATCATTATTATGGCCGAATGGCAATATTTATAGGTTACAAAGAAACCTAACTCAACTAGAACTAGTAAAGCATAAAGGATAAACAAAAGTAACAACCTATAAAAATCTATCACTATCACACGCCTAAGTAATTAAAGTCCTAAAACAAATGAAACTCTAAACAAAGTAAAGTCCTAATGTAAAACAAACTCTTAACAAGCTATGAGTTAAAACACCTAAATTACATAGAATTCTAACAGAACTAGAAGTCTACATAATTAGTACTTCTTATACGCATCACAACCCTAAGAAAGCAAATTAAACCTAGCTTGATCTCGTATCGGGCCGTATACAACAACTACTGGCGAACGAGAGTTCTTGATTGTTGGCATCGACTATTTCACGAAATGGATTGAAGCTGAGCCGACAGCAAAATTCAAAGCAATCCAGGTTAAGAAGTTCATATGGCAGTATTATGACGAGATTTGGAATACCGACAACAATAGTTTTTTTTATAATGGAGCATAATTCGACTGTCGCCCGATCAAAGATTTTTTATCCCAATTTAGAGTTAAGTTTGCATTCTCGGTCATTTGCCATCCGCAAAGAAATGGTCAGGCTGAGGCCGCGAATAAACAGAATTTTGGGGGCACTGAAAAAGAAGCTCAACGAATTCAAAGGTGCCTGGGCTGACATGGTTCCGGCAGTATTATGGGCTAACAGAACGACCGAGAAAGAGGCAACTGGGAAAGTTCATTTAAATTGGCTTCCTGATCAGAAGTGGTGCTGCCAGTAGAAGTTGGTTTACCTTCCTATCGGATCAAACACAAAAATCTGGAGAGCAACGACCAAGCTCTGGGAGAGAACTTGGATTTTTTGCCAGAAATAAGGTTGGTAGCAGAACTCAAAGCTGCTGCCAACAAATACCGCATTAGCAGAGCTTACAGCAAAAGGGTCATGGAAAGACCGCTAAGGCTCGGGGATTTAGTGCTACGTAGAACAGCTACCACTAGGAAAGCTCATGCGGAAGGAAAGCTCACAGCCAATTGGGAAAGGCCATATGAAATTACAAAAGAAATTGGTCCCGACTCGTTTGCTCTAAAAACCATATATGGAACATAACAGAAAAAATATTAGAATGCTAGTGTTTTAAAGAAGTATTATGTTTAGTTGTGTTTGATGTAATGGGCCGAGAGCCACTTTATTCTCAAAATAATACAAATGTCCATTAGCATTCCACTTATTATCTTTTGATTTATTACAAGTATAAAAAATTTCAAAAAGAGAGCGTCAAATAATAGATGAAAATTGCCATAAGACAGGTCAAATGTACAAATAGCCTAACACTAGGCGAAGTACAAAACCAGCCACATAACTGGCCCAACAGAGATAGAAATGGTCCTAAGAGGAACCAACTATCAAATTAGCCACATGACATGCATAAAATCATGCAATAAAGCCTATAACGGCCAAACGATTGCGGACATTACCTTTGGATAGACCACATAACAGGTCAATGTCTAAAAGCGGCCACATATCCCTAGGAAATTAACGAAATCGCATAGCAGACAGAAAGATATATGACAGAAAAAAATTATAATAAATACTCACGGCCATTCAAAATGCAACATTCTATTATGAATAACTACTGTCATGGCGGCCAACTACAAGCAAAAATGTGGCCAGCCAACAAAAAGGCATTTCAATTCGTAATAGTTGCAATTCAAAAGTAATTGTTTACATATGCCAAGGTGGGCCGAATTCGTTTGATCATCCGTAACGACCCTAGGATCGAAGTTGGCAATGGCGTCCTCATCACAGATGAACTCTTAAACTTGGAGAGGTCGGTGTGCCTGCCTTCTCCATAAGCAGCCTTTATGTCATCCCAGTTGAAAGTGGGATGGGTATGGCAGACACACCTTTAGGCCGCCACCCAGCCTCCGTCATAACTCTCTCTCAGCATGCCGAAAAAATCGTCGGACTTCTTGTATTCGTCAACAGTAGAGTGGAGGGCATCAGACTTGGCCTTCTCCACCGCATCGGCCAACTCAGTCTTGGCGTCCTCCAATGCTTGCTCCATCTCCGCTACCCTTTTCTCAGCCTTTGCCATCCTCTCAGCCTCTCAGCCTTTGGACGAAGATCCGCCAACTCAGTCTTCATTATAGTCTGTGCGGCAATCTTAGCGTCCAAGTCCTGTTGCAGTTTGTCGGCACAAGACTCCGCCTCATCAAACTTTACCATATATTCATCACGAGACTGTTTGTAGCTGTTGGCCAAGGCTTGATAGCGGATGTACTACTCAATCAACTCGACAGTAGAGTTGTCGACCTACACACAAAAAACAATATTAAAACAAAAAGAAAAAAAAAATAAAAAGAGAAAGAGAGAGGTATAAATCTGTTACCACGGCAAGGTCATGAGCAAGCTGGGCTGCTAGTGCCACGATCTTGTCAGCAGGACAGTCCAAGGGTAGTTGCAGACTGTAGGCGTGGATTTTTAATTCCTTTAATGCCTACACGCGGTATGAGCGTGTATCAGATTTGACTACCCCATTGTTAAGGTTTTATTTGAAATATGTTTTGAAGTCGCCAATAATTCTTTAAAGGAAGAATCATAAACCTAATTGGATATTGAAACGGAAAGGACATCTTAGGGACTTATCCAATGTAGATTTCCCCGTCTAGACTCCATATGTGGTCAAAATGAACCATAGATTGAGTTCGGGGGTGAGGGTACAATATAGTCAGGAACTATATTGCCCATTACTGGCCTCTACTAAATATCGATTTATTACAGATTTTATGCAAAAGAATAATCATATAACGTTTTAATACACCCTAAAAATAATTAATCTAAATTGGTTCAGGAAACACATATAAAAGACTATTTTTCGTGACAAGTTATTAGGCAATCAATATTACAAGGAACCTAGCAGGTTGTCCAAATTAATCTGATTAATGTTAGAAAAGTTATTTAGGTCTTGATTAACAAAAATAACATGTGGGTGATAAAAATCATGCAGGACAATCATATAATATGAAGAGAATGATCAGGCAGGCCTATAATATACAAAGGTAAGAATAAATATAATATGAAACAAAATAAAATAGAAAAGGGATTAGAATGTACAAAGACACGATTATTACTTAGAGTTCTACATCATGAAATAAATGGTTAGTAACTTCAAAGCAATAAATGTATTTGATTATTCAAGGATCCTCAGGGATTATACCTATGCGGCTTAGATTGAAGAGCGCAACGATCTTTAGGCGGAGCAATCGTGGAACCAAGAACGTAGTATGATCAGGAATAGATTGAAGTATTGAAAGTATTTGAGTGTTTGAGTATTTGGAGGTTCGAAGTGTATTTCGGAAGTATTCGTAAGTTTGTATGTGCGTAAAATAATAATGAAAAGCCGTCCGTAATTCAAGAAATCACGGAGAATTTATAGAGAAAAGAAAGTGTGCGCTGCACGCAAGCCCTGCGCCAGGCGCAGGCCTACGTGGCAGGAGCAGCGCCACGCGTCAGGCGCACATTGATGTGTCTAACGCAGTCACCAAATCAGATTTAAGCACGTGTAAACGCGTTTTTGAAAAGATAGAAAAGAAAGGTTGCGTCTCACACAGGACTTGCGTCAGACGCAGGACTCTATGTGAGTCACAAGTCCACGTGTCTGGCGCTCATTGGCTCGCCTGACGTGTTCTGCCCAATGCGATGGACGCACGTGGCGCGCTGAGCGCACCCGCCGTGTCCGGCGCATATTCCATTATATTCCAGCATATTCGCTTTTGATTCTACGCGTCTTTCGAAGATACTTTTTAATCCGGGAATAGAACTTTACGGATTAAAATCTGATTTTTGATAAAAGCATTATGAAAATATTCATTAAAATAATAAATATTTAATTGGGCTCTTTAAATGGACTTAAAACATTTTATGGGCTTAAAATACAATTAATCATCATGAACAATTAATTGGGCTTTAGAATATCATTTCAAAACACAATTTTGGATCGGTTCTTTAGATTGCTCTTCCGTTGGGTTCCGCCAACTAATACCGCGGTATGTGTCTACAGAAGCCCCCACTTTGACTGAGGTCCAGGAAACGGATAGTCAAAGTATACGGTGTCGGGACGGAGAACGATTCTAAACTCTCTGCAGTTTAGAACTGATCTATATACGTTGGTCTCTGTAAAACAAAGTTAGTATGCAAGACAATAACTACAAGCAATCTGATTACCTGCAGAAGAAGATGTTAGTAGATTGGTGCAAATAACTCAGATAAAGCAGATAATGATGCAATAATGCAAACTTAGACTCTCTAAGGATGCATGAGACGCTATGCAAGGATTAAGGTTATGCAAAGCTAAGGGATGGCACGTCATGCAAGGTCAGGGTTATGCAAGACTAGAATGTATGAAATGCAATGCAAGGTCAGTGTTTTGCAAGGCTGCAATGCAAGGTCAGGATTTTGCAAGGCTAGAAGAAATGTAGAATGATAGAATGATTAGAAATGCTTTTAGTAAATGATCGGGGTTCATACACGAGATCCGCGGATTACAACTCTTCGGGAGTTTGATTTGATTTAGAGGAACCACCACATATATAGGAAGCCCCCACTTTGGGTGAGCTTGCCTTGAATTAGGCTTGAGCCTTAATTAAAATGTACTTGATCTGATATTGAAATGTAGTTGATCTGTCTAGCACGTTGAAAGTTGTCGTTGGGAATTCTTCTTTGGGAAGTTGATATAGGCAAAGTTAAATATCGCCAGAAACCATGGAATTGTCAAAGAGTCCTTCAGGGAAAAGGAGAGCTTGGATTGAAAAATAAGTAGTTTAAATTTTGTGACTTAATAAGTGTAGGTGGGAAAAGGTTTTTAACGAGGCTAGGTTCAGACACGAATCTATGTCGGGATCTAGAAAGAGATTATGTTCCTGAACTCTAGAAAATTAAATCATTATACCTTGACTAATTTTTATTTTATTGAAGCGGTCGGACCTTGAGATGAGGATTCCTATGTATCCTTGCGGAATCAGACCATTCGTAGTTCTTGATCTGATTTATTTTTTATTAATTTTTTTTGGTGCCCTAACTTTTGCCTAGGCCGCCCTTTCGGGTTTTCAACCTAGCGGGCTTGGACATACCTTGAAAAAGGAGTTAAGGTTGAATATGGAAGGTTGAAAAGTTTAAGGCTTGAAGTTTGATGAAGGTTCAATTGGTTGAGCTAAGGTAGGGATCATGGATTTTACTATATGGGTTTTAAGGTTTTGATCGATTGAAGGATTTGAATGAGGGGTAGAACTTGTGCAAGCCCCCTAGCTTGACTTTTTATTTATTTGCCTTTGGCTTTTTCTTTTTGCATTTATTTCTTTTTATCATATGTGTTTTCTTTTGCTTTTACCTTTTTTTTCGCACTTTAATCTTTGTCACTTTTTTTGTTTTGCCTGGCATTGATGTATTTTTATGTAGTGAGGCTTGCACACAAGCTATTGGTTATGGGTACTGGAAGGTTTGAAGGATATTTGTGGACTTTTGAATTGAAAGGCTATTTGGCTAATGATGGTTTAAAGGATTTTTATTTTTCCTTAGTTGTATGTGGATGGCTTATGAAAGGTAATGGAAGAGAGAAGGGAATAACTCGTGATCCAAAGTATGTCCTCTTTTTTTCATTTTTCTCTTTTTTTTCAGATTTCTTTTTTATTATTATCAGTCAAATTCATTAAGTGATTTAAGTTTCATCATTGAATTAGAAGCATAAATAAAATGATGGAAGACCAATGAAAATGAAAATGAAAATGCAATTATTTTATTAATTATAAATAAATGGAACAAGGCTTATTAGAAATAAAGTCATAAATGACATAGACTCGACCGGAAAGGAAATGAAAGAGTTAGGGGAGGGACTCTCCGACTCAACCTAGAAAACTAGCGTTAAATGATTATGCCCCGGCATTATTTAGGCACTTCCCAAGGGGTTGCTGCTATTGCTGACTTTTGCTGCATGCGGAATTGGCAATCTACCGTCTTCAACCATATCCTGCAGATGATTCTTTAAGGTCCAACATTCAGATGTCGGGTGTCCATACCCTTGGTGGTACTTGCAGTAGGCATTAGGATCCCACCTCTTGGATCTATTCTCGGGAGCAGGGTCTGGAGTAGGGCCGAGCGGCTGAAGTGCTCCTTTTGCATGAATCCTAGTGAAGGCTTCTTCTAGGGACATGCCTAGAGGTGTGAATGTTCTTTGAGGCTTTTGATAACCTCTCTTTTCAGTAGTTATGGCATTGACCTCATTGCTTTTGGAGCTAGAAGGGTTATTGTTACTCTTCTTGAAAGAGTTGTTGTTGTTGGAACCCTTGTTCTTGTTGGCTTGTACCTCCTCCTCAATCAGCAGGCCTACCTTATAGAGCTTCGTGAAAGACTCTATGGGTTGGAATTTAATATGATCCCCATACTTAGGCTGCAGGTTACGGATCACCAGACGGACTTGATCCTCTTGAGATGGTCTGTTAATCATTTGTGCAGCTTTATCCCTCCATCTGTTAAGGAAGGTGATGAAGTCTTCGTTGGAGTTTTGTTTAGTTAACTCCAACTCACGAAGGCCAATGGGAAGCTGAGTGTTGTGTACATATTGTTTGTGGAACTCTTCTCTGATGTAGGCCCAGTCATTCAGCTTGGCCTTATTCAGTGATCTGAACCACTTGGATGGATGGGCATCCAAGGTCAAGGGAAAGACATAAGCAAACAGGTCCTTGCTCATGCCTTTGAGAGCCATAGAGATGGAAAATGCTCTCAAGTGATCATCTGGGACTTCGACCTCCTTGAATTTTTGGGAGGTCACCCAATGTTACCTTTTTAGGGAGCTTTTCCCTCAGTTCAGGATCGATGATGTCATGGCCATGAGCTTGACTCTCGAGTGCGGGAATTGACTGGATCAATTGCTCGAGTTTTTCAAACCTCAAATCCGTGTTGGTCTTGATTGGTCGTGGAGTGTCGCCTTGCTCGTCTTCTTCTGTTAGCTTCTCTCTCAGTGTTTTAATCTCTTTGTCTTATTCCTCAAGACGAGAGTTCATCAGTTGAAGTTGAGCCATATGGCACTGAGCTGTTCATTAGCGTCTCCCATTTCAGATGATGATTCAGAAGAGTCGGAGGATTCGTCTGAAAAGGTTAGGATGCGCTTGACGAGTCTGGGAGTGGGTCGACCTTGTTGCCTCTCTGTCGGACGTTCCCAAGTTATAATCTCACGACCTGTCCTGAACAGAAATCGAATGGACCTCGTGAATTTTAAGAAATAATGTTTTCGAAATGAGAAATGGAGATGTGAAATAGGAATAGGAGATGAGAAACGGAAATGGAAATGGAAATGGGAAATGAAAATGGAAATGGAGATGGTTATGGGTTTTGGACTAGCATGGACTCGACCATGATGGAGGCATGGGCCTAACTATATGCAAATGCAGACATGGACTGGACTGGACTATGCAAGCAGACTGGATTGGGTTTTGGTGATGATATGAGAGACTAGACTTTAAACTTACGGGTGAGCAAGTAGGCTAGACTTTAAGGAAGACTGGACAATAAGGGAGACTAGACTCTTAACTTAAGGCAAGCAGGCTAGGCAACTAGACTTTGAACTTACGGGTGAGCAAGCATGCTAGACAACTAGACTTCGAAACTTACATTAAACTAAGCAGGCTAGACTCAAAAATTTCCTCTGTGGACTTATGGAATGCTAAACCTTGAACTTACGGGTGAGCAAGCAGGCTAGACACAAAGGAAGGCTGGACAATAACAGAGACCAAACTCTTAACTTAAAGCAAGCAGGCTAGGCAACTAGACTTTGAACTTACGGGTGAGCAAGCATGCTAGACAACTAGACTTCGAAACTTACATTAAACTAAGCAGGCTAGACTCAAAAATTGTCTATGTGGACTTATGGAATGCTAAACCATGAACTTACGGGTGAGCAAGTAGGCTAGACACAAAATTTGCCTATGGACTTAAGGAATGCTAACCTTGAACTTACGGGTGAGCAAGCGGGCTAGACACAAAATTTGTCTATAGACTTAAGGAATGCTAGGCCTTGAACTTATGGGTGAGCAAGCAGGCTAGACTTTAAGGGATGAACTTTTATAGTCCTAAGACTGAATTTTCATAGTCCGAAGACTGACTAGGGGTTACATGGAGATGCAAACTAGACCTAGGATATGAATTGACACATAGGTTTGACTTGGACTGGGAGATGCACATGGGCTTGACATTGGAGATGGACTAGGATTGGACTTAGAATGGAATAGACTGGGATTAGACTTGGATTGGGCTTGACATAGACTAGGGTTCACATAGAGATGCACATGGGCCTACCTTTGACTTGAACTAGATTTATATGGGCCTAAGATGGACTGTAATGGTAGCGGGCCTAATATGCATGCATGGACTCAAATTTTGATGGGCCTAATATGAATGCAAAATGGACTCTAATGCATATGGGCCTAGAATGAATGCAAGTAAATTAGATTTGGTTGATCGGGTTGGATTGGATTGAAGGTGTTTAGAGTAGGCTTAGAATTTTCGAAATTGTTTTTTGAAAGGAACCCCTTATTTTTATCTTTTTTTAGGAAAAGATGATGGATTAATTTTGAAAAATATTTTTTTGAAATGATGTGGTACGATGATGATTAGTAAATTTTTTCGAAAAAGGTAGAATAGAGGAAGGTGTAAGTTTGATTTTGTAATTTTTGAAATTGTTGAATATGGAAAGGTAAGATTGACAGGGATAGCAGAGATGAAATGGGAAGAGGTAGAAATGCATGACAACTCTAACTCTGCAATGACCATTTTAGGTGTACTTTTTAGGACAGACTCGACCTTGCATGAAAAAAAACTTTTTTTAAAAAAATTAGGTGAGACCCTTAGCATGACCATGTACTACGCGAATGCAGACATGCAAAATGACGTTGACGCAAACACTAGTGGAAAAAACCTTATATGTCACTTAGTAACAGATGCGGTTTTTGTAAAACCGCATCCGAAAATCAACCAAAAAATGGGAGGGAAATTTGGCAAACAAAATCTGATGCGGTCCTTAAAAAACCGCATCAGATTTTAAATCTGATGCGGTTTTTCATGAACCTGATGCGGTCCATGGGACCGCATCCGAAAATCCGTTCGTGGCCCAGTACACTCGTGGCCTCATAACCTTAGGCGTCCATTTCCTTAGGCGCCCCTCAAACCCTAATGCCTCTCTCTCTCCTCTCCTCTCCTCACTCAACCCTAATCTCTCCTCCCTCTCAAACCCACGGCGCCAGCTCTTCTCTCTCTCCTCATTAAATCTGCTCTTCCCTCTCAAACCCACGAACACCGTCGTCGAATCATGGCAACACGTTGAATTCATCGTCCCTCCTCCCTCCTCAACGAATTTACAAACCCTCATTTCCTTTTTCTTTCTTTCAAATATTTGAGATTTCGGAGCCACGAACGACGAACGACGAACCGTTCATTTTCTCCATCATCATCAACTTCGTTCATCATCAACTTCGTTCATCATCAACTTCGTTCATCATCAACCACGAATCGTTCATTTTCTTCATCATCATCAAGCACGAACCGCAAACGACGAACCACGAATCGTTTCATCATCATCGTTTTTTTCCAGATCTGGGTTTATATTTTTTCGTTTTTAATTTTCGTATTTTGTTCGATTTTTTTTGTTCGATTTTTTTTGTTCGGTTTTTTTTGTTCGATTTTTTTTGTTCGATTTTTTATGTTTATTTCTTAATTTCCGTATTTTGTTTGATTTTTTGGTTACATTTTTGTATAAATTTTCGGTTTTTACTTGGTTATATTCATCTGAATTTTTTAGTTTGTATAATATTTGTATAATTAAATACATTTTTAGTTTGTATAATATTTGTATAATTGAATTCATTTTTAGTTTGTATAATGTTTGTTATTAGATCTGAATTTTTTTGAAGTTTCGTTACTACTTTGGAGTTTGAATTTCTTTGTTGTTTGGGTGTTCCTGCTTTGTTCTTCGCGGACACTGCGGTGTAAAGCAGGTTTTTTTTTTTAATTTCCTTGAGCCCAAAATCTGATGCGGTCTTGCAAAACCGCATCAGGTAGTGAGAATCTGATGCGGTCATGGACTGCATCAGATTATTTTCTTAATCTGCTGCGAGCCCACCTGATGCGGACCAAAACCGCAGCAGTAAGCCCGATTTTGACCGCATCAGATGGGCTTTTTTCCACTAGTGAAACTTGTTATCTTAGACTCGAACCAAGGTCAAAAGACCAATAATCATGGGACGAATAGACTGCGTGCCACGCAACTGGTGCGCGCGGCGCGCAATCTATGCATCTGGCGCAGCAGCGTTGCGCCAGGAGCAACTTAATGCGTTTGGCGCAATGCTCTGCGGCACGCGTATTGATTAATTGACGAAGTTTCGGGCGAAAACGACGATTTGTTTTAGACGCGATTTGCAATATTTTCGGACGCAAATCATATTAGCAGGTAAAAATTGCAATCACACATAAATGTCAGGTAACATGGATGCAAAAGTTCTCAACCTAAAGTCCAGTTCTACATTCGACTAATGGTCAGGTTTAGGTTCAGTCTGAAAAGGGTCCATGACTAAGAGATTGATCCCACGCTTCGTACCCCTGCTTAAAGAGGTGGCCACGTGTAAGACGCACTCAAGTTCTCAAGTCAGGAACAAGAAAACAATGCCATGGTTGGGTAGATTTGCTTATGACTAAGATCTAACACTATCGCTCAGGAAGATTTTTGGAAGGACAAAGCGTAAACCCCCAAGGGGTGACCTCACACATAGAACATGTGCTAATGAGGCAAGGTAGATTGTCCTTATGGTGGCTGAACAATAGCCAAGCATATGCAAAACAATATATTATTCAAAGGCATAAAAGGAGAATGAATCGTATTTTTCAAGTTTCACCCACTCATTTAAAAAAAATTATTTTTTAAAATCCTCCCCAGTGGAGTCGCCAAATTGTAGGCGTGGATTTTTAATTCCTTTAATGCCTTCACGCGGTGTGAACTCGTATTAGATTTGACTACCCCATTGTTAAGGTTTTATTTGAAATATGTTTTGAAGTCGCCAATAATTCTTTAAAGGAAGAATCATAAACCTAATTGGATATTGAAACAGAAGGGACATCTTAGGGACTTATCCAATGTAGATTTCCCCGTCTAGACTCCATATGTGGTCAAAATGAACCATACATTGAGTTCGGGGGTGAGGGTACAATATAGTCAGGAACTATATTGCCCATTGCTGGCCTCTACTAAATATCGATTCATTACAGATTTTATGCAAAAGAATAATCATATATCGTGTTAATACACCCTAAAAATAATTAATCTAAATTGGTTGAGGAAACACATAAAAAGACTATTTTTAGTGACAAGTTATTAGGCAATTAATATTACAAGGAACCTAGCAGGTTGTCCAAATTAATCTGATTAATGTTAGAACAGTGATTTAGGTCTTGATTAACAAAAATAACATGTGGGTGATAAAAATCATGTAGGACAATCATATAATATGAAGAGAATGATCAGGCAGTCATATAATATACAAAGGTAAGAATAAATATAATATGAAATAAAATAAAATAGAAAAGGGATTAGAATGTACAAAGGCACGATTATTACTTAGAGATCTACATCATGAAATAAATGGTTAGTAACTTCAAAGCAATAAATGTAATTGATTATTCAAGGATCCTCAGGGATTATACCTATGCGGCTTAGATTGAAGAGCGCAACGATCTTTAGGCGGAGCAATCGTGGAACCAAGAACGTAGTATGATCAGGAATAGATTGAAGTATTGAAAGTATTTGAGTGTTTGAGTATTAAGAGGTTCGAAGTGTATTTCGGAAGTATTCGTAAGTTTGTATGTGCGTAAAATAATAATGAAAAGCCGTCCGTAATTCAAGAAAACACGGAGTATTTATAAAGAAAAGAAAGTATGCGCTGCACGCCAGCCCTGCGCCAGGCGCAGTGCCACGCGTCAGGCGCACATTGGTGTGCCTGACGCAGTCAGCCCAATCAGATTTAAGCACGTATAAACGCGTTTTTCAAAAGATAGAAAAGAAAGGTTGAGTCTCACACAAGACTTGCGTCAGACGCAGGACTCTGTGTGAGTCACAAATCCATGTGTCAGGTGCTCATTGGCTCGCCTGACGCGTTCTGCCGAATGCACTGGACGCACGTGGCGCGTTGAGCGCACCCGCCGCGTCCGGCGCATATTCCAGTATATTCCAGCATTTTCGCTTTTGATTCTGCGCGTCTTTCGAATATACTTTTATCCGGGAATTGAACTTTACCGATTAAAATCTGATTTTTAATAAAAGCATTATGAAAATATTCATTAAAATAATAAATATTTAATTGGTCTCTTAAAATGGACTTAAAACATTTTATGGGCTTAAAATACAACTAATCATCATGAACAATTAATTGGGCTTTAGAATATCATTTCAAAACACAATTTTGGATCGGTTCTTTATATTGCTCTTCCTTTGGGTTGCGCCAACTAATATCGCGGTATGTTTCATCATTGGATCCTTAAATGGGGAGACACGATTATGTGTCTACACAGACCCTTAGGGAGACGGTAGCCTAGACTACCGTCGTTGGCGGGGATGTCAGCAAAGAGGGACTCATCTTCTCTCGTGTCCTACTGAGGCTAGTATTGCTTCCCAAGGACAGTGGGAGGACGAGAGAAGGTAACCTTCATAGCGGCACACAAAGGCACCTCATTCTTCTCGATCTACTCGTGAAACCGAGAGTAGATTGTCGGGCGGAGATCCAAGAGAAATCTAAGGACCTTGTATATATTTTGGCGAAAGCTGGAGCCGGAATCGGTCAGCAAAGTCCTTACGCTGTTCACAGCAGCGTTAAGAGGAGAAGACTGATGGGTGACCGAGACTTCCACTCAGGAAGGAGAATCCAGAACTTGAATAGGACTCCCGATAGGAGCCTCATAAATGGCAGCCCCTTCCACTGCCTACCTTATGCTGACGGACCCTTCATCATCAGCAGGGTCACGAGGACCCCTGCGAACTTGGTTCCAACTCCCAGGAATGGGAGTAAGTCGCGACCTATCAGCAATTATTGGCCGCGGAGCACTCTGATGACCGCGACCGGGAGCATTTGGATTACCACGGCCGAGAGCATTTTGACAGTCACGACCAGGAGCGCGTGAAGGACCGCAAACCTCGAATGCGGTCACTGCCGCGAAGATCCACAGTCAGATTATGAACGGTCTCATATTATGTTGACGGATCCTCAAGAGGTTTTGACATTGGTTCAAAATTTTGATCAAGTCCTAACTCTTCCAAGTCAATGCTATTGCGATCTAATAACAGAAGAATATGGTAACAGTTAGCATAATATGAAAAGCAAAGAGAAAATCATATGCCTGACCAATCAGTTAGACCAACTTACCGTCAGGATGGGTCTGGCAAAGAAACAAAGCGGACAAAGGAGAATTGCCCAGTATATATTTAGCGTTGGGAAGCCAGACGCTAGGAACCTTATCCTCCATTTCTTGATCATCAATAGTATAATTCTCGACATTATACTCGAAGTAATCAAATGCGTCCTTCTCGACCTTAGAGAGACCGTAATGAGGGACACTCTCCATTAGGGAGCAGGGTTTGATAAAATTTCGTCGAACGGGAAAGGTATCAAGAACCTTAACCTAGTAAAAAGCTGGCTGTCAACACTTCAACCTGGACAACTTAGGATATACAGTAAGTTTCCCTTTGGCCGACATGAGCGACCACCATCCCTTCTCGGTGAAGGACCTGTTTCTTCGTAACCAATGGAGCCGTCGGAATAAATATCAAGTTTCTGGAAAATATTTGAACCGACATACCCTTATGAACGTGATCAGATTTCTGAAGACAAGGGGAGTCAATTGAGCCAAACAGACAATAAAGTCCCTCAAATTTTTGACTAAAGTTAGGTCTAGCGGAAAGCGCAACCCAAACTCAAGATAGTGCGCATAAATTGCAATATGGCCGTCAGGGCAGTTAACCACTTTGGCCCCTTTGTCCGATATAACCTACCGGTAGTCATCATGAAAGGCGTACAAATCCTGGGCGACACGACAATAGTCCAAATCGACAGCATCTTTCCGCCAAACAGGACATAATTTAATTGTTCGCGGACCGCTACTGTAATCAGCTGCTGGCAACCACACACTATAACACTCAGCTTGCTCTCGTCCAGTATGGGCTCGGGTCTGGGACTAGAAGCAGCCCTAGAACTCTCACCTATTGCAATTTCAATGACGGGCTTCCGAGAAGGGAAAGATCCCGAGTCAAGGTCCATAGCGTCATCATTAGCATCCTGCTAACTGTTTGAGTGAGAGGGAAGGACCGGCAATTTGGTCTCGGCGTCGGTAGACGAGGTCGGTAGTATCATCCATAGGTGCTATTGAATCACTGTTAGAACCTTAATCAATAACAGGAAGATGAGAAGTGTCGGAAGGACGAGCAAGTCGGTCATAAAAATCATCAGAAACAACTACCCCAGCATCTTCCAAACTATCTAGCGCATGCTCCCTCAATGGCGGAACATCATGTCCGGGAATAGCATCAGGTGGGGAATTTTTAATTGTCCTACGAGCTAAAATTTGATGCCTCAACTCTCGTAGCGTCTGTTTATCACTGCTATCCCTTGCGGACAAATACTGGAAAGTGAGGTTCTCTTGCTCAGGGGTTAAACGATCATTAAGAAATTTGGATCTAAGTTCCATATCCCTATCGGCAGTAAGGGCTAAGTCAGCTAAGAGTTTTGTCCTTCCTTCTCTAAGGTTATAAGTGGAAGAACTCTGTCCGCCATCAACAGAGGAGGGAGAGGAAGGGTCACTTTTAGTTATAAAGGCATCAATTGGAGTTTTCTGACTATCAGATTGGTCCGACATGTTTTCAAAATAGCAAAGAGAAAATACAGGGAAGCAAAAGGAAAAGAGAAGTACCTGGAGAAAAAGCTCCACCGGAAAAAATGGCAGAAAATTCCAAATACTTACCGGAAAAGCCCAGGGGATCTCCGAAAACACCAACAAAGGTTCCAAGCACGAAAATTAAAGAATTCCCAGTCACTGGATGCCGGAAAAGGCTAGAACTTCCCTAGAGAAAAGCTAAAAACAAGAACTTTAAACCCTTAAAGAAACCCATGCCAAGAAATGCGGCAAATGGCGAAATTCCTCAAAATTAATGAAGGAAAAGTAACCCAGCTGACATTGAAAGATGTCTGGGAGGGAAGAACGAAAGTTATGAGTAAGAAAAATCCTCGACTATGGGGGAAAACTCTTAAAAATACAGAGTGAACACCAAAGGAAGAAGATGTTGAAGAAAAGGGTAGAAAATAAAAAGAAAAGCAGTTCTCACCTTATAAAGGCCTGAAGCGGACGGTTAATGAAAAGTCTCTTCAACTGCCTCCTTGGATGCACGCCAAGTGTTGCATACAGGGGTTATCCTGATAAAAAAACAAGGCAGGATTCTAGGAAAAGTAATGATTTCACTTTTCAAAATTCGTAACTCCCTGAGCAGACACGTGGCAACGTAAAATACTCAACCAACATGTGATGTTTGCTTGCATCCCTAAAATAACATCAATGACGGTCGCGACCCCCAATGATGCTGGGGGCATGTTGTATGGGTAGCACCCAAGTCTGCTAGCGGACGCAAGTGACCTATGTTTGCCATGAAGTTCCCAGGATGCGACCTCAGTATGGGGAATAAAGTCACCTCTGGTCATGGTCCGAGAGCGTGCTAGCGGACACCCAATGAGACAAAATAAGGGAATCTTCCCTCCAGTCACACTCATCTCGTGTACAAGGATTACGCACCCTGTCAGAGAAATAGTACATCTATAATTAGCCCATTGGTACTATTCTGCAGGTACATTCTGAACACTAATTTCATATCTTTATATCTCTACTTTCTCTCTCTAAATCCTTATCGGACACAACACTGACTTGAGCATCGGAGGGAGTTTCCTCGCATCCCCCCCGAGGGTAGTTTACGTTTGTTTCCTTGCAGCCACACATACTGGCGAACACCCTCTCTATTACTGACGGACACGTTTGAGGACCGTCACCGTTCTAATACCAGAAGAATTATATACTTGGTTATTTGTCGTATTAGTTATTATAATTTTTTTTGCAAGAAAAAAGCTATTAGCCTTGGATACTATACTTGGTATGTTTGCTGTACTATCATATAAAAAAATAGAAAAGACCTATTTATCCTTCTTTATATATTGGCATGGTAATTCACAACTAATTCTTGAACTCTTCCTCTAAATCTTACTGTTTAGATTGTTCATGTAATATTTATCTACATGTATAAGAAGGAAGAAAAATGTCAGCTCTCTAGACTTATCCTTTATATTAAGCACCTCAAATATACCTAAACGAGTATTAAATGTCTTTGAAAAATAATAGGTGGAGATTGCTAAACATCTTGCCATGAAAATTACTTACGTCATGTAGCATTTTGACATCATTGAGCAGCCCGTGACAATTTCGGCTTGGAATGACTTGGCAACAAATGATTTCAATATGCTACACTCGTGGGCTGATTCCTTCATTCTCGTGGGCTTTACGTCTTTGAAATGATCAACCCATAACGGTAATCTGCTTACTCAATGGATTAAACCACACATATGTATGTTTAATGACGTACTTTCTCTTAGGCTTTTGTTTATGTTGATTTTCGCCTTAACGTCATATGCTGTTTTTGGGACGTCAACAACCAGATTATGATGATTCAAAGATAATAAATGTGAGGGGGATCAACAGGGAATGGCACAATGAGATGGTGACGCGGAAAAACCCCATTGAAGATGGGTAAAAAACCTCAGGTGGATATGAGTCCACCAATCCACTATATGCAACTGACATTCAAAGTGAACGACAGTCAATACACCCTAGGATGATAGATCTAAGTACAGTAGTTTATATGTAAATGAGAATGAAATTGTAAATGATGCTTAGCAAAAGTAACTTGTGCTCTAGAGTATTCAGTGAGTAATAGTAATAGTGGCTTGTAACTTGATTCTCTCCACTCTGATTAATGAGCTTCTATATATCTCCAGTTGTAGACGCCATCACAAGAATATCAGAGGTAGTTGCAAACAATCTTGCATGATCTTCCTATTTCAACGCCATGACCTGTGTACATGTATTCGAATATTAACCCAACGGATAAAATGATGACCGAATCATCCCCAATCTTCGCTGGTCCGTGACTCCCTTGACTTAGTCTTAACATCACGTCACTACTCGTTATGTCAACGTCGACCTGCAAAAATCTGACCATAACAGTTTGCCCCCTATTGTTGAAATGGGGATATCATAAGAGTCATGAAACAATTGAAACTCTAGTGGCAAGAATCATGCGTAATCTAAAACGTTTTGTTAAAAATATAACAACTGATAATAAAAATCAGATATTCCTTGCAAGAGATAACTCAAGGGTCAGCCATAAAGATAAACATGAAATGAAGATAAATTAACTTAGCAATTAATTTCTATCTGTTGCATGTCAATGATCAAATCAATCGTATAAAAAGTCGTGCCAGCTGAGCTACTGTCACACGCCAAAAAATCAAATTTTCTCTCTCAAACTTTCTGATCTCCACTCTCTCTAGAACTTGCCGCAGCTTTTTCTTTCAAGAACGAATTGTCCACCAGGTAATCTTCGCATCTTCTAGCTACGATTTTTACTAATTTCCTTTTGCTCTTGAATCAATGGCTCCAAGTAGGCGTAGTATTAGAAACATTACTAAGGCGCATGAAAAAGTGAAAATCAAAGAAAAAGTAGTAGAAAAAAAGAGTGAAATTGATGAGGAACAATCAACCATGTCTGAGGAGAACTTGATGAAATTCTTAGACTTAGGAAATTTACCAACCGACACGATTTTGAGGAACGCTGAACTAAACGAACGTCCTGAGGACTGTCCTGACGACTGGGTTGTTCTTTATGACTACCCTTTCAAAATTGGATTCAAACTACCTTTTTCCCCTCTAGTTAGAGATCAGCTACATATTTATGGAGTGAGTCCAGGGCCATTGATGTCTTAAGCATGGACAGTTTAGAGCGTCGTTGATATAGTCACTGCGTCGTGGGAGGATCGATTGACTCTTCAAGACCTAATGTACTGCTATGAGGTTAGAGTCAAGAGTAGGAACCGTCTGGCACTTCATGTAAGGGCGAAGAAGAACGCGTTGATTGAGGGGATGCAATCGAATGATAGAGGCTGGAAAAATCGATACATCATCGTCCAAAAATCATCTTTGGGAAACTTAGGAAGTTTTTTGAATGGAGACTGGAACATAGAAGGTTATAAAATTCCTTTTGATATTTCTTAACGTCATGTCGTTAACATTGTACTTACGTCATTCTTCTTGCAGATCTGAATCCTAAACTGCTGGGGTGCTGAGAAGTCTCTGAACAAAAGTGCGAAGAGTTTTTAGAAGTGGACGTAGAAGAACAGACGTTCAAGAGGGTTGTCGTTATAGATCAAGGAAGCTGCTCTACAATGGCATCAGGTAATCGTTTCGCCTAAGTAATTTCACTTGTCGCTCCCACTGTTGTATTTAAAGTTTTCCTTGTGTTACAATAGAATCTACTCAATTGAGGCAAAGAGGGTCAATGGACAACAAGGCTATTACTGAAGCACTAAAGAAGAGGAAGATAGAGAAGGAACGCGCCGAATGGTCGGCATCCGTGAAGGCGGCGTTGTCGTCACCGGCAGCGTCCATACAAAAAGATAATTTCGCTGTCAACGTTGACGATGACGAAGTTGACGCTCCTTTTGCGAAAATGCAAAAGTCTAAGTTCTCTGCCCCTCCTAACAAACGGGGTCCATCCTACACTGTCGCTGTCCCCAACGACTTTATGTCGTTGAACAGTCGATCCGGCCCGAAGCTAAGAGCCTTCTTTTCCTTGTCTCGAGGAACGCTTGCGGGAGCGTCCCATGCCGGGGATGATGTCGAGATGGCATTGAGCTAATACTCCAGGTAAGATAGTTATTTCCTTCTTGTGTATTACTATGAAACAAAACGTTTCTGATTGTTGCTTTTGTGCCCCAGGCTTCCCAAAACTTCTTGATAGCGAAAAAAGAAATGCCATCTCTCATTAGGAGTCATCAAATGATGAAGGTTAGGATGGAGAAAAGTGAGGCGGCATTGAAGGAGAAGGAATTTGAGGTCCGTAAAACCGACTTGAGGGCGACCAACACCGAGAACTTCGAAGAAGAGGGAAGAAGAATTACAGTGGTGAAAGGGAAGGCTGTGGATGCCGAGGAAACTCTACGCATTCGTGACCGGGGAAGTGGAGACGTTGCGAGGCACGGGGTTGCGGCATGAAGACCGATATAGATGGTCTTGAGGCTAAGGTGACAACTCGGGTGAAGGCGAAGGCCGATGTACCAATTTATGTTGGGACGCACATCTTCGTGGGACCCTAAAAAAGAAATTGACCTTTACCTGGAATGGGTTGATTCCATGAAGAACCCGATGGACGCCGATGAGGGAACCAAAACTACCGCCGAGTCATCTTTGGTCGTTGGCCCGGAGGAAGGTGGCGCTATGACTTCTAGTCTTGCTTTCATTGCATCGATGCTCCGGATGTTGGTCCCTTGGAGAAAGAAGGTGTGCCTCGAGATCTAAGCGTCTCGAAAAAGTCCGCCGATGTCCCCGGTGTTTAATCATTTAAATCTTCAAAACATTTATCTTTTGCTTTAAAACTTCATTGTCTGGTTGTACTTTTGGGTCACTCATGGGAGCGACCATAACTTATGTTTTACTTGTGTTTTTTGGGCTTTTTATAGGAATGGTCATAACTAATGTTAATCTTATGCACATGTCACCTTGTGTTTTATTCGTGCCGTTTTTCTAGCGTCATGCAAACAGTACAGGTGCTTGAAACCTCTTTAGTCGTTTTGCGTTGTTATCTTTAGAAAAAAGAATACACATAAAGGAACATAAGTTTACTTACTTGGCTTCTACAGATCGTGTGTTTATGATGTCATTGTATGATTACTTCTGCTGTCACAAACTTGTTGCATTTATTGTTACAAGTGTCGTTTAAGTAAACGTCAGAGTTGGTGTCGCGTCGGTACGCAGACTTTATTAACTTGGTTAATCTCCAATTTAGTGAAGAATGTTGTCGTTGATCGCTATAACTGGACGCGACGAAGTTATTGAGTTCAAAAAGTGAAAGATTGTAAAATAACGCACAGTAATTCTTTATCGTTGCACTTTCAACGACGTTGCGATGACACATACATCACTTATTGAAAACACAAAAAAAATAAACTAATCTAAATGACACTACAAAACTTAGCTAGAAATGGTATCTCTTGAGATGGACAGTTTTCCAGCTTCGTGGGACCATAGTTCCATCTCATCGTTGCAATTGATATGCGTCATTGCCAATGACTTTGCTGATCTGGTAGGGACCTTCCCATTTTGGACCTAACTTACCCGCGTTTAGCTCTTGTGTGTTTTGGAAGACTTTCCTTAACACCCAATCGCCTTCGCTGAAGATTTTAGCTTGTACGTTTTTTGTTAAAACTCCATGCGACGATCTGCTGTCGCGCCGCCATTCGTACTAACGTTGCGTCTCTTAGCTCTTCAATGGTATCGAGGTCATTAGCCATTTTGTCGCGATTCTGCTGCTCTGTCATTAGACCATACCTGGCAGTTGGGATGCTAATCTGATATGGTAGGACTGCTTCGCAACCATACACCAATTAGAAAGGCGTTTGACCGGTCGCAGCACGTGGCGTCGTGCGATTGGCCTATAGGATGGATGGTAGTTCTTCTGCCCATTTCGCTTTCCTAGCTTCGAGACGCTTCTTCAGCGAATCTATGATAGTCTTGTTACTGGACTCAGCTTGTCCATTGGCTTGAGGATATATGGGAGTCGACGTCAATAGTGTGATATTCCATTCATCGCATAAACATTTGGTTTTATCACTTATAAACTGCGACCCATTGTCGCATATAATTTCTTACGGTACTCCAAACCTGCAAATGATGTTAGTATGTATAAAAGAAATCACATCTTTATCACGTACTTGTTTGAACGACTCTGCCTCTATCCACTTAGAAAAATAATCTGTTAGTGCCAACATAAAGACATTTTAACCTGGGGCTGGAGGTCGCTTACCAACTATATCCATCCCCCATTTCATGAAAGGCTAAGGAGTTAAAGTAGGATGCAAAATTTCAGAAGGTTTATGCGTCATACCTGCATGTCGTTGACAACTGTCACATTTCGTGACGTACCCGATTGCATCTTGCTTCATTGTTGGCCAGTAGTAACCCATCCTTATTGCACGATTGGATAAGTTGTGTCAGCCGGAGTGATTACCACGTGTTCCTTCATGGAGGTCTTGTAGGACTTGGTTCCATTGACGCTTCTCCAAACATCTCAAGTATGGCCCCGCTATGGATTTTTTGAATAAGACTCCTTGTATGACAACAAATTTGCACGCTTTGAAGCGTAAAGATTCTCTACTCCTGAAAAGACATCTATAAAGTTGTCCTAATAGAACAGGAGCCAAAGCTACTTCTTCAGAAGTAGAGGAGATGTTAACAGCTAAAGATAGTCATAATGTTACTACTCCTCCAGCTCTAGACATCATCAATTTGGAGAAAGCAAATGTGAGAAAAAGTACTTCCTCTTGAGAAGTAACTTCCTCATTAGTATCCTTATTGAGGAAGAAATCAACAAATTTCTGAAAGCCACACTTGCTAGCACTAGCAGAAGGACTAGCAATCTGGCGAAAAGTTAATAAGTATTGACTGTACAGTTGATTGTGTTCTTTAACATGGTGAAAGATAGGAAGTTCAATTCCACATTTACCTGTTGGAGAAGTCCCAGTAATAAAGGCAATATCAGCTAATGTTACAGTCATTGGTCCCCATCGGAACAAGAAGCAGTTGATGGCAGGGTCCCAGCATGCCAGTAAGGCAGTAGATATAGCTCCATCAAAAGGGATGGCTTCATAAGAAGCTAGTCTTAAGAAGGACAATATTTTATTTTTAGACCATTTGTCATGAAAAGGTTTCATTCACAAAAAACATGCTCTTGCATCCACTCCTGAAATCCAACCTTTAAAAGGTTTACTGGTCAAAGGCCAATGCAGATGTTGAAGGGATTTTGGGGCAAATGGAAGCATTCTAGGCTTATTATCTTCTAGAATAATATGGTCCAAGAATGGGTAGCACTGTTGCTCTAAGACAAGTTGGCGCTTTGGTTTTTGAATCTTGAAAGGAAAACAAGGACCAATAGTGGCAATTCTCTCCTCCAAAGGAGTATTAGAGTCAGAGCTTTTGTTCACATACCAGAACACTTGAGACTTATAAGTCCCAAGGTTCACTCTAATGGCGTTGCATAATTGACGGGCTGCCTCAGATTGCATGGCATCGCGTTTCTTGGCAAGTGCTTCACGAATTTCATCCTCACGAATTCTTTCACTAGACATGGTGAATTGAAATTTGAATTGAAATTTAGTGATGGTTGTGAACTTTTAGAAAGAGAATTAAATTTACCTGAAACTCTCCGATCTTACAGAAATCCTTGAAAAGGGTATTAATGGAGAAGACAACTAAAATAGAACAGTAAAAGAGAACACGTGCACAATACGTGATACGTTTTATTTTAGATCATGTGTAATTGGGTCAAGTTAAAGCCTAGTTTTAACAAATTAAAACATAAGGTTCTGGAGTCATCTAAAAGCCAATTTTCAAAGGGAGTGTGATTTAAAGGCCCATTTCTGAAGAACAGTTATTCTAAAGCCCATTTCCAAAGGGCGTAACTTTCCGTTTTTCAAGAGACAGTAAATCCCTTTATAAAAGGGGTAAGTGTAAGGAAATCTTCACACTACTCATCTCTTAAAAGCATCATCTCCAAAAAACCCTTTCATCTCCTAACCTTCCCAAAAACTTCCATCTCCAAAAATGGACGCGCCTCAATCATCTGCTGAATCATGTATCACAGGGATTCAAGAGGTCAACCCACAAGAGGTTGACCAACCCTTCCTCCCTCCTCCAGGAATACTGGAAGAGAGAGAAGATGAAGAGGAAGAAGAAGAAGATGAGGAGGGCACCCCTCCATCATCAGACAAATCTAATGATGATGAAGAGGATGAGGATGAAGATGATGACGAACCCGCCGCAAAGCGGATGAGGGTCGACGAGGAAGATCTCCTCAAAGAACCCTTCGCCAGAGAAGAACGCTTCTTCTATCCTAGTGGCGATGACTCCAGCGACGCCGCTGCTGGAGATAATGAGGAGGATGAAGACACCGATGGCGACAAGGCACGGTCTCCAAAGGATTAGACATAAGCCTAGAGTTTAGAATTCTAAAATTCTAAACGAATTTTGTAAATTTTTATCCTAAGATAATTTTTTTTTAAATCAAGGTTGTAAATTTCCTTTTTCAATTAATATAATCTCTCAACTCAGTCCAAGTTTATTTTATCTTATATCTGGTTTGCATTATTTATTTTGCCCAATCAAAATTGTGCGAATTAAATTATGTTGTGTTATTCAAAATAACTGTCAAATCAAATAATGCAAAATTCACAGTTAAAATTAAATAAAAGAAAGAAATAAAGTGACTCTTGGGATTCTAGTCCGAGAAATGACTTGTTGGTAAGAAGTTACTTCAAAAAGTAATAATTACCATCTAACTCCACACGTCACCAATGACCAATCCCTAGCAGTGACGGGACGTATTAAGGAGTTAATGGGCAAGCCCATTCCTATCCATTAAGGCCATGATTTAAAGTTATTAAGATCAGTTATAAAAATAACTGAAAGAAATTAAGATCAGTTATAAAAATATAACGTGATACAATCATCTAAATATATAATACCAATCGCTCCATTAACCCCTAACAAATACGGACAACGATTATAATTATCATATTATAAATATGCTACCTTAACCTTGAGCATTTTTCACTCATAATATTTTTACTCTACCATTAACAAATCCAAAAACATTTGTGAGTATGGCAAACCAACAGGATGTTCCTCTACCATTTCCTGGTGAATGTTGGAGGCATCGGTTCAATAAGGACATCACACAAGAGGATTGGGAAGAGTTTAGAGAAGAAGAGATGAAAAAATGGGAACTCAAAATCATAAGATTCTTCGGAAAAGACCCAAAGGTCCAATCTGGAGACTCCGAGGAGCAAAGGCCTAGTGCAACCATAATGGGGAGGGATATTGACTTCCTTGCGTTGAATCTATGGCCGAAAATGGAAAAGGGGGATTTATTAAAACTCCTAAGCATTTGCAAGGCATGGGGAAAGGGCATTGCAAAACAACAATTTCTGCCTGAACTCACACTAAAGTATTACAGGTCCATAGTCTGTGAAAGTAGTTTGGGCGTGTTCACTAGAAAGTATAGGGTAGTCCAAGTGGATGAAAATACGAGTTTTAAAAAACTCATATAATACAAATGTACATGTCTCTTATGGCAAGAGTACTTATCAGGAAGGGGCATCCCTATGCTATTGAATGAAGACTACTCTAATGATGATGATCCTGACGTTGATGAACATGAGGAGCCACAAATCACCATCAGTTTTGCTCATCTCCGCTCTTGATCGATCAAGTAGCATGGCAGATATTTAGTAGTCCTAGTCATCGTATGCAGTTTAAATTTTCTTTAATAAACTATGTACTTAGTATTAATATCGTTGATGACTGTTTTCTCATGATTTACTTCATTTATGGAATAAATCTTATTTTATACAATATGCTTCCATATCAAGTACCAATTGCAGACTTGGTTGTTATTCATAAAATGAATAATGAATCTAAGGAAGTAAGTATAGGCCCAAATGCCTAAAAAGTGACATATTAATTTTAAGACTTAGCAACAAATTGGTAATCTTAAAATAAACAATAATCAATTAAAAATCCATAAACTTCTCGAAAAAAGAGGTCAAAGTACTCAATTACTCACTGACCCTAGAAGTTATTATGAAAATAGCCGTTAAATAAAATAACTTGGTTGTTTAAAGGGATTTGGCCACAACCCCCCATCACATTTTCATTTCAAAAAATTAAAATGGATTATGAAGCATATGCAAACTTGGCAGCCGAGTTTGATGATGATTGTTTCAATCATCGCTTCGCCCTCAACATCATAAAGGAAGACAAAGAGGCCTTCATCACAAATGAGAGGGCTAGATGGGCCGAGCAAATGACGCGCATCTTTGGCGATGCACCTGTAATGGAGCCAGAAGACCCTGGGCTGGTGGAGTCAAGCGCTACAAAAATTGGTATAGATATCAATATCTTGTCCACCCACATATGGCCCAAATTAGATGGGGAATCACAAGACAAATTGCTAACAGTTTGTAAGAAGTGGGGCAAGGAAGTTTCCACTATCTTAAACTTCCCAATGCCTCAAAAGGCTGAATTGGGTATACGCCAAGAGTTTAACTCTTTCCTGCACTCAGATCTCCCTCAAAGTGATGAGGGCAGAAGAGGGCCAAGATGAAAATCAGGGAAGGATAGTCCTTATTAAGTGTGTATGCCAACAGAATATTTCCTTCCTTGGATGTATATCGCACTGATCGACAGGAGATATGCCTGGGATAATAGCTACCATAGGGTTATCTTCAAGGCAAGGTTCAACAACTTCCCTGGAGAAAATTACTACTTTGCAGTTATTAGGAGTAGTGCAGGGCGCGAGTTGGAAATTGACGAATGTAATGCTATGGTAAACATAGTATGTAAAAATCACTTCCAAATGATGTCTCTAGACCCAAGCATTTTTAATTAAAATGTAACTAATGATTTTATCTTCATAAAGATAAATCATTTTATCAATGTTATGAAATTACCTCAAATGGTAATCTTATTAAATATATTCTCACATATTTGCAATGACTTAATTGTTTTGGCATCAGTTTTGGTTCGCCAATGTGAAATAGAAACAAATACGTGTCCAATTAAGATTCGCATCCCTTAAGAAACCACTCTAATAAAGTTAAGTGGTTAGGGAGAATTATTGAACGGTTAAGGCATCAAAATGCTTTATATATATGCATATAGGGGTGTGCACCGGTCCAAAACCGGACCGGACCGGTTGGACCGGTGGACCGGAATCCAATTTTTTTTGGACCGGGACCGGAAAAATTCCGGTCCGGTCCGGTTTTGGACCGGTTGGACCGGAATTTATATTTTTTTATTAAAAAAAAACTTTTTCTTAGGTTTAAATATATTTATAAATTCAATATATTAAAATATAATAATTCTAAAAGCAATAATTTTAAAGGCAATAAATATGAGGTTTTAACTTTCTAACTTTTTAAGTTTAAACTTTTTTTTTAACCTTTAAACTTTTTTTTTTTAAAAAAAAACAGGAATTCCGGTCCGCCGGTCCGGACCGGAAAATTCCGGTTTTGGACCGGACCGAACCGGAAACCCGGAATCCCAAATTTTCGTGGACCGGGGACCGGACCGGAATTTTCCGGTCCGGTCCAGTCCGGTTCCGGTCCGAATTCCGGTCCCGGTCCAAAAGTGCACACCCCTATATGCATATGTGTAACCTCTAAAAAAACTCAAAATTTTAATTAAAATAGATTGCACATATAACCACATCTTTCGCCAAGCTGCTCTAGAACATATGCCATATCCATCAAAATGCCCAAATCATCACAAAGCATTGAATGTCATATCTGGAGATAAAGATGAATTTATCAAGAATGAAGCCACCAAATTGGTTTCTTCTATCCAAAAATATTTCGGGGATAATACTGTCAGACAACAGGATCCGAAAAATAAAAAGGGATCTAAGGCCTTCCAAATAGGGTCCAATTTAGATCTCATGAAAGAATGGATATTTCCTAAACTTGAAAGGCATGATCAAGTCACATCTCTTCTGGTTTGCAAATCATGGGGCAAAGAATCTCGACTCGCACAGCACCACTCGACGCCTCGCACGACCTCCGACAGCAGGCGCGAACCTCCGGCAGCCTCGCACCACCGGCAGACACGAACCGACGAGTGGGAGCCTCAGGGGAAGGAGCGAAAAAATCTGATCTGGTTCACTAAAGATCGGATCAGATTTTCCGCCCAGCTTTCCCTCCCTTTTTTTTAGTGATTTTCAGATGCGATTTTGTAAAAATTGAATATGTTACTAAGTGAAAGTTAAGGTTTTTTCCACTAGTGTTGCGGTACACACCACCGACCCTTGTAGCGTATACTCCCATCCTCATGGATTTCAAACCCTTATGCTTTTCCCTCCTTAAGTTTTGCTTTGACCTGCTCAAGTTTCACATCCCCAGGCTGACCCTCTCTTATTTCATCTAGGAAGTTTAATTTCATGAACCACTTTAATTTGGAGTTTAGAAAATTCTTCACAAAGTTTGTCTGCAACTACCAATGTGTTCAGGCTATGGCTAGACTTACGACTCAATGCATCAGCAACAACATTTGCTTTACCCTCATGGTATTGAATGTCTAAATCATAGTCCTTAATGAGCTCTAACCACCTGCGCTGTCGCATATTAAGGTCTTTCTAGGTGAAGATGTATTTGAGGCTTTTGTGATCAGTGAAAATTCGACAAGTCACCCCGTAAAGGTAATGTCTCCAGATTTTTAAGGCAAAGATAATTACAGCCAATTCTAGGTCATGTGTTGGGTAATTAACCTCATATGGTTTCAGTTGACGGGACGCATAAGCTATAACTTTCCCATTTTGCATAAGAACACAACCCAACCCATTCTTTGATGCATCACTATAGACATCATACCCCTCATCCCCGTTAGGCAAGGCTAGCACAAGTGCTGAGGTTAGTCTCCCCTTGAGTGTTTGAAAGGCTTTCTCACTATCTTCGGTCCAGATAAACTTGCAATCTTTCTTCATTAAGTTAGTCATGGGTTTTGCTATCTTCGAAACGTCTTTAACAAACCTCCTATAATAACCGGCTAAACCCAAGAAACTCCTTATTTCTGTGACATTCTTTGGTGTAGGCCATTCACTCACGGCTTTTATCTTTGCAGGATCTACAGACACACCCTCCTTAGAGATGAAATGACCCAAAAACGATACTTTTTCTAACCAAAATTCACACTTAGAAAACTTTGCATACAGTTGATTCTCCCGAAGTGTCTGTAAAATAAGCCTCAAATGTCCCTCATGTTCTTCCTTGCTCCTTGAATAGATCAATATATCGTCTATGAACACAACTACAAATTTATCTAGGTAGGGTCGAAAAATCCTATTCATGAGGTCCATGAAAACAGCAGGTGCATTGGTTAACCCAAAAGGCATGACGGTAAACTCATAGTGTCCATACCTAGACCGAAAGGCAGTTTTAGGTATATCTTGATCAGCAATCCTTAATTGGTGGTAGCCAGACCTTAAGTCTATTTTAGAGAATATCCCTGCACCCTGAAGTTGGTTAAACAAGTCATCTATCCTAGGTAATGGATATTTGTTTTTCACAGTGACATTGTTCAACTCACGGTAGTCTATACACAACCTCAAACTACCGTCCTTCTTCTTGACAAATAACACAGGGGCTCCCCATGGTGACATACTAGGTCTAATGTACCCCTTCTCCAGTAGTTTTTCCAACTGGTTCTTCAACTCGTTCATTTCTGCTGGAGCCATTCGATATGGGGCTTTTGAGATAGGTCCAGTTCCAGGGACTAGGTCAACAGTGAACTCTACATCTCTCCTTGGCGGCATACCAGGTATCTCTTCAGGAAAAACATCCTGAAATTCTCTGACTATAGGCACATCCTCAGGTTTCAATGGATCATCCTCAACCCTTCTCATGGAACACATAAATAGAGGCCATCCTTTGTCTATATAACACTTAAGTTGCAAGGCGTTGATTACTTTAATCCCAGGTTCTCGAGGTATTCCTCTATATGACACCCTTTTTCCCGAAGGATCTCTCAGCTCCATTTTCTGAGCATCACAGTCTATCTTAGCCTTGTATTTCCCAAGCCAATCCATCCCCAAAATGACGTCTAGGTTCGATAAGTTAAACTCTATTAGATCGGAAGGAAAGAAGCTCTCCCCTATTTTCAATGAGACATTAAGGAATTTCTTAGAGCAATTAACAGTATCCCCATACGGAATAACAATAGGCATAGAAATTGACTCGGAGTCGACCAGTGCTAGAGTTCTAACAGTTGTATGGGCAATAAAAGACAAAGATGCTCCATAATCGAACAATACTTTAACAGGAATTGAGTTGATAGAGAAAATACCCGTGACAACATCTCTACGAGCTTCCTCTTCGCTAGCCGTCATCATATACAACTTCCCTTTGCCCTTATTATCATTGTTGTTGGTCACATGGTTCCCAGATGGTGCCTGATTATTTGCATTAGTTGGTGGTTGGAGTAATTAGAGTTCCCTGACCCATTGTATGCATTTCCACCATTCCCATTCCCATTCCTAGGCTTGTCTCCATAGTTCCCCTTCTTCTGACCGTTGGGATTAACCTTATTCTTTGAGTAGCACTATAACAGCCCGCACTTTCGAGCTGCTAGCTAAACACACTTAAGATACACAAAACACAATCAACACTTAACAAACCTCGAATTTACATTTAATCGCAGCGGAAACAAAACCTATAAAAGAACAACTTGAAAACCATATATCAGATTATAGAATACTTCCAAGTAAGGCATCTAACTATAACCTCAGCCCACCATTTTATAACATAAAAATCTTCCTCTTGCTCAATAAACATATTCCAAGTCCTCGACATCAACCCTGCAAAATCACTAACAATGAACTCTGCCCCCACCAGGACAGGTTCCAAGAACAAAATCAGAAAAAACTGAGTACACACATTGTCCAACCAGAAATTCATTTTAGTGGCTTAAAATATAGTTGCGTAGTTTATTACTCATCAAGTGGAACAACCCCAAAATTCAATATACTTAAAATCAAATAGTTAAAAAAATGTTTTTATTACAACACCAGCAACCCCTAACTAGAAAGTCCGATAAAGAGTACACATACATCTACTACAGATAATAAGTTTCTTTCCATAAGGACAAAGTTCAACAACAATTGATTACATAAGTTCATCCCAAAACTTCATTTTTGGTGGCTTATGACCATTCATATACAATTCATGCTAGAATTCAGTATGCTTCACAAGTAAGGCGCTTACTTAAAATTTCAGGATTACTATCCTTGCACAATCGCATCAAAGTAAGAATTTATATCATAAAGATCACCACTTAGATCATTCAAAACCATGTAGGTCTATAGCGTTAAATTACTTGGGTAAAGTGAACACGAATAGAGAGGGGCTCCTTACACAAGGAACCGACTGTCTCTAGACTAATGGAGGTCGTCACCCCACCGTTTAAATATTTATGCTTGCAAGCCTTAACCCGGACATGTCCCATTTTTAATATATGCTGGACTTCACCCACCCAACTAGGGTTCGGAAGGAGATCACCCATCCTCCAAGGGTTGTTGTTCATACCGTACCTTATTTGGTATCGGCCTTTACCCACTTGTATCCATAATTTACTTACATAAATAGTTTAAATGTACAGTTTATTTATACCACTTGTATTCGTAGTTTATTTGCATAAATAGTTTAAATGTACAGTTCATCAATACCACATATTCCAAAGAAAACATATTCATCCATGGAGAGGAAAAAGAATCACAACTACTATAGTATCGCTAATCATTTGCAAGACTTGAATCTTCTTTTGAAATCTTTTGTTTTACGTTAACAATTTCACATATTGGTTAGGTATAAAGATATAAGGAAATAATCAATTTTTTACTGCTTGTAAAAGTCATATAGGCACTTAGTGGGCTCATTTAAACTTTATTAAAGGGTTAGTTAACTTGAACATGTGAAACTTTTGTCAAAATAATTGCAGCAATAACATTGAACTTAAAATGAACATAACTTCCTACTCGGTACTCCGAATTAGGAATTTCCAAAGCTTAATCTCAAGAACTTTTAGGTCATGACCCTACTCAAATGAGCAATACCCGCTCCATAACACATAATGAGCAACTCGCTCCACAAATGTTGTTTACTTTCCCCATAAAACAATAACTAAATCATAATACTTATTTTCTCAATAACACAAACTTATATTTTTCAAAACTTATACTCTTGTTCTCAATTCGTAACGCATATTCAATTCCAAAGTGTATTAATGACTTAAACTTCCGTCCGTAAATTAATATAAAACAAATCAGAGTTGAAATGTAATTAACATATCCAAAATACCTGAACCTCATCAGTCTTATTATAGCACAAACTCAAATCTCAAAATAATCTTACTTACCTCAAATATATATATATATATATATATAGGAAGTGATATACATAAAACGTATTCGAAATCAAATGTCTTTCCGCAGTCGAACCCATAACATAATCAAAATGTAAAATATGTTTCTCAAGGACTTATAAGATAATTAACTATTACCGGGACCCAATTCTAAGCTCGTACAATTAACCTGTAAAATTTTACTTGTAGACTAGAAGATATCCTCTAACACGTTTTGGCAATTCCCTTCATCGCAATAGTTTCTCTTCGCACTTGGACTTCCGTCTTTAACTTATAGCAACTAACTATAGCATTCCAAAATTCTCATGATATGAATTTTCTCTTAAAGGTTTTCTTATCCCCAATACATGAACTCTCATTGCAAGAATGTAACCTTATTACATTATCATAATTCACCTACAATCACTATGGCAAGTCAAAATATCTCACTCCATATTTCCATGTTATAATTAAATATTCTATGATGCAATTTTCTATCTGAACTTTAGTATATCTCAATACTCAAACTCGTTGTCCTGATCCTTTATAATTCACACCCATACGTCCCATTTATTTGTACTGAAAGCTCATATTAGTCTTAATACCATACGCTTAGTATTGTCATTATATAACTTTAATTACCAAGCTCTCTATTATCTAGATTTACTTTTTTTTTCCGACTTCCATTTATATAATCTTACTCATCTAATATGAGAAATTATGCTCCAAATTTTTTTTTACTTGACCCCTTTGCGGATATGATCTATTATTACATAACTATTGTAAATTATATCTTTCTAATCGATACTCCTCTAAACCACTACCAAGATATGGATCCTTTATTTCACTGATACAACATTCATATCTCAAATCCTACTCTTCAATATTTAATATCTCCTATCTCTAATACTTATTTTGGCTACACATCCTCTGAACTCACAAACCTCTCGTAACAACTCCATTAACTCATAAATCAATATTTGGCCTTTGAAATTCACATCCAAATTACTATACCCTAACTATCTAATCTAAGTCCACCACATAACATCTTCATTCTTAGTTAGAACCTCCCAACAACTACTTCGTCCTTCAACTATGACATCATAGATCTTCATTCTTATATAACCAAGCTCCATAGTATTTTCGGAGATATCTTCGGGTGATACCCTTCAGCCTTGTTTATAGGCCATAAGTAAATCTTAGGATAGTTGTCTACTTCTAATAATACCCTCAAAGCGACAATTGTATTTCTTAAATAGAACTTCACAAGTACCCATCTCACATCAAACTCATTCTAACTTAGATTCCAAACTCCATAAAACATAATTCATCTATGATATTCTGTAAAGATATAACTTGTTTCACAAGACTCAATACTTACGTGTTACCGAACTTAAATCCAAAAATAATGTTCATTAAATTGACCCAAATTTGAGAGACTTTTTCTATGAGAACTTCTTCATAAAAATTTAAGTAGGAGTAAAGATCCTCCCCGTCAATAATAGAACTAGAACAACCTGATTTACAATTTCACGAGTCCATATTTGCTCATAATTCAAATTCATAATTTTCAAAGTTCATGATCATATATACTCAAAATCTCAAACCATAATAAAGAGTCTTTCATACTCTCAGAATTCCATATAAAACTTATATCGCAAATATTTTGACAATTGTCTTATACCTGAAATTATAACTCAACATCTCTGATCAAAATTATTCCTTTATTTCTCTCTGAAACTTTCAAATACAACTATAGTTTAGATCGAAAGCGAGTTCATAAAGAGATTGAATCGACGTTCCGGCTTAGTTCGTAAATCGGAGTACTTGTTGTAAAACCAACTTATATAGTTTGTTATACTAAAGATCCTTGCTTTAATTCTCATAGCTACACTTTCATATAAAAGATCAACTTACTAAGCATAAGAAAATCTATTATAAATTCGATGTAGAAAACAAGTAGATTTAATAATAATACACATTTATATTCTTGAAGGATTCAACTACCTCCAATCAGTTCTTCATAATCAAAATTTCACTCAATAAAACTCATCACATATTTAGCTTTCGCTCATAGCATAAAACCAGATATGTGGTCAACAACTCTTGTAAACACACAAATAACACTTTGAATAATTTTGTATTTATATAAAAGGCTTATTAAGCTCAGCACATGAATTCACATAAAACACGAATATAGGTTCGAAGGTGGAAGGACATGTGTGTACCTTGAAACGATTCCCCATAATCCGACATTCTGGATAACCAACTATAGCTCGAACTTCATAAATTATCTCCACATACATACTCCAACAACGACCTCAAAACAATAACAACAATCATTAACCATCCTCACAACAATTTAGATAAACAAATTGAATCACTCATACTTTCCAAGCTCTTCCATGAACTAACCACAACCCTATATGCAACCCATTCTACTAATCCAACTCACAACATCAATTTCTATCTCTAATTAATCTCATTCTGATTTCAAAGAGTATTATCAAACAACATAATTTATAAAAATCAGTTTTTATAAACTTACTTAAGAGGATTAATTCATATTAGAAGATTCAATCCATTAAGAAAGATAAAATATTCAATCTTTAAGTTTAACAACTCTTATCATAACTAAATTTGCTAATCAATAACAAAATTGAGAAATAAATTTATCTCTGAAATCAGAATATAAAATCCTATTGCATTAGACTTGAATTGGAATCAAAGAAGAGGAGGAATTAAGAAAATTTAGCTTATACCTTCATCTAACAATTGGGTTTTATGAACCAAGTGAGAGAAAGATCGAAAGAGCACCCAACATCAACACAACAGCAGCAGCATCGTCGACGAAGCCGCGGACTCGTGGCAGCAGCATGCACGAAGCAGAGGAGAGAGAAAATGGACAGCATTAATGCATAACTTCAAGAAGCGATATCTTACAGCTCCGAACTCCGAATTGAGCGATTTTTGAGTCTAAATTCATTAACTTTTCGAGATCTACGACCTTAATGCAACAAACAGAGACAAAAATGACTGCCTGTTGCTTGGAACAGACGGACAGAACAGAGGTGAGAGAAAAGAGGAAATTTTGGGGTTTGTTTTTTATTTGGGTTTCTTCAATTCTCGATCTACTTGGAGTAATTAAACTGAAATCTTGAAGAGAACAATTGATCAATGGGAAATATGATTTGGCCCTTGATTGAGAAGACACGAAGAAGAGAGCGTGATGCTCTGGCATCTAGAGTAGATAACACGAGTGAGGAGAGATAAATTGTGAAAAATGGGTTTTTCTTTATTTCAAAGCTTAAAATCCTTAACTCAATATCTCTATTATATAAAATCCATAATAACTTATTTGTGCTTGGAACTTACTTTATACGATAAATAATAATTCTCAAAGTAATTTCTTTACTAATATGAACATAGCTAACTTTTTAAGCTATTATACTTATCAAATATCATTTATAAAGTTGTTATAAAGTTGTAATTGCGGCTTAAGGTTGATTAGAATGAAAAATTATCCTCCATGAGATTTGGTTTAGTTACTCGAACTAAAATTATGACCAGTCTTTTATAGTTATATATGCCTACGTAGCTTTTGGTGCTAGTATCACATATTTATTTCACTATGATCTATCACCTTTACTTTGAGGAGTTGAGGTGCTTCCATAATCATGTTAGTGATATATCTTGAACATAAGATTTTGTAGAGCATCACCATGTGACTTGAAGAATACTTGAGCAACAATTTCTTTATCTTTCTAGATTAGATGCATTGGGCATGGTAGCCAAAATATTTGTGTGGCTCTAACTTTGAAAGGAATTTAACACATGATGTATTGTACAGAATGAAGATCAGATACTTTGAAAAAGCTGGGCACGTTGCCTCCCGGACTAATCATTTTATGGTCCTGGATGGAAGAATTATGCGAGGTTATATCTCGAAGGTCTGAATGGTGGTTACTTGCACCACAAGGGGCATTCTTCAGTTATTGGGAGTTGCATATCCCTCCCCGTTCCCACATTGTTTATCCTTTTATGTAAATTACTCAAACTTGTACTTCATTGTTCTGTATTATCTGTGAAGTTTGAGAGCTATACTGTGTCATCAAATCAGTCAGGAAAGAAGTCTTATTTTATGCTATGTGATAGTTGGTCTATGATTTAGGACAGAACAGAATCTGTTGTATTCTTTGAACATTGCACAATAGATCTGTAGATCTTCTTATCAATGTCTCACCATATGGTGGAAAAAACATCAATTGCTCCGGTTAAAAAGCCCACAAATGCTCCGTATTTGACCCGTAGCAGACGTCATACGAGCATTTGAGCATTTTACAAATGCTCCGGTTTCAACCGGAGCATTAGGTGTCTCAAATGCTCCGGTTGTCAAATGCTCCGGTTGTTAAGACAAAACCGAAGCATTTGTAGCACAAATGCTCCGGTTTTTTATTAACAACCGGAGCATTTGCTTGTTTTTTTATTTTAAAAAAAAAATGTACAGCTTGCTGAAGCTGTACACCAGCAGTACACCAATAAGGAGTAAAAACTTCTACATACCGGTCAGGTACTCAAGTACTAGTACCTTTTAGTGGCAGCCCCTATCATGCCATCATACATACAACTCATACCCCACTGTCCCCACAGAAGTTAAAGACTACTTATACTCTTATAAGAATCAAAAGAACATATATAAGAAGGATATAAACTGAAATTTCATTAATCAAATAAAAAATTAGTATGCCATGACACAAGTATAAACAACTAGCTAATAATTGTTTCTATGATTTTGCATAGTTTCCAAGGTACTCACATCCAAACCTAGTACAGTAGTATGTCATAGTGAACTCCGGAGCTCTATCAACTTTGAATTTTCAAAAAAAAAAAAGAACAGAATAAAAAAGCAGAGGAAATTCTACGATTATGAAATCAAACATTAACGAAAGTAATTTCTCTAAGAACAATGGCTCGAAAGTATAACTCCGGTAAAATCTATCAAGTAGAAGTTGCTTAATTTTAACCTTAGCTGTCCAAAGTAATCTCTAAAATAAGTAACTTATGTATTACAACATTCGCATTATAAACAGCGTCAACCCAACTTTTCAGATGGCATGTAAGAGTATTAAACCAAATCCTCCAACTTTGCTACTCTCATGCAGTATTACATGCATATTATGCTTATATCATAAACAAATTCATGCTAATTCATTAATTCTAAAAGTTACTTTTAGGAGAAAGCTAGATTTTACTATTGCTAAAAAGATGTTTTAGAGGCAACCATTAGTTTATTAATACTACAAAATCCTTTTAGGGGCAACCTGAATTTCACTGATGTGAGAAAAAAAGATTTAGAGGCAACCATTATTGCATTAATTCTAAAGCTACTTTTAGGAGCAACATAAATTTCCCTGATGCTAAATTAAATAGTTTTAGAGGCAACCATTATTTCGTTAATGCTAAATCTAATTTTAGGGCAGCATAAATTTCCCTGATGCTAAAAAAAAAAGTTCTAGAGGCATATTATTTTATTAATGCTGAAAACTACTTTTAGGGGCAACATAAATTTTTCTGTTGCTAAAAAAATAGTTTTAGAAGCAGCCATTATTTCATTGATGCTAAAAAGTACTTTTAGGGGCAACCTAAATTTAACTAATGCTAAAAACAACTTTTAGAGGCAACCAAAATTAACTAATGCTAAAAAGCCCTTTTAGAGGCTACACAAAATTGGTTGCCTCAAGGTGTTGCCTCTATAGGCGAATTTTCTTGTAGTGGTAGCTAGGTATTGTTTGAGCATCTGCAAAGTGTCTTCATGCTCCTTTGTCCAATCAAATCCCTTATACTTTCTTATGACGTCATAAAATAGGTGACATTTGTCGGACGATCTTGATATAAAGCGGTTGAGCGCAGCGACACGTCTTGTTAACTTCTGCACTTCTTTGACAGTCCTTGGTGATTGGATGTTTATCAATTCTTTGATTTAATCAGGACTTGCTTCGATTCTTCTTTGTGTCAATACGTAACCCAAGAATTTTCCTGCAGCAAGTCCGAATGTACATTTAATAGGGTTAAGTTTCATACTATATTTCCTGAGGACGTGGAACGCTTCTGATAGATGCTGGATATGATCGTCTGCCTTTCTCGATTTTACCAATATGTCGTCAATATAGACTTTCATTGTGTCGCTCAGTTGGTCTTTGAAAATTTGATTAACCAACTGTGGATACGTCGCACCTGCATTTTTTAGTCCAAAGGGCATAACCTTATAACAATAAATACCTTTGTGGGTGACGAATGCTATTTTTTCTTGATCGTCGAGGTGCATGAGTATTTGATTGTAGCCATAGTATGCGTCCATGAACGTCAGGAGCTCATGACATGCCGTCGCGTCGACCATGGCGTCTATGTGCAGAAGTGGGAACAGGTTTTTTGGGCAAGCTTTGTTCAAATCCGTGAAATCGATGAATACTCTCCACTTGCCATTTTTCTTGCTAACCACCACGACGTTAGCCAACCAATCAGGATATTTAACTTCTCGCACTTTACCTATATCAATCAGCTTTTGAACCTCGTCGTTTATGATCTGATTGCGTTCAGGAGCGAATTTGCGATGCTTCTGCTATTGCTCAATTTGTGGGTGATCGTCGATTATCTGATAACGTCTGGGCTTATACCTGTCATGTCTTCATGGGACCAAGCAAAACAGTCTTGGTTAGCCTTTAAAAAATCAATTACCTGATTTCGTAATTCAAGCGACAGGGTCGCTCCAATTCGTACGACACGATCTGGGAAAGCTGGATCAAGCACCACTTCATCAATTTGCTACTCGTCAGGTTCATTTGGTACTGATCCGCTTGTTAATTGCTAGATCGTCGCCTTGGGTAGCTTGAGCGACGAGCTGTAGCATTCTCGAGCAGCTTTTTGTTCTCCTTTGATTTCTTGTACACCCCATTTGGTGGGAAATTTGAGTGTCTGGTGGTAAGTGGAGGTACTGCTTTCATCTTATAGATCCAAGGTGTGCCGAGGATGACGTTGTATGCTGATGGGCAATCAAGGACGTTGAATTTAGTTTGCAAGTTGACTCCCATGGCGTAGGTAGGCAAAGTGATCTCGCCAACTATTTGTTGTGTCCTTTCCGCTGAATCCGACCAAGACCGTTGATTTTTTCGTTATGTCCCTGTCATCAAGACCCATACCTTCTAAGGCGCTTTTGAACAAGATGTTGGCAGAGCTACCGCCATCGATCAGTACTCGTCGTAACATGCAGTTGCTAACTGTCAAGGAGATGACCAGTCCGTCATGGTGCTCTTCATCGCAAACGTCGTCATCGTTAAAGGTGATGAACATCACCTCTAATTTCCTTTCATCATCTGACCTGCAATCTTTAGGAACTTTGGACGATGGGAAACCCTCTCTTGCTAGCATTTTGGCTGCTGAGTACAATAGTCCACAAACGTCAGATCCACCAGAAATTACATTAATTACCTTAACAGGTGAAGGGGATGTAGGTGGATTCTGCTTTGGCGGGTTTTTGTCGAAGGATGCTTTCCCTTTTTCGTTGAGAAGGTCTTGCAGATGTCCCTTATTCAACATGAAAGCGATTTCTCTCCTGAATACTATACAATCTTCAGTCCCGTGGTCAAGGTCGTGATGGAACTGACACCATTTAGTTCGATCTTTCTGAGCGTCTGGTCGATCGCTCCTTCTTGGCCAGCGAACGGGTGCATCGATCTTCATCAGAGCATTCACGACGCCTCCAACGTCGACCGAAAAGCCGTATGACTCAACGTAAGGATATGCGTTAGGATCTGCTTTTGTGTGTGTACCTGCACATTTTGACACGTCGTCATTAACGTTGTGAACCTGGTTAGGCCGACTGTAAGGGTGAGGTCTCCACTTGGACCTTCTGACACTTAACGAGTCGATATGGTGTTGAGGATCACATCATCTTCTTCTAATCGAATTTGGGCTAGCGCTCTGGACTTGACTTCCTCGAACGTTGTGCACGGGGTACTTGGTGAGACGATTGTATAGCTTCGACCTGAGGACGAGTCCTACCCTGAAACATTCAATAGCAGTTTTAGTATCTAAATCTTTAATTCCAATCTTTTCTTTATTAAAGCGATTAAAATAAATGCAAATAGGTTCTCCCGGTTTCTGGACGATGACGTATAAGTTACTGGTCTGCTTTTCAAGGCTGCGACTTCCTTCGAACTTGCTGTAGAATTTGTTGACCAAGGTTGAGAAGTTGTCAATGCTTCCTGGCTTGAGCGACCCGAGCCACTTGAGAGTCGATCCGGTCAGCGTCGCTCCGAAGGATTTGCACATGCACGTTTCGACTAAGTGCCATGGAATGGACGATTGCCACATCCGCTGCTTGTATTGGGCGATATGGTATGTTGGGTCGGTAGATCCGTCATAGATGGCAGTCAGGATGGGGAGATTGAGCTTCTTTGGTAATGCTACCTTGGCGATTTCTTCAACAAACGGTGACGCTGCATAACCGTTGCGATGCTCGACGATGCTTGGAGTTGGAGCTCCTGGTAGTTGGGACAATAGTCGCATCTTCTGACAATTCTACCTTTCGATCAGGGTCATTCTCTTGGCCATGACATCTCCTTCTTTGGGAGGACCGTCTTCATGAGTGTGACCGTCCCGATCTGCTTCACCTTCTGCATCCCCTACATCGTCTTTGTCTTCAGAGTCGGTGCTTTCTTCGTTAGAGTAAGGTTGCATGGTGGGGATGTCGTTGACGTTGTGAGAACGTCGTTGCTTGGACGCCTTTGTTGATGCCAATTCTTCCTGCAACTTTTGAACATGCTCTTTTGACGTAGTGAATTCAGAGGACAGACGCTCATTGTCCTTTTTCATTTGCTCCATCTGAGCATTCACCTGCTCATAGGCGGCTTGCATTTCAGGTTTTTAAGCATGAAATTTTAGTGTTTTTTAGAGTTAAAACTATAGTACTATATTATAGGTTATGAAATTGAGTACTTTAAATCTTTAGAACTATATTAAAGTGAGTTTAAAAGGGGTTTAAAGAAGTTATACCTTGCTGGAGTTTTTATTAATGTACTTATGATGGATTTTAAATGTTAAAGTAATGCTTTTTTACGGGTTTTAAATGACTATTTAGGTAGTACTATATTAAGGGACACTAAAGGTTGAAGTTTTAGTGTTTAAAAGAGTTTTAAATACTTTTTACGATGGTTTAAAGTATTTTAAAGTTGCTGTACTTTTATTAGAGTATTAATACTTGGATGATTTGATAATTGGTAGGCGGAGACTTTACTTTGAGTGATTTCTAAGGTTGAAAATGTGGTCGCTCATATTGTCTACACAAGGTACGTACATACCTATGTGTTATTAGACTAGTATCATATCCTAAGGTTATGATTAATATAGTATCATGTGTAGGGAAATTTTTATAGTTCATATGTGGCTTATATTTAAGTAAATTTGCATGTTTTATACTGTTGTGTGAAGTATGTTGTTTATGATGTTTTATACTGATTGATGCAAGCATGTGGGTTGGGAACGTTTATTTTATTAATTAATTCACATGAAGGATTAATAAATGTATTGTTGATTGGATCATGAATTGTATCATGTGGTTCCCTTGGATTTATTATATTAATTACTTTATAAGGACCGTGGGCGTTGTTTAGTAAAGTTGGATATTTACCTATTGACAGGTTGGTTGGTTGTTGATTTAAGTCAACAATAAAGGTTGGTTGGTTATTGACTTCAGTCAATAAATAAATGGGATTAATTATGGGTCAATTGAGTTGTATGATCGCAGTATTTAATCCTAAGATAAAAATTGGAATCTTTGTGTTTTCATGAGATTTATGTTGGTTGTCTTATTGTTGTGAGTCTCAACATTCAATAAATTATTAATATTTAAAGTGAAAAGCGAATAGCAATAAGCTTTAGACTTGTGCACGTCTAAAGTGTTGGACTAGTATGAGTTGGAGTACACGGTGGTATCCCAATGACTTTTCTTGGGAATGGCTTGATCACCGTGTCCTATTTTTATTTAATTGGTACCTCGATATCGTTGGTCGCGGGAGCACGGAGTCGCGCCAGTACTTCGTCTTCTATGTTGAAGACAAGTTTTGGTTGGACAACTCTATCCATGGACTATTCAAATTTATTAATAAAATAATCTATTGGTTTTGTGGAGTCAAGTTCAGTAGAGTGAGTTTGATATTTTTATGATGTTAATTATTATTTTATCCCTGATTTAATGCTTATTAGTATCATGTTAGGTTATGTGTTTTATTTATCATGTAAGTACTCAGCTTTGCTGATTACGTGTTTTTCTATGTGTCGATCACGGTTATGCCTTATTGATCCTGTGATGACCCTATTTGGTGAGCAGTCATTTAGGATCAATAAAGCATCGACCATTCCAGGTTTGAAGATGATGCGTCCATCGGGTTTCTGGAAATCAGTCTGGAGAGCTTGTGTTATAGCTTCTTTTAATACTTTCATACTTTTGGTTTAGTTATGTTTTTATTAGTTTGACTTTTATGTTGGTTTGACTTTGGTTTGATTTTGGAGTTGACTTTGTGGTTGACTAAGTTCAATTATGTTTTCAAGTTCTTTATTTATTTCCGCTGCAAAATTCTGAGTCAGCCGATACGTTATCACACGGGCCATAATACTTTGATAATTCTCTATGTTTTGTGGAAAAAAGGTACTTTATAAAATAGAGAATTGTCGGGGTGTTACACTTCGCTTACTTATGCTATATTGCAAATAGGGTGACATTCAGGTTAGGTGTCTCGGATCAAACTGGAGACATGACCTTCACATGAGATCCTATTCAAGCTCCCGACTGCTGAAATATACTCGAAGGTGAAAGACGTAAGCGTTTGTCTTTTTTGTCAAAGATCTTATATTGATTTAGCGGAGCCTCTTTCTAAATGCAATTTTTTAAGTACATTTTTAGGGGCAGCTGTTTAAGCACATAATACTCCATCTCAATTGACGTTTGACAAATAATGTTCCTTTTGCAGGGTACACCCAATTTCAAAACAATCGCAAGTGACTTGGAAGCTAATCGCTTTTTACTACAATTTGGTCCTTTCAGCTCACTATCAAGAATCAACAGTCTTACCTGGGTTCTAAAGTCTATAAAAACGAAATGACTTGCAGGTTCAGGTGTACCACTACGTTTTGGTGTGAGTTCTAGCGCTTTTTTTTTGCAATTAGAGGGCTGTCATTAAGAACACATAACCTTTTCGCGTTGTTAAGATGTGTGTTCCTAGAGGCCACTCTAATCATGTGCCAAATTCCTTTTTGTAATGACAATCTTTGCCTTGGAAAACAAGTACTAATTCGCAGTTCTTTAGGACCATTATGCTTATTATGTGTTAGCCTTTGATTCAAACTCCGCTATCTGATATGTCCGTTTTTTGCATTCGATTACTGCATTCACTAAGGCTCGTCTTGCTCTTTATGAGAGTGACACACTTATTAGTTATTACCTTTGCAGCTCACTCCAAGTTTATATATATGTTTTCCGTAACAGGATCCTGCACACCTAATGGATTGCACACTTAATGGATTCCTACATTACAGAGACAACTATTTCTAATAATACCAATGCACTTTTCCACTACTAACCACCATATGAAGCATGCTTATATCTTGTTACTGATATTAGGTATAAGTACTCTCCTTATGTTAGATACTATTTTTCTTCCTTTTTATATCAAAGGTTTAAAAACAAAAACATGTAAACCGTGATTAGTAGTCCTAATTATAAAAGGAAAATTTGTTAGAACAACCTTTTATAAGACACTTTTTGTCAAAAACAACCTTTTAAAAATTTTTGTCAAGAGAAACCGTGAACCAAAATATTTTTGTTACATTAAACCACATGACGTCACTCCGACATTGACCACACAACTGGCGTTGACTCAGTTAATGTGGCTTTCCCTCCAATTCTTCAGCCTTGCTTTAGTCATTTCCCTCCCTTTTTGCTCCTTATAAACATCCCCCCTTTCTTCTTCCTTTCTCTGTAAAAATAGAAACCCTAACTTCAATTTCTTACAACTATAATCTGAATTCCTCCTTCAGATATGTTCCAACTAAAGGTAAAAAAATTGTCCTCCATGAAACTTCACAACCTCCAGTCAACTAAAGGCAAACCAAGAAACATTTGAGTACCGAGCAAGTTGGGTGGGAAGGTGTCAAAAAAATTGTTTTTAGGTCTCATTAACTGAGTCAACGCAGGAGTAATGTGGTCAATGCCGGAGTGACGTCATGTGGTTTAATGTGACAAAAATATTTTAGTTTAAGGTCTGTTTTGACAAAAAAAAATTAAAAGGTTGTTTTTGACAAAAAGTGTATTATAAAAGATTGTTTCTGACAAATTTTCAATTATAAAACAGCTCATAGGCATAAAGGAAATTCGCAACACAAGCAGCCACCAACGTACAAAAGTACCTTCTCATCTATTATCTCCAATGTAATTAGACTATTTAAAATATTTTAAATGCAATATCTCGGGATACCGCACACGGTGCAACAACTATTATTAACAAAAGTAGTTTTAATTTATCTCATAAGGTAACTAGATTACTAGTAAAACGCAGGAAAACCAAATGCTCACATCAACTGGTACAAGAAGCTATGAACTAACAATTGCTCGCCAAACAAGGCCATCATGTAGAGCTTTTAATGTACAATTGCTTCAATTGTCGATGTGCCTATTCACAAAATAAGAAAAGATCTACTTGCTACATTTGAGTAAAAGGTTTGTCCATCTTGGGGGACAATCTTGGGTGACCAAAACTACATATGTTGGAAGCTCAATGTGGGGCGTGGATGAGCTGCTCATTGTGCTGTTGTGCAACATCATCAACCTGAGGAACAACAGCATGCCTACGTTGCCATTCACGAAGGTAAAGGACTGTCAGCAGGCAAACAAATAGAGTAAGAATTGTGGCATTTCCTTCCTCCATGATGATATTTTCAACCCATGCTTCAACTTTTGGATAGACTTCTGGGAGGGAATCAATTGTGTGCACCTGCAATTAACTCTATCAGCGTCGCTGCAGACTATAAAGATACAAAGCACTGCAGACGGCAATATGAAGATACACTCACCAGAAAACTGTCGGCATAATTTTTCCGAATCCATAAGCTTGTAAGAGCCAGGGTGACAGGTAATTTTGCTGCAGAATCAATCTCCAATGCTTGATCATAGTAGCGTTTAGCAAGATGAAGATCATAAGGAAGTCCTTGGCCATGTTCATGCATGTACCCAAGATTAAAGATAGCTTGCGCGTTAGCCTGACTTTTTGCATGCATATACGCCTCAGCAGCACGTTCATAATCTCTGTCCGTACCCTGGGAAGGAAATTAGGATATCAATTATCAAACCACAAAATGTTTCAATCATAGTGGACCTTCAGAAAATCAAAACCAAAAAATACACTTCAACAGGGCACAGATGGAGAGGCCGACTCAAAGATACATACCCTACCGTAATAATATGCATCTCCTATCAACAAGGCAGCATGTTCGTTACCCTGCTCAGAAGCCTGCCACCATAAAGAATGTGCTCGTTGATGCCTTTCAGTGTCTATGCATAATCCAGATGCTCCAATACACATGCTACGTTCCCCGAATTTATCAAGAATCCACGCAGCATTACTTTGTGCTACCTCATAACCCATTTCTGCCATCCTTGAGTACAGGAGTAATGCTTTACCCACATCACCCTTCAAGTACGCCTCTAAAGCCCACCTAGACAAGGAATTCCATGGTCCCCGTTCCGCAACTAACTTGTACAATGCAGTAGCCTGAAAACCATATATACCCAGCATTAAGGCAAAGAAAATTTGGACTTCTTTTAGGATACCAGTAACTAAAATTATGTTAAATAAAAGGATGTTGAGGAAAAACAGAACGCATTTAGTACACGGTAAAGCATTAGTGACAAAGATAAAGCATAGTACATGCACAAATGGAGGTCAATATGCGTTACATTGGTAACTAACAAATCTGAATGATGCAGAACTCCAACTTGATTTAAAATCCTTCAGAAATTTGATAAAGAAAATGGAATTTGCTGGACCTCTGGACTTGATAATAAGATGTATTTCTACATTATTATATTCTATGTTGTTCAATGGTTTCTAATTCATCCTAGGAGATAGGCATCGCCAAGGCAGCTGATGCAGGAGCGAGTATAGTATTTACTACTTAGAATCGTTGATTCTAGTGATCGTTATAATATTTGGCCTTGATTGGCAATGGAACTAGATCTATTTTATGCTGTGGGAATTAAGCTACAACAATAATAATGGAATCCGAACAAAATTTGCGTGAAACAAGCTCTTGGATCATGAGTTGTCTTATTTAGGAATTAAGTGCCAATGATCAGCAATAATTGGCCTTAAAGTTCTATCTCATCCTCTAGCAAATTAAAAGCTCCTTAAGCTTCACACAAGGAAATAGCTTTTTTTGGAGGAATGAAGTAATGAATGCAAAAGTTAGATTTTTGTCTTATTACCTTCATGGGGCTTGTCTTTAAGAGTTCAGGTATGTCAGGAGCATAGATAAAAAAAAGAAAAGGCGGTCGCGGTCGCAGTAGAACGTTTTGCGGCCTTCGTGGCGTGAATGTTTTTTTTTTAAAATCACATAAGTAGATTTTCAAGCTTGTTTTTCCATTTCTTAAAATTTTCACACTATATTATGTCTAAAAATGTTATTAATACACTATTTGAGATACTTCTGATACATATATAATTATTAAAATAGTGTAAAATGGAAAAAACTTCATAACCGTAACCACATTTTCATATGAGGTGGGAGACAACGGGAAACCAGAAGTACAGGAATGGGGGGAAGCAGAGAGGAAAGAAGAGGGAAATGGTATCTGACTTTACAAAATAAGAAAAAAGGAAGGATCAGATATAAATTTGACTAATACACTGAACAGTTGACTTTAGAACAGGGTTCCAGAACACACAAATTTAATATCCTTTATAAGCAGAGAAGAAAGAAGAGGGAAATGGTACTTTGTTTACTTACAGAACTGACGACATCCCCTCAAATTGAACCAAGCAGACTTAGGAACTGTAAATATAGGTGAACACACTAGATTTCCAGGAATCTCACGTCACACCAATAAAGAAAGCTAAAATTAACATACCATTTGAAGATTCCTTTTCAGACCGACACCATTATGAAACATCTTTGCTAACTGATAGAAAGCCTTCGGTTGACCAGCATTTGAAGCCATTATAAAATATTTGCAAGCCAGCTTCACATCCTTCTTCACCCCTATCCCTTTAAGATACAAGACCCCAAGATTATAGTACCCACCAGGGTCCTCATTATCAGCCGCTTTTTCAAAATATTCTTTCGCCTGTCAAGGAAAAGTTTATGCCTAAGAATAACTGAAATGCTTTGGTATATAAACGGAACAAAGTTCACCCAAAGTTATCAAAATTAATTTCAAGAAAATTAGAAAAGAGATGAAGGTTTCCAGCAAAGGATTTCATAACGCCACCTGTTAGAAATACAAAAATGTTGAGATTATGTAAACGCACTCAACCATTTAGTACAAAGAACGATTTTACTAATATAAAACCTAACTAGAATGCTGAAACATCCTGCCCACAACCGAGCTCAAATATTCAAGTTCTATCCTCCTCTTTATTTAATTTTAATCTGGGCTCCATCACAATTACTTGATGGCCTGTTTGGATATGAGCATTTCATTTGAAATGCTGGATTTGGACAATTAACATGTTTGGATGGACAAAGAATTTCAATCCTGGAATTAGCCCAAATCCCACACAACCAAAAAAAGCCCATACAAGAAAGGATTTGAAATGACATTTGAACCAATGTCATTTGAAATCACAGCACACTACACTACTGTGCTACACTACTGCTCTCTTTCTTCTCTCCTCAAATCGTTTTTTTTTCCTTTTTTATTTCTTTTTGGTGAACTTCTTAATTTTTGTAAATGACAAACCCATACTTTCTCTCTCCTCAACCATAAACATATGGGTTCCTTGTCCACTCTCTCTCCTCTACCCCACCACCATGGCACCATATTCCATTTCATTCTCTAAGTCACCGGAGTTCGCCGGCGATTATATCGGTTTCAGAGATTCCAATTTTTATTTGTAACTCAATTTATCAAATGGGTCAAAAAATTCCTGTAAGTAAACAATCAAAGATGAGTTTTAATTTTCTTTCAATCCCAATTATCTTCATATTGGATTCAATTTTGTATAGTTTGATGAATGATAAACAGAGCAGCCACGGTTTTTACTTCATCTTCCTCATTCCCAATTTTTTCCTTTATTTTTTATAATGATAAACACAGCCTTGTTATACTTGTTTTTCATTTTAATTTTTGTAGCTAATTTTTCATGATTCTGGTGAAAAACTCGCTTGTAGTGATGAAGTGTGGAATTAGAATTCTAAAGTCTATCGCATTGGATTTGAAATAATGGATTTAGAATTTCTGAATTTCCCAAACAATTGATTTGGAATTCAATATTGGAATTTATAATTCCTAAATTCAAATCCAGGAATTCAAATGAAATCGACATTCCCAAACACTACCTGAGTGCTTTTTACTCGGAATGACATCTTTGTTGTTTTGGATTCGAATAAAGAGGCTTTGAAGGGACCATAAAGTATCTGGACATCTAACAATTACCCTCATAAACTAACACAAGTTCTTCCGACGCAACCCAAGGTAAACAAATACGGAATACCCCCTCCCCTCTCTCTTTCTCTCTCAAACCCTAGCCTCCCCTACCCCTTCTTCTTCAGTTAGGGGCTGCCATGGATGATTTCATCCATGGTAAGCCCCTTTTCCCCTTTTATTTTCAGCTTTTAATTTATTTTCTTGTTTTGTTTAATAAATTAGTCTCTCTTTATGAGATCTTTTCAAACCCTGTTATGGGGTTTTTAGTTTCTATTTTGGAAATCTCCTTCTCCCCTATGGGAGTTGTGAGTATGGTTTTTTTGTTTTTAGGTATGAGAAATTGTTCTCATTGGTTGAAGTTCGAGACTCAACATGAAGGTATTGGAATCTCGAATGCGGTCAACATGACTCAATCAAGAATGTTCTTCTCAAACTACATCAAAATGATAGACTTCCTCATCAATAGCTGCTTGATTCAGCAAATACAAGGGGACTGCACTGTATTGCTCGATCTGATTCATTGTAGTTCCTTCGAAGACGAATTTGATTTAGCCTTGTTTAATTATATCTTGTTTTTCTTTAATACCTATTGTAGATGCCGTTTGGCCTTCAATTAATGAAATTTCTCTTTAAAAAAAAAAGTATCTGGACATCTAGCTATATAATAATAATGACAATTGGTGACAAAAGGGTGTAGAGGGGGACTGAATAAATTCTGAGAAACAAGCATTTATGGACGGTGCTTGCACACACGCCTATGAACAATAACCCAGCTGAACTGACTACATTAATGGAAGCTGCTTGACAGCATGCAGACCCAGCCCGCACGCCCACATAGGGGCATGCGTGCTGTGCGTCAACACCAGTTCAGTTTTGCACTCGCTTCTATTAACCGCACAGTCAGGCTGTTGCAAATGCAGCAAAGGCATGACCATGCACCAGTTCCAGGTACCAAGTGTGATCCAAATAGCCCCCCCCCAAGGTTTTTATCAAGCTGAATAGAAACACTATGCAGACGTTTAAGCCCAGACTCGAGACTCCAAGATATATAGACTCATCACTCATCAAGGAAACTTAAGTGCAATACAAATAGAGCACTAGTCTAGTCTATAGCAGTTATGCCAGTAAGCAGTTGCACGATTAATTTCATGTAACCAAATGCAGGCTCGTCATGACATGCAGTTAATGGCAAGAAGCCCTTACCTTCGTATAATTCTTCTTCTCTACCCCATATCCTTTGACATACATGTAACCAATGCCATTATAAGCTGAAAAAAGTTGCTGTTTAGCTGCAAGAGTAAGCCATTCCAGAGCCTTTGTATAATTCCTGTCCACCCCAGTTCCCCTTACAAATATCTCCCCAAGAAGCTCCATCGACCTGGGCTCTCCTTTCTCAACTGCTTTCAGAAACCAGGACAAAGCCTTAGAAGGATCACGACGCAATCCTCTGAGTCCAAAATAATAGAATACGCCAATTTTGTACATTGCCCCAGCATTGCCCTTTTCTGCCTGGTATTCCAGTATCTGAAAATCCTCATCATCTTCGCCCCGAGACTTCCTTAAAGCTTCCTTGTTTTCCTCTGCTCCAACATGAATCCGTACCGGCTCGATAACAGGAGAATCCTTAGTAATTAAAAAACTATTCACTGCCACTTTTGCTAATTCGGCATAGAGTTTAACCGCTTCTTCATACATCTGCAGCCAATGACACATTTAACCATTAAACAGCACAGAAATACATATGCAAATTTAGTCGCATACAACCTATAATCGATTATAATAATAGCAGAATGATCATAAGTGACAATAACATTGAAATATCAAACTAGCACTCAATTAAACTTGCAAAATAGAGGTTAATAAGTTAGGCTCTTCTCCAAACCCATTACTTTTCTGTTTTTCTTCCCCTTCCCCAATTTTGTTGGCAGCTATTAACAAAGCTATACGCTACATTAATTCTTCCTAAAGTATAACTCATCTTGGTATAAGAACAGAACAACAGGACATGAACAATTCAACAATTGCTTTGCATCATAAAGAGCACAGTATAACAATAAAATTCAAAGATAAATCAGAACTATATGAAGCTACGGCACAATTATGCACACGGAAGAATAAGCGATAATTAAAGACTACAATTGCAGCAGCAACTAATATATGAGCACATCATCATCATCATCAATTATTTTGTACTACACTACACCACAGCCTACATAAATCATAACATATAAAGAGGACAATTAACAAGGAACCTCGTATCTTTTCATCAATCACAATTCGCGAACCCCTTATTCTCAATTAAATCTCAGTTGTAGAATACACATTATAACAAAAGTTCAGGAAACAATTATGCGCAGCAAAGAACAAGAGATAATTAAATACTACAATTGCGGCAGCAACTAATTTATTCACCATCAATAATTCTGTATCGAACAACACCACAGCATAAACCATAACATATAAAGAGGAGAAAGAACAGAAACCTTGCATCTTTTCATCAATCACAATTCACAACCCCTTATTCTCAATTGAACCAAGGTCGTAAAATGCACATTATAACAAAAGTCTAAGAGCTACAAAATAATAAATGATCTCATAACAACTAAAGCGGAGAAATTAATAAGGAACCCTGCATCTTTTCATGAATCACAATTCACAACCCCCTAATTGTCAATCGAACGGAACCTTGGTCGTCACTGCACAGTATAAGAAAAGTCTAAGAGCAACAAACAGAAGATATTATAACAACTAAAGCGGAAAATTATATAAAGAACCTCGCATCTTTTGATGAAATCACAATTCACAACCCCCTAATCGTCAATCGAATTCCTCGTCATAAAATGCACATCATAAGAAAACTCTAAGAACAACAAACAGATTAATCTTACATCTTGGCGAGTATAAAAATGAGCAAGAGCCATCTTAGACTGCAAATTACCGCCAAGAGCGGCAAAATAATGGTACAAAAACGCCTTAGCTTTATTTCTCTCTCTTCCAATCCCCATATGATACAATAAACCTAGCACAGACCTAGCACGAGGATCACCAGCCTTAGCTGCAGCTTCAATCTCCGACGACGCCTCCTCCATTAATCTCAACTCGCCCGAACTTGATGAAGAAATCATCTTCGACACGCCCGAGTAATACAACGACTCGTCGTGACTCGGAGGGTCTTCAAGAATAGGGCGCCATGATCCAGGGTCGAGTTCTTCCTCTGATTTGGACTCCGACTCGCCGAACTCGTCCCACTCGGACGAGTCGGGATCGGGGTTGGGTTCTTCGGAAGGAGAGCTAGGGTTGGTGATTGTGTCGCGGAGATCGTCTTGAGTGAGGACGAGGAAGAAAGGCCGGCAAAGGGAGTGGAGAGGGAGGAGAGAAAAAATTACGATGAGGAGAGACAAATTGGATAACTGACGAATACATTGCCGCCGCATTTTGGTCCCGCCGATTGGTGTCACTGGTTTTTGATGGATCTTTGGGTTTTTTCTCAGATTGTTGTTGATTTTCTGGGGTTAGGTTCTCGCATTTTACCACTCATGAATTTGATGATGATGCAACCGTGTTATGCTGGTTTCTTTAAATCTTCCGGATGACTTGATGAGGAATGAGTTTTGATGTTCTATACTTCTATCCAAATAAAAAAAAACCCACTTTCACTCTCACTTGTGATTAGAGGTAGGCATGGGCCGGGCCAACACGCGGGCCGGCCCGGCCCGGCACGAGCCCGCTCGAGGCCCGGTCCGGCCCGTTGTCCGCTACATGGGCCGCGGGTTTGTCACGGTCAAGAAATTTTATTTCGGGCCGCAAGCACGAGCCCGCATGGGCGGGTCCGCGGCCGAACGCTCCTTTCCTTTGTTTTTTAGCCTAAAACGTCAAAAATACAAAAAAACAACATAAAACATGGGCCGGGCCGAAGGCAAGGCACGAGAGCCCGTGGGCCCGTGGGCTGGGCCGGGCCGTGGATAAAATCTGGAAATTTCAAGCCCGGCCCGGCACAGCCCGCCACTCACGGGCTCGGGCCCGGTCCGGCCCGCCATTTCCCCAAGCCCGCGGGACGAGCCCGTGAACAGGCCTGGCCCGGTCCATGCCCAGGTCTACTTGTGATCTTGTGTAAAAGAAAAATTGGTAAATTAGCATTAAAGACGAGATTGCACAATTTTATAACAAACGTTGTGAAGTCCTCCAAATGAGCAAAATTTACATAATAGGTAAAATTTCAAATAAGTAAAATTTACATAATATGTAGAATTTCAAATGAGCAAAATTTACATAATAGGTAGAGTTTCAAATGAGCAAATTACTTAAAAAAAAAACATTAGGTATACCTTGCACATGCTACACTCGGGTGCATGATTGATACTCTCATTGTAGTATAGAGACTGCTCTTTGTAGATCATAAACATGAATTGACTGTGTCTTGGTATGACAACGAGTCGCGATATTCCCATACCCGGGATGGGCTGGTAATTGCCCGTCTCAGGGGCAAAATGGTAATTTCGGCCATTAAATATAACTTACCCCCTTTTTGAATTCATTTCTCACTTCCTCCAAGGTGAATCGCGTTTTCTTCCTCCTCCATCCTCCTCCATCCTCACTAAACAAGGTAATAAACCTAAATTTTATTTGAGTGAATTACGAAAATGTAAAGCAGCGAAAATTGATGATGTTAAATGTTTGGATTTATAGCAATGAACATTTAACATTTTCAGGTGAATTGGAGCCTTGTGAATTGCGGTTTGCATCGGAGGTAATTGAAGAAAGTTGGGATTTTTCGGTTTGCATAGGAGGTAATTGAAGAAAGCTGGAATTTTGAAGGTTAGATCTGTTAAAATTTGGTTTGCATTGTCGTTGGTTTCAATTAATTATAAAAGTTAGGTATAGATATGTGTAGAAAATATAAAATTGGGCATTAGGAATTGAGAATCGCCTCAGTCAGGTTAAAACATGTATTTTTGACTTGGAATTTGGTAGTTTGTTGTGGGTAGATCGTTTGTTGGTGGTGAATTATGGAACTTGCAATTTTATTTCCATGTCTACATCCTTTGAAAGAGTACAACTCAATTTGTATACAACAATTTAGGCATTATAGTTTTAGCTAACACGAATCTTGTTATGTTATTGTACGATTTCAACTGGAGTTTGAACAAAAGGTATCTTTTAATCCTAACATCTTTCATTTCTAACTCTCTACACACTATACAAACACACACTTGCAGGAACATAAAATACACTTTTCTTGAACTTTAAGGCTTTCTTCTTTCCAATCCATCTACATAAGTTCTCATACTGATAATAAAACTATATACACTTGCATAGTTGCATGTGACCTCTTAAGAAAAGTCTTCACACAGCTCAAAAGATAATAATACTAGAGTTATACTATGTGCTCTGTAAGTATAAACAGATAAAAAAATGGAAAGAAGTCAAAAAATAGAATGTTCCTCCGCTAAAACACTAATATCACTTGAAGAAATGATATGAAGCACGTGTCGCGATAATCCCATATCTCATTGGCACCATAGTCAAAATCTCATCATAAATTAATTTCCATAAATAAATTTAGTGTTTGGTGTTATATCATTCATATTATAACATACTTTTATCATTTGTAATTGATAACGAGCAAACTTAACATAGTGGTAAACTTAGAAGTTAATATGACTGAAATTGATGCAGTTGGCACTAAGATGGATGAGTTGAGTGATAATAGTGATGACATAATAAGCGGTGAATACGAGGAAGAAGCTGAATGTTTGGAGGTAAATAAATGCATTCAGATGAAATAAGATTATTAACATGTTTTTTTGTTTTAATAGTTATTGAGGTTGTTGATGAACTTGGACAAGATGATGTGAATATTGGTCGTGTAAATAAGAGGAGAAGAAAGAGTTCTAAAACAGTGGGTGATAAGTTAAAAAACTTATTTGTATCTTTTGAACAAGTAGTTGCAATTGTATGTTATTAAGTGATAATGTGGCTTAATTTGTGAAGGGTGTGAAGAAAAGTAAGAAAACGAGATTTGTGTTAACTGGAGATATGTATAGGGTGAGTGGTTTATAGTTGCTTGAACAAGAATTGTGTTAAATTGAGATAAGTTATGTTTGTTGTTTTTAATTAGTTGTGTTTGTATTTGTGTAATTGTTACAGAGAAATGATTTGAGTGAGGGTGGTGCAGTGAAGTCAAGGGGAGAAGTATGTAAAACACAACTGAAGATGTGTAATGGTTCCCACCCTAATGTAAACCGTAGGGTGGAGAATTTTGATAGAGTAGTAGGTGGATTTACCCCAATGAAAGTTCAGTGGGTTAAGGAAATGGGTTTTGGTGGGCTGTTAGAGTTGAAGCGGAGAAGATTACCCCGGTCATTGTGCTATTGGTTGATGACATTATTGGATGTTGAGAGGAAGGTGATACAGTTGCCCGGGGGTTTGGAGTACCCTTTGGATAGGAACCAGGTTCATTGGGTTTTAGGTACCCCTTATGGCCCAAAGCGGGTGTCGAAGGAGGCACGTAACGATGATTGTAGGAGGGCAGTGGAAGCGATTAGGCTTAAATACGGCATGGGGGTTGGGATTCCTATGGTTAAAGTCCTAGAAAAGTTTGAGGGATTATGTGGTTTGGATGATGAATACGATTTTAAGACTGCTTTCCTAATATTCGCCTTGTGTGATGTATTGTGTCCGACCACTTACCGAAGGCTGGAAACAGAACTGGTTGTTGCTGCAACCTTTGCCATGGATGCAACCAGTTATGATTGGTCGACCCTTATAATTGAGAAGCTTTTACTACATGGTCGTCATTTTGTGGAAAAGTTTCATAAGGATGGTTATGCGAAGGGTTGTGGAGGTTGCACATATTATCTAGCTGTGAGTATTTATAAGTTGAATATATGTTATAAGTCTTTATATGGTTTTATTATACTGAATTTAATATATTTTGAATATATGTTATAAGTCTTTAAATATTTAGTTATTATACTGAATTTATATTCCATGTTTTGTATTGTAGATTTTGTATCTAGATAGGCTAAACCGCCCTCCTATGAAATGGGGTATGTTTCCAAGGTGTAAGGCTTGGTCGGTTCCTGATGTGAATCTGGCAAAAAATGATGATGAAAATGTGAATGGGGACTATGGGGAAATTGGGGTATGATGATTTTAATTATATGGTTCACTTAATAATTTGTTTATGAATTTTATATAGTAGTGATAAATTGTGATGTACTACTCTTATTAGTGCATTGATGTGGCTTATGGGGAGAGGCATCCTCTTATGGCTAGGGACAGTTTGGGTCCACAATATATGACGTATGAGGTAATATGTACACTCTTATTTGTTGCGTTATTGTGTCATTGTTTATGTTTCAATGTTTCAACTGTTATATACAACCTTATATGGCTCACTAAGAACATATCTTAGTAGAATATGTTAAAATCAATTAGTTCCAGATATAGAGTTTTGATTTCATTATCCCAAGTATATGCATTATCATGTATCATGTATATTTTGATATAAAAGGAGATCTTCACAGTATAACTATACAAGCTATGCTCACAACAAGGTATGCTCACAACAAGGTATAAAGAGAAAGCTCCAATCAATAAAGAACGTATAAAGACTAAGCTCATAGCTTTACATGCTAGTACTTTGAAGCTTCTTTGTGTTATGTTGTTTAGCTATGAAAACTTTAGAAATATTTGTTGTTATGTTAACTTTGTTATTAGAAGTAGTACTACTGCTGCTGTATATTTACCATTTTGTAGAGCAAGACAGTAAAAGAAATCATGATTGCTCACGTAAAATGTATTTAATATCTAAAATCAGTTTCAATTGAATTATGTATTTGTTTATTGGTATATTTCACAGATTGCGCGGATAGTACTTAGTGGATTGGGTGTTGAACTTCATGGTGGTGGTGGTGTTCGGGACTTGAACGACAACAATGTGGTTGCGGAATTGGAGTCGGATGGGGAAGCAAATGTTGCACAAAGGAGAAGGGGCCCTAGGGATAACCTTAGCCCATATTAGCAGAGGATGATGAGGAGGGCACAACAAGGTGGTGAAACTGTGCATGACTAGGGGCAGGGTTTGATGGTGAACAAGGTGGTGGGCATGAGCAGGGGCAGGGGTTTGATGGTGAGTAAGGAGGTGAAACTGTGCATGAGCAGGGGCAGGGGTTTAATGGTGAGCAAGGTGGTGGGCATGAGCAGCAGGGGCATGGGTTTCATGGTGAGCAAGGTGGTGAAACTGTGGAGCAGCAGGGGCAGGGGTTTGATGGTGAGCAAGGTGGTGGGCATCAGTTTGATGAGGATGATGAGGAGCATGATGACCAATTTTTTGAGAGTATGGAGGACTTTAATGGTCTAAGGAGGAGTTTGATGGTGAGCAGGAGGAGCATGGAGGTGTAGGTAGGCATGAGCAGGGAGGTGAGCAAGGAGGTGAGAAGGGAGGTGAGCAGGGGCAGGGAGGGCTGGGAGGTGGGCATTCTGAGGGGCAGGGAGGTGGGCAGGGGTAGGGGATGGCATGTGGGAATGTGGACAGTCAGGAGAGTGAGCAGGAGGAGGAGGATGTTGGGCATGAGGAGCAAGATGAGGGTGAGGGAAGTGTTAATGAGGAGCAAGATTGTGGTGCACAGAGTGACAGGATTAAGGGACAAAATTGTAAGAGTACGGGCGGGAGTACTGAAAGTATCCCATCGGTTAGTAGCCTTGTGAAGAGGCTTACCGTTGGGTTAGGTGATGAAGACACGGTCCATGAGGTTAACATGTCAAGGTATGAGTGGGGGTCGTGTACGTTTAAGTCGAGGCCAAGTGTAGTTGATGAGAAACTTGGTGACAACATAAGTGGGGATAGTAATAGGCGGAAGAGTAGCCATGTGAATGAGGAGGTTTCTGGATGTTTGTCACAAACAACGGAAGGGGAGAAAGTTAATAAGAGTAGGAAACGTAGGTGTACTAGGCCAAGTGTGAAGTTGAGGGAGGAGGAGTTTGTAGTTGAGATTGTACCGAGGTCGTATCCGAACTACAGGGCTAGGATAATGAGACTTGTTGCTGATAATGACACGTTCGAGGCGTAAGTAAATCTGCTTAGTTGTGTTTATTGTGTTTATTAATATTTTTGTTTATATATATGATGTTGTTGTTATGTAGTGAGGATCACCATCCGGAAGCTCTAGTGTTGGTTAAGTGTGGTGATTGCACATCTTCACCGAGCGATTGTTATTCTGTTGTCAATCCAAATGTGGAGGTGGCTCTTAATGTGAGTCACATTAATCAACATGTATTTTGTATTATACGCATTTCCATAGTAATTAAATGAATGATATGTTTTACTAATTAATTGTTGGAATGTATAGTATGTTAGTGTAGTTGGTGCTATGTACACACGATTGTGGCGGAAAAAATTTCTAGATGCTAGTGTTCGATACGTGATGGACCCTAGATATGCGGATGGCACCCTTTTGTTTGTATTGGTCTTATTATTGTATTTGTTGTTATATTTACCGACTTATTTTGTTGTTATATTATTAGTCTGTTGTTCTTCAAGAGGTTGGGGAACCAACGGGTTGGTCAGCAGCAAAGTGTGCTGCACGGAGATATGCGGAAAACTTAAAGGGCGTTAAGTCACCAAGAATTTTTGTGGTAAATATATATGGGTATAAAATGTAGAAATGGTAGTACATAATTGTTATTTATTGTGTGATATATTCTTGGGTGTTTGGTGATTTACTGGGTTGGTGTTTCATTCTTAGGTGTTTGTACCCGTTTTTTAGGGGAGTAGTTGGTGGTGTGTTGCGTTTTGTTTAAACACACAGGAGGTTTGGGTAATTAATGGAAACTCGGAGACTGCAGACCACGGGGAGTCCATTGATAAACTTGTAAATATACTTTACTTTAAATACATATTATGCTGTGAATGTGAATGATTATTGAAGTTGTACAGTAATATGGTTGTAGGCGGTTGGTGTGGATTTGTTCCTCACGTACTTGGATGTTGCTTGGGTTAGTGGAGAGACATCGCGGTGGGCAAGGAAAAATGTTTTCGTGGGGAGCAAAAAAGATGGGTAGTTTCTTAAATTCAGAATGCTTACCTACAAGTTAAATTAGTTACTAATATAATTATGGTTTATTTAGGCATTGCTCCGGGATTCAGATGTTACTTGCTATCAAAGGTTGTGCAGCTCGACTGCAGGCGAAGTGCACTATGGTAGGACGTTATAATTTAAAATAGTTAGTATGTGTTTTGTGAATTATATTAGTCATTAGTTTACTTATTAATTTAAAATATTGTATAAGCCTGGCAACGTGACGGAGGAGAGGAGTTGGTTACTAACCGAAGACATTTTATGCGATGAAAATGAATTGAAGGCCACCGTGAAGGAAATACTTGACAGATTAAGAGATTGCTGATTAGTTTAGGTCCTTTCTTTTGCAAATATTGTATATATTGTATATGGTATTGGGTGGCTCTATGGTATTTGTAGTTGGGATGCCTTACGATTTTGTAATTTTGTAGTAAAGACATTTCATGTAATGAAACAGGGCATTTCTATGGTTTTTGAAGTCGGCTCCCCGCTTTTGACCCGTTCACCCGATTTTATACAATGGAAAACGGTGTAATTGAACAGGTCATTTCTATGTTCTATGTTAAATGTTTTTCTTAATGTACATGTTGAAGTGTTCGATTTTATATGGATTGGGACAAATGTAATAAGGAAATATTCATATAGATTGTATAAATGTGAGCCTAGAAAATAGCAGATGTACACTGAAACTTGCAAAAAATTTGATGGCAAAAATAAAACTCAGCCTGCCTTTTTTGGCCCACTAGTTTGTTTAGGCCTCCCAAAAATTGAGCCTGCCTTTTTGGGCTACCTATTTTGCAAAAAAGTTGTTCAGGCCACCCAAAAATTCAGCCTGCCTTTTTGGGCTGCCTACTTTGCAAAAAAGTTGTTTAGGCCTCCCAAAAATACAGCCTGCCTTTTTGGGCCTACTACTTTGGCCACAAATGCAAAATATGATGGTACCTACTAATTCCAAAAATAAAACTCACTTGCTATATGGACCCATTTATTTTGGGTTGTTAGTAGTTGAAACTTGGGTTGCTGACTCTTGGACCCCCTAAATGTGGTAGTACGTCTATGTTGTATAAGTTGGTGCTATGAACTACAAAGGTACTCGATCATATCAAAGCGTCTAGTACTCATATCAAAGTTTAAGGTACTCATGTCACCTTGTACAGTACTCATATCAACTACTGTAGTTATCATATCAACTCTTTTAATTTCTCTTTTACATACTCTTTTTAAAATATAAGATAGATGTTTTAGGATCATATATAGACGGAAAAACTATAAATAATATCTATTCAACAACGATAACGCATAATAGAAGTACAATAGTTTATTATTGCATTTTCATATTGAAAACTAGTCTATTAGTGCATAAAAGGTAACGCATACCATTTCAGCTAGTAAATACGAATGGTTTGCACATTGCTAAATAACCCTAATGGCCCTATGCAGAATTCCGCCCTCCTTTGAGGTAGATTACTAGATAAAACCACACGTGCATGTCTACGTATTCTTCTTTCCGTTTCTTCTTTTGTGAGGAAGATTCGGGTGTTAAAAATCCGGTCCAATACATTCCAAGACTAGGTTGAACCAACCAACATGACCGGTTACCGATCTCCCAATAACGTCGGTGACCTCATTTGTGATTATGATAGCGGAGTTGTATCCAACGGCTAATGAATTGAGAGTGTCACTGACTTTGCGGATAAATATGTTCCTACTTGTTATAGCGTCAAAATTAAAATATGATCGGCATAGGACCGTGAGTGAATCTACTACCACTAGGCGGATAGGCCGATATGTTTGTAACGAATCTTCCATAAGGGTGTAAAGATTATGTAAGACAATAATCATTTCATCGGGGGTAGAAAATTGTTTAACTATTATGTTGTCAAGGGGATTCTCACCTGAATCGTAAATTCTGCAACATGCCATTGCTAATGTGTTGGCCCTTATAGCTGGAAAAGGACCGCTTGTGTTCAAGTAAATAGATCCGCAGTAAAGTCCCCCAAGTGTTGGTGGCAATTGTGCACACATAACAGCTTGTAAGCATAGTTGGGTTTTTCCGGTTGCATTCTCGCCACAAATCTCTGTTATACACCCTGTTGGAATTCCCCCGTTTAGCATCTCGTCGATGGAAGGACAATTCAAAGTTATTTTTGTTTGTGACATTTTTTTCATATGTTGGAATTTATTTAAATATGAAATAAGGAAGGGAACTAATTCAATAAGGAAATATATAGAAATAATAAATTAATGTTTCATATTTATAAAATATAATTAAATATGAGATATGAGATTATTTTGAAATATATTGACATTTGAAATAAGAAATATGAAGAATGAAAAAACGTTTGAAATTGTTATTTTCCGGGAAATTATTTTGTTTGAGATATCCGGAAAATAAGAAATAATATGTAAATTTATAGACCATATCATCCCATATGCACGCGTCTTTTGGGCACCTGCACACGCAAAACAAAGGCTGTGCAAAAGCATGTGTCCGGTAAGAAAAGCCCATTAAACAGTTTATATAAAGCATACCTATATACGTAGGTTGGTCTGTAACACTCAACCGAAATGGGCTGCCATAGATGGGATGGATGACTGACGCATTGGGCTTCGTGTGTCAGGCTATATTTGCAGCCTACATTTGCAGGCTATTGAAGACCAAAATAACAACTAATGAAGACGAAAATAAAAAGCCAACAATGTTTACTACATAAACCATAACCGCATTTAATAAAAAGGCAACAATGTTTTGTACATAAACTTAAATTACTACATAAAATTACATAAAATGACATAAACTTAAAAAATAACATAAATTTAAAGGGTAATTCTCTCTGGTAGTCCTGTACTATTGTTTTTTCTCTTTGGTGGCTTTTCTTATGGGTTAATGTCTCTGGTAGCCCTAAATTAATTAAAATGTTAGTAAAATAGGATTATTTAATGAAAAACGTTTAGTTAGTGTTAAAAAACGTTAGTTAGTTAGTTAGTGAGTTAGTTCAGGTTAACCTAACCCTAAACTCTAAACCTAACCCTCTCCCACCACCACCCCCTCCCCCACCCGGCCAGCCCCCCCTCCCACCACCCCTTCCTCCACCGTCCCAGCGGCTCCCACCACCCCTTACCCACTGCACCAGCCCCCTTTCCACCCTCCCCATGCCCCCCTTCCCTCGGCCCCCTTCCCCGGCCCCCTTCCCCCCGGCCCCCCCCACCCTCCCCTGAGCCCCTCCCCCTCCCATTTCCACAACATTAATCACCCCTCCCCTTCCCCGCCGTCGCGCAAGTAATCCGACAAGGGAAGAGAGAGAAGCGTCGGTGAGCACGACGACAACAATCCGGCAAGATCGATGGCAACAAAGACCGCTAAGGGAAGAGAGAGAAGCGGTGCAACAACGGGGAAGGGGGGAGGGCGTCGGCGGGGAAGGGGATGGCGTTAGCGTGCAACCCCATCTCGCGAACAACAACGGGGGAGGGGGGAGGGCGTCGGCGGGGAAGGGGAGGGGGTTCGGCGGAGCGAAGGGGAGGGGGGCTGCGGTGTGGGGTGGAGGGGGTGTTTGCGGGGAAGGGGGAGGGAGGGGGGGTTGTTGGAGTGGTGGTGTAGTGGGGTAAGGGGTGGTGGGGTAAGGGGTGGTGGGGGGGGGTGGTGGTGGGAGAGGGTTAGGTTAGAGTTTAGGGTTAGGTTAACCTAAACTAACTCACTAACTAACTAACTAACGTTTTTTAACAATAACTAAACGTTTTTCATTAAATAACCCTATTTTACTAACATTTTAATTAATTTAGGGCTACCAGAGACATTAACCCATAAGAAAAGACACCAAAGAGAAAAAACAATAGTACATGGCTACCAGAGAGAATTTCCCAAATTTAAATTAGTACATATAGTTCACGTCATATAGTTAACGTAAACATAAGTACAAAATATGGGGTACTTAATACACTGCTATGTGTATAACATTAATAGGCACCCCTAAAAGTTCCTCCTCAATAGCAATCCCTTCCAGTGAAGTCACACTCCCTGAAAACGTTGGATCATATTAAAGTCACATATACTTTATAAATGGAGTTCAATGTAATACATTTATATAAAATGAGTTGTTTGTAAATATACAAATTAATATAAATGGAGTGCAATGAAAATAATTTATTAAAGATATTATTAAATGATATTAGATTATTAAATGATATATTAGAAACTCAAAAGAAAACATTGTAAACAACTTTACAAAATAATGACTGTCCTTAAAAAATATAAAAATAATAACCCTAGTATATGATTACATTTTTTATATGTTATGGACTAATATAATTCAGATGTTATCTGATTTAAAATAACAAATGGATAAATTCAGACGTGAAGTTTAAATAAATTAATAATAATATGTTATGGACTAATTGAATTGGATATAAATATATATTTAATTACCTTTAACACAATCTTCATCCTTATGGTGCCCATTTCAGCAACAGGTAAGGTTGTTAAATCAAGCCTTGTTGGGTCCCACATAATAATGGTCCCCCCAGTTTCACGAAATCCCGGTGCAGAGTGCCACCTCATATTAGCTCCCCCCGCACGGTACCATAAAGAGTGCAATTGATTTGGGGTTGCCCGAGTCTCAAGTAATACAATGAATCATGGCCTATGGTCGCGAATCACTGCAAACAAATTCTGAATAAATCTGGGTCTAGTTATTCCCCTCGTACTCCATACTATAATAAGACTATGGGCTGCAATCATCGGGGAATGATTGTTCATTTTCGGGTGTATCTTCACAGAATTGAATGCCTTGTAGCACCCGTCTTTCCTCACAACCCATTCGGGTAAGACAATATTGATCTGGTTCATTTCCCCGATGACGTGTAGGATCTCCATGGCATCTTCATAAGTAGTCATGCACACATTACATGATTCCGCGCGGAGGAGCAAAATTCTTCCTCTGTTGTACATGATGGGATAAGGGTCCATTATACTTTCGAACCGTCACGGAATAGTGATAACATCATTGCGTTGCATGTCTAGTTTTACCATCTCCCACTTTATGAAGACCCTCACTGGTTTTGGAAGCCCCCCTAAATAAGATAATAAAGGTACATAAGCGTATATAACACGCCCATCCGACCCAAGCATGTATAACGGTAACATATGGGTAGGCCATGAACAGAAATGAATTCTCATTAAGTGCCTTACTTGTGTAGCACTTAGGTAGACTCGGTTATTTTCATCCACGTCATCTCTTGGTACGTGGTAAAAGTATACATGTTCGTTGACGTTGACTTGGGGTGTCTCCCTAACGAATGGTGGGGTTTGCCTTATCACGATCTTAGGGGCCGGTTCGTAGATGAAATTAGGTGGGGGAGGAAGTATAGGAAATAGATTAAGATTGGCCATGGTTGAGAGGGTCAGTTTGAGAGGAATCAAAGATGATGAAGGATGAAGTGGACGGTTAGTGGTGAGTACGGGTGTAAGTGGACTGCGAAAAGTCCAGAGTCCAATCCAGTCCAGCCAATTTTATCGGACTGGACTGGACTCAAAAATGTTTGGACTGGACTCAGACTCAAATTTTCGAGTCCAAATATTTGCGGACTGGATTTGGACTCACAGCTTTAGAGTCCAATAAGTCCAATCTAGTCCAAAAAATATTTTAGCATATAATATATTTACATATATACATATACGTACATATAATGTATATTTTTTATAAAAAGATCTTTGACATTTTTGTTTAAATTTTTCGAACTTTTTAACATTGCCGCTCTAAATTCTATTACCAGGCGCCAAAATTTTCACTTACCCTCCAAAAGTCCAAAATGATAACTGAAAAGGCAAAAGTTACTTTAACCCTTTTGGCGCCTTTTGTATTTTGCAATTTGCATTTTATAAGACTTTAAAAATGTATGTAACCAACTTCGTAGAATGGATGTAATGAGTCTAATTTTTCACATTTCAATGATTCAATCATGACAAAACATTGTAAACCTAAATCGGAAAAATTATTAATATATTATATAATAATCGGACTGGACTGGATTTGGACTCAAGAAATAAGTTTCGGACTGGACTGGACTGGACTCAGAAAAAGTTTGGATTGGACTTGGACTCAATTTCTCAAGTCCAAAAAACTTTGGACTGGATTTGGATTTGACAAAGTCCAATCCACTTACACTCCTAGTGGTGAGTAGTGTGTGGAAGATTATGGAAAGAGGGTTTTTATATTCAAGGTAAGGGAAGTGAAGTGGGGGCCACAAAGGAAAGTTTGGCAAAATATATAATTATTGGAATTCTTTTAAACTCAAACCTCATGTCAAACAAAAGAAAACCCCACCATTAAAAACTTGAACTTGGAGCAACATACGGCAGAAATTAAAAAAATGGAAGGGGAATGGTCTGCATCAAGTGCATCTAATTCTGCTTGTCGGAGAAGAAACGTACTTAAGTGTTACCACAAACGTGAAGAAAAATTGCGTATTGCGACTAGCGGATTTAACGTCGGGATGAAGTTTGTTGGTTGTTCGTCATGGCCGGTAAATCTACCTTAATTCGTACAAAAATTTACATGCATGTTAGCTATTTGTTTTGATGTTATATTTGTGTATTTTTGTAGTCTGATGATTGCGGGTTCTTCCTTTGGGAGGAAGATTTGAAAACTCCATTGATGGAAGAAAATTTGAAGAACAAAGATGCTATTATACAACAACTTATGGTGGCCAACAAAAAATTGCAAACTAAAGTGGACAAGCTCAAGGACAAGAAATTAGAGATGGAGAAATTAAACAAAGATCTTCAATTGAGGATGGAGGCCATGCTTAACAAGGAGAAGATAGTGATTATCATTTCTTTATTTGCATTGATCATATTTCTAATTAGTAGGTTTTAAATCTTGGAATTATTCTTAATTTTCGTATTACTTGTTCTTAGATAAGCTATGAAATGGAAGTTCCAAATATTTCGTATGATCAGTATGTATGTGTGTTATGATATGATTTAGTACATGTTGAACATGATCCATCAACTATGGGACCTGATTTTTTCCCTACCAGCTATGATTCCTGGTTAGTTTAAGTAGCAAATATATAAAAAAGATAGTTGAGTAGTCTTGACTTTAAATACTAGTCTTCACTTTAAAATAAAATACTTTGATTTGAAAATACTTATAAAATACTTTGTAGGAGACTTAAATGAAAATTTGTTGGTTTTCGTATGTCGTAAATATTACTAAACAATAGATCATTACTAAACAATACGATAAACAATACTCTACATTACAAATACCATTAAAAACATTATTGAACAATATAGGATCAGTTACTAAACATTTCAATAAACAATAGTATAAGTATGCAACAATACTATTAACAATCCTATTAACAATACTATAAACAACTTTATAAGTATGTAACAATACTCTAGACATTACAAACACCGTTAACTCTCACAGTAATTTTAAAAAAATGGCTTTCGGAATTTTAAAATGTATTGACTTCATATATGATTCCACTTACTTCAGATTTGATTGAATATAATTCAGATAGGATTCGACATACTTCATATATGATTAAGTAGACTTTCCACATACTCAATATGATTGTTTCTCACAGTAATATGATTTTTTGTCGTAATAATATGATTGTTCATTTATATGATATGATTTTATGAACACATGATACTAAGCATTCATAAACATTTCGATCATTACTACTAAACATTTGGATCATTTGTAAACATTTGATCATTACAAAACATTTTCATAAACAATTGTAACCATTACTAAACATAACGATTATTACGTTCATTACTAATGCTTACTAAACATTACGTTCATTACTAATGCTTACTAAACATTACGTTCATTACTAATGCTTACATGATACTAATGCTTACAATTACGAACATTTTAAGGAATTACTAAACATTACAAACATTGCTAAACATTAGGATCATTTTCATGAATTACAAAACATTAACAAACATTAGGATCATTTTTATGAATTACAAAACATTATGATCCTTTTCATGAATTACAAAACATAACTAAACATAACTAAACAGTACGATCATTAGGAGGAATAAGAACGTCGAACATGAACACCATTGAACCTTTACTAATTAAAATAAAACTCATTAGGAGGATTTTACTAAACCAACATTAACAGCATAGAATCTTAGAATATTTACTAATTAAAATCAAACCACTAAGATCAACAATGAGATCGTACATTATTATCGTTAATGTCGACTATTGAAGCCTTTACATTGGGGGTTGATATGATTATAAGACGTTTCAATAAGATTTGCACTTGATCTAATATGATTTACATTACATATGATATAATTGGGTAACCACGGGATTGAACTATACAAATTAAACTTGAAACGTTGAAGGAACTTTATAAATATAAATATAAATATAAACCAGTGAACTTTATCTAATTATAAGCAAACCATCGTTAGGAGGAATAAGAACGTACATAATTAGAAGACAATTCACTAAACGAACATTACCACATTGAACCTTTACTAATTAATAGGAAACTATTAAATAGGAAACGTACATCATTAGGACGATTTCACTAAACGAACATTCCACGTACATCATTAGGAGGATTTCACTAAACGAACATTCCACGTACATCATTAGGAGAGGATTTCACTAAACGAACATTACACGTACATCATTAGAAGGACGATTTCACTAAACGAACATTCCACGTACATCATTAGAAGGATTTCACTAAACGAGCATTCCACGTACATCATTAGAAGGAGGATTTCACTAAACGAACATTACACGCACATCATTAGAAGGAGGATTTCACTAAACGAACATTACACGTACATCATTAGAAGGAGGATTTCACTAAACGAATATTCCACGTACATCATTAGGAGGATTTCACTAAACGAATATTCCACGTACATCATTAGGAGGATTTCACTAAACGAACATTACCACCATAGACCCTTTACTAATTTAAAGTCAACCATCGCAATCATTACAACATTGACACCATTGCACCATTAATTGGCACGACGTATATCATATCTTCATTAAGAACACCTTCACTATCGAAAGTACCGTCAAGATGAACACGTGCACCTTCATGGTACAATGTAACAAATGCGAGGTCTATCCCCTCTATGGAAGCCTTAAGATCAGCCAACCTCCTTAGTTTTGTTGTGCATTTCATCCGGAAAGTTCCACCGTAGGCTTGGTGTGCAGGTCACGCATTGTGACAAAGTAGTAATCCGGATCAATGTCAGGATTAGCAGCAAATGACTGTCCTGACTGTAATATTACACGATAAGTAAACGATAATATAAGTGAAATTGTTGTGCAATTTACTTATAAACAAACAGAAATTAAAAGATAATTAAAAGATAATATAAGTCCTTAGATAGGTCTTATTTACATGATATGATTATAAGGCGTTTTAATAATATTTACACTTTATATGATATGATTTCAAATAAATATGATATAATTGGATGAACACGGGATAGGATAGAAAAATACAAATATTAACTACACACATCAAAGGTACTTTACAAATATAAATATAAATTTCAAATAGATATGATATGTGATTTCACCAAACACTTAAATATAAGATAATAATTTCATAATATAAGTAGTCTTGTTGTGTTGTGATATTTTACAAAGAAAGAAACATAAAAAAAGATAATTATTTCATAATATAAGTAGTCTTGTTGTGTTACATTTTACAAAGAAAGAAACATAAAAAAAAGAAAATTATTTCATAATATAAGTAGTCTTGTTGTGTTACATTTTACAAAGAAAGAAACATAAAAAAAAGAAAATTATTTCATAATATAAGTAGTCTTGTTGTGTTGTTACATTTTAAGAAACATAAAAAAAAGATAATTAGTTGATAATATAATTAGTCTTGTTGTGTTGTGACATTTTACAAAGAAAGAAACATAAAAAAAAGATAATTAGTTGATAATATAATTAGTCTTGTTGTGTTGTGACATTTTACAAAGAAAGAAACAAAATGAAAAAAAGATAATTAGTTGATAATATAAGTAGTATTGTTGTGTTGTGACATTTTACAAAGAAAGAAATAAAAAAAAAATTTATTTCATATTATAAGTAGTCTTGTTGTGCAATTTACAAAGCATACATGGGCGGGCGCGGATGTGTCGTTGTGTGCACCGCACCCGGCCAAAGATAAAATTTCTCCTACTCTCTTCTACACTAAGGTAGTATAGTGGAAGTAGGGGTCGTATCCACAGGGAAACAGGGACGAGTTTAATACTCAGCGTGATTCAAAACCTAGATTAAGCTAAGGGCCGAGAAACCTAATTACAAAGGGGGGTTTCAAGTAGATTATAAATAAACTACAACTAACTAACATATAAACAAAATGAGAAATCAATATGGAAAGATCTTGAATCCGATTAACATCCACTTCAATTCATTATCGATCATCGAACCTCCACTCTAATTATTTCCATAATTATCTATTGTCGAGAATTAATCTCTTGTTCTCCTTATTCTTAGTTGAATAGCACGATCAGCGTGACTATAAAACCCTAACTAAAGGATAACCTAGTCCGATAGCGTCTAAGTTCAATCCAATAGTAGCAATAAACACAGAGAACCAACAGACCTGCTAACGTCATACACGCGATAAACATTCAACAGTTGATTCAATTTCCCTAAGAAATAACCAAGATGATCAGCATCTAAATTACTCCCTAGTTTGCTACCAAATGATAAAAGAATAAAACAATCCGATTCTATTCTTAAATCTAGCATTAGATTAATTACACAATCAAACTAGTAACGTTCCTAGCATAATTATGCAACAATCATAAATCACAAGCATAGAAATTGAACCATAATCAAGGAAAAGAGAAAGAGAGGAAAGATCTCACAATAACGCTTGAAGCTTCATGTTAATTGATCCAAGAACAGTTCAAGCTACAATCCGATAGCAAAAACCAAATCCATAGTTGAAATCTCTAAAAACTAAACTAAGAAATGAAAACTAAAACTAGGAAATGAAAAACAAAGAAATGGAAATGAAGAACAAAGAGGAACGAAGAAGGAAAGATGAAAAGAGAATCATGAAGAAGGAAGGATGAGGAGAGGAGCTCTCCCCTCAAGCTTGCCACTCCAAGGTCTACATTTCAGCTCTCCTCTTCGTACTTCTCTTCGTCTCCCCTCAAAAGTTAGGTTTTAGGAGCTTTTAAACCCCGCACAAAATCGTGGCCCCAAACCGTCAAAAGCGTCGCGAGTCGCGCCACTGATCGCGAGTCGCGAAGGTCGCACTGCCAAACCGCACACATTTGCTGGCAAAGGCTGTCGCGAGTCGCGCCAATCCTCGCGAGGTGCGAAGGCAGGGCTCGCGAGTCGTGAGCTCCTTCGCGAGTCGCGAGGATGCTGCTGGGCAGGTTCTCATGCCTGCTTGGCGGGCGAGGCTGCTGGGCAGGCTCTCAATGCTTGCGGTAGTGCGATGGCTGTGCTGCTGGGCGAGGCTGCTGTGCTTGGTTGGTGATGACGCTGGCTCGCTGGGTTGACGTGAGCTGTGTAGGTGGTCGAGGTTACGCGCATGCTTGGTGCTTAGAGCTTCCGATGATTGCCCATTATGCTACGATGCCAAATCTCCCAAGCTCTCCAAAGACAACTTCAATCAAACCTCATTCAAATCCATTTCATCTTGAAAGCTCGGAATACATGACGTTAATACAAATTATCTCGCAAAGCTCCGAACTTCCGCTAAGGGCTAAATAAAACACGAATGTTAACAATTACAATCAAACCCTTAGCAAAGTGCACCCAAAATAACACAAAAACATCGTATAACTTGAGCGTATCAAATACCCCCACACTTGAACTTTACTCGACCTCGAGTAAACTCAAAAGTGAGAATCACCAAATAAATCATCACCCAAGCTAACGACACCAACCTACACTCCCCATCAACTACATCATCATCATCACATCTTAACAACATCCGCTCAAAAACCTAAACGTAAGGGACGATGATTCCCCCACACTTAGATTCGAGCTCACCTGAAAAATACAAAGACGCGACAACAATAATCACCAAACGACAACCAAAATGTGAGCTCAAATCCTGAAGGATCTCAAAGGAATTGAACTCACTCCAACGCCACAATCAAAATGACAACTCGCCTAAAACCTCGAAAGATAAACTACTACTACTATTACAACCAACCTATATAAGCAAGCCATGGAACAAAGACAAAAAGGGATAAATTCCATGCTTACTCCCAAAAACAATCAACCAAAAAAAAGTGAAAGCCAAAACAAATCTCCGGCAAATGAGTCTTCAAAATACATAATTCTCTCTTAATCTCTCATTTTGCCTAGGAGCCCTTTCGGGTTTTCATCCTAGCTTCTCACATTTCTTTTTCATCTCACCATCTTACCCGCTCAATATAAGCCACTTTTTTGCATAGGTTGCCCTTTTGGGTTTTCAACCTATCCGGGCCCCCAATTTTTGCCCGAGTCGCCCGCCCTTGCGGGTTTTCAACTCAGCGGGATTCATTTCATCATTTTTTTTTTATTTTGTTTTTTCATTTTTTTTTTCATTTTTTTTTTCAAATTGAAAGTAATAAATACAACATTGATACATGAGAATGAGAATACCCTCCCCCCTACTTAAACTACACATTGTCCTCAATGTGACGACAATGAGAAGAAAAAGGAAACTGAAAATGGGGGGGGGGAATATAAAATCGAGCAAATCGAAGATCGAATGCTCAAGACTCATGACCAAACAATCCGTCAAACTCAAATTTCTTAACAACACCAACTCAAATCTCATAAACCAACTCACAACCCTCTCCCTCGAATCACTCAAACAAATGACAAATTCCAAAGTTTTAAATTTTTGAGATTGACACCTAGCTCAAGAGATCGAAAAGATACAACAATCTCACTCCTCTAGTGTTACCAACTCCTAGCTATTGAACTCCTCCCAACGGGTTTTCTTTTGTGGACTTGGGCTCAAAGTGGATTAAGATTTGTTGCGGTTCTTTTGAGTGGGTGTGCGGTGGGTGGAAGAAAATTTGTTGTGGTGGTGGAAATTTGATAAGAAATAAAGGAAAAGAAAGAAAATAAGAAGGGTCTCGGGTTGCCTCCCGAGAAGCGCTGTTGTTTAAAGTCGTTAGCTCGACTTAGTACCTTAGGCTTAAGCATTAGGTTGTGCTCCATGTGTGACAATGGTGGTTCCATGTCAACCTCCACTTCAAGTACCTGCAAAATTGATTGAGAAGAACTCTTGCAATGCATCGTTAATATCTAGCTTACTACAACATGGTTGAGCATATAACATCAGATTATATCCAAAACCTAGCATTAAGTCAACAACAAACATCAACTAGTAGTACTCCTAGCTAATCCAAGTCATGACCATTAATATCAATCTTTAAAGCTAGACAATAACCAAACAATGAACCGTCAAAAGCTTCAATCAACCATTCCCAAGAGAGTGGCCAACCAAAAACAAAGAGCACAAACAATACCATCCACAAATCACACTAAATACAAACAAGTAACACCGTTTCCCCGGCAACGGCGTCAAAATTTGGGCGGGCGCGGATGTGTCGTTGTGTGCACCGCACCCGGCCAAAGATAAAATTTCTCCTACTCTCTTCTACACTAAGGTAGTATAGTGGAAGTAGGGGTCGTATCCACAGGGAAACAGGGACGAGTTTAATACTCAGCGTGATTCAAAACCTAGATTAAGCTAAGGGCCGAGAAACCTAATTACAAAGGGGGGTTTCAAGTAGATTATAAATAAACTACAACTAACTAACATATAAACAAAATGAGAAATCAATATGGAAAGATCTTGAATCCGATTAACATCCACTTCAATTCATTATCGATCATCGAACCTCCACTCTAATTATTTCCATAATTATCTATTGTCGAGAATTAATCTCTTGTTCTCCTTATTCTTAGTTGAATAGCACGATCAGCGTGACTATAAAACCCTAACTAAAGGATAACCTAGTCCGATAGCGTCTAAGTTCAATCCAATAGCAGCAATAAACACAGAGAACCAACGGACACCGCTAACGTCATACACGCGATAAACATTCAACAGTTGATTCAATTTCCCTAAGAAATAACCAAGATGATCAGCATCTAAATTACTCCCTAGTTTGCTACCAAATGATAAAAGAATAAAACAATCCGATTCTATTCTTAAATCTAGCATTAGATTAATTACGCAATCAAACTAGTAACGTTCCTAGCATAATTATGCAACAATCATAAATCACAAGCATAGAAATTGAACCATAATCAAGGAAAAGAGAAAGAGAGGAAAGATCTCACAATAACGCTTGAAGCTTCATGTTAATTGATCCAAGAACAGTTCAAGCTACAATCCGATAGCAAAAACCAAATCCATAGTTGAAATCCCTAAAAACTAAACTAAGAAATGAAAACTAAAACTAGGAAATGAAAAACAAAGAAATGGAAATGAAGAACAAAGAGGAACGAAGAAGGAAAGATGAAAAGAGAATCATGAAGAAGGAAGGATGAGGAGAGGAGCTCTCCCCTCAAGCTTGCCACTCCAAGGTCTACATTTCAGCTCTCCTCTTCGTACTTCTCTTCGTCTCCCCTCAAAAGTTAGGTTTTAGGAGCTTTTAAACCCCGCACAAAATCGTGGCCCCAAACCGTCAAAAGCGTCGCGAGTCGCGCCACTGATCGCGAGTCGTGAAGGTCGCACTGCCAAACCGCACACATTTGCTGGCAAAGGCTGTCGCGAGTCGCGCCAATCCTCGTGAGGTGCGAAGGCAGGGCTCGCGAGTCGCGAGCTCCTTCGCGAGTCGCGAGGATGCTGCTGGGCAGGTTCTCATGCCTGCTTGGCGGGCGAGGTTGCTGGGCAGGCTCTCAATGCTTGCGGTAGTGCGATGGCTGTGCTGCTGGGCGAGGCTGCTGTGCTTGGTTGGTGATGACGCTGGCTCGCTGGGTTGACGTGAGCTGTGTAGGTGGTCGAGGTTACGCGCATGCTTGGTGCTTAGAGCTTCCGATGATTGCCCATTATGCTACGATGCCAAATCTCCCAAGCTCTCCAAAGACAACTTCAATCAAACCTCATTCAAATCCATTTCATCTTGAAAGCTCGGAATACATGACGTTAATACAAATTATCTCGCAAGGCTCCGAACTTCCGCTAAGGGCTAAATAAAACACGAATGTTAACAATTACAATCAAACCCTTAGCAAAGTGCACCCAAAATAACACAAAAACATCGTATAACTTGAGCGTATCAATACACACAAAATAAAAGATAATTCAAAGATAGTAGTTCAAATTAATACCTTCGAATAAGCAAGTATAAGCTCAATGTCATCAAACACGTGCACAAACGGAGCGGAATCGGGGCTTAAGAATTGACATCGACAAGTGAGATATAGATCATCGGGGTCCACACCAACACATCTCTCGTACAAGATATATAACTCCGAAAATGGAGTGTGTAGACCAATAACGTATGACACACTATTGTGGGCAAGATCACCCGATTACACGTGGACCCTAACCATTTCTGCATTAGCAACCATCTCTTTTCCTTCAATCATCTTAAAATTGGATCACTTTTTAACACTTTCACAATTGGTAGGAGATCTGGTTTTATAGGAATTCTGGTTTTAAGGATCATGTAATATTAAATTTTGTTAGGTGAGTTTACACTAGCATTAAATACAATCAATTTTTCTTGTAAACCATCGCACAAATGAAAGAAAAAAGCTTCCTCCTTTTGCGTTTTTTTCTCTGGCCCCCCACACCCTACATTATTTTCGTTTTGTTCTCGGCCCACCCAGCCCACACTTTTGCGTTTTATTCTCTGCCCAAAATGAAATCCTGACCCCACATATTAATACATATTAATACATGTTCCTGCTGGGCCCATCAATTTATGACTCCCCCTTGGACCATAAATTTATGACTCCACCTCCCCCTTGTTTTTAAAATTGTACACATGCTGGGCCTATATACACTCAACGAACAAAAGGGTTAAGTCTTCATTTCCACCTACTGGGCCTATATAAACTAAAATAAAAACACAAAGCCTTAGGTATTCATTTCCACCAAAGCTGCTGTGTTGAACATACAAACTGTTTCAAAATACAAACTGTTTGAACATACAACTGTCTTCATTTCCACCTCTGATTAACTGCTTACATACAACCAGCCCAAGTTCGAATATATGAAGCCACAAAAACATATGAAGCCACAAATAAAAGTCTAATACAAACTCAAGTTCGAAGAACACATCAAGTTCGAAGCACCTCCGGATCCATTCATTAAGCTACCACCAATTTCGGGTGTCGCTAAAAGACGTGTAAAGTATCCTATAGACCCATCTCCATCAACCATTTGAATGCCGAGTGCGGAAAATGAGGTTGATCCTCCAACCTAACAAATATATATTTTCACTCTTACACACAAATGGATACCACAAATAACTTATATATTTTTTCACCAATCCATCATAAAACAGGTTACCTGTACTACGCCTCCTCCTCCTCCAGTACTTGGGGTACATGTCAAATCAGAAATCCCGATCCCATGCTATTCATGTAAAAATAAAAGTTTTAATCTACTTTGAAAAAACATTTTTATACACATTACCACTATATGAACATTAATCTACAACAGTATCACTTATTAACATTATTAGCAAAACTTGAAATTACCTATTGCTCGTTACGAACTCCTTCTTTCACGCTATCCACATCCACCTTCTTCTTTTGCTGCCTCGGTTTAGTAGCTTTCTTCTTTGTCCCCACATTATCATTCTCCGGTGCCCCTATTTGTAGCTCTAATGGGTCCGTCTTTCCTTTGTTCTTTGACGATTTCTTCTTTGTGTCTTTTTTCCCAGATGCTTTCTTCCTACCTTCTTCCACCGCCAAATAATAACGCACACTACGGGTTCTATGGGCCACCTTCCGGCAGGGGGGATCTATGACATTAATTTTCTGTAAGGGGTCCACTTCATGACTTTCCACATTAATTTTCCGCTTCTTTTTCTCCACAGATGGGGGTGACTTATTCATCCCCTTAGCGGTATTAATACCTGAGTTAGGGGTTGCCTCCACCTCTCCATTTACTCTACTCCTCACCATAACAATGTTCTCATCCACTCTTATATCCAACAATTGCAAATCCTCCATCAAAATACCAACAACTTCCTCATAAACAACGGCTTTATCACATATACCCCCAAACCTATCAAACAACTGATCATGTCGCCTAACTTCATCCGTTTTCGATGGGTCATGATATGCAACCTTAACCCTTGTATGTTTACGTCGCACATCTTTTCTCCATCGACGTAAAATATACTTTTCCGGAACATCTAACTCATTGTGCATATCATAAGCCTTGATCATGTGCCTACACATAATGCCATGACACTCAAACATTTTACATGAACAAGTTACGTCCTTCGAGGAAGAGTTGTAAGTAACTTTGTAATTCCTTTTTCTCTTCGAGGGAATGTCTTTCTTTGTCTCCCTACATCTAATCCATACTCGATCCTCAACTACATGCTCCACGACATTATCAGACAACACATTCTTACCATGAAAAGTCAAGTATTTGATTCTATCGCACTCCCTCTGCACCTCTTTGAATTTCGAATCAGTGTACAACTTCTGGAAAACCGACTCTACTGAAAAATCACTATCCAACTGTCGAACATATCTAGCTGAATTCACATCACGATCCTTCTCATCATTAGCACGAATCTCCATGGCCTCACAATACCTTTCCGCAAATTCAAACAACCTAGTGTGCTTATTCAAATAACCATTAAAAAAGCTATTTATACTCTCAACTCGTCGAGTAGTTTTCATTCCCGCCCAAAACATATGTCGGAGATAAGCAGGGACCCACATTGCCCTTTCACGGAATAATCCTACACAAACATACACACAAAACATGTAATACACATGTAATATTATAATATTTTATAAACTCTAACTTCACTCTAATAGTATAATATTTCATGCTAACATAACTCTAATATTAAAATATTTGATGCTAACTAACATAACTCTAATAGTATAATATTTCCTGCAAACATGTATTAAAGTAAACATCGTAGTATAAATATCAACTACAATACCCAATTTATAAATATCACCTACTACCTTCCTACACTTTTGTCATTACTGCTACCGCCCACATTTATTACATGTTATTGTTCAATTTTGTTTGACATACTGCGCCCAGATTTTTAACATGCCACTGCCCAGATTTTTAACATGCTAACTAATCATATTTATAACATGCTTATGCAGATTTTTAACATGCTAACTGCCCATCTTTTTAACATGCTAACTGCGCCCATCTTTTTAACATAATACTGCTAAGAATTTTTTACAAGTTACTGCACATAATGTTTTACAAGTTACTGCCCAGAATTTTTACTAGTTTTGTCTGACAAACTATCACTTTTTTCCTTCATAATCTTTCACTTAATTGTTTTACATACTCTCAGTTTTACATGCTATTGTTCATACTACCTAAAAATATGCCATCAAGTATCTACCACATTTCAATCTATAATTTTTCAGTGGCTAACTAAGTAAAAATAATACAAATCAAATAATCAACCACATTTTGTCATTAACCTATGTATGACTAAACATTACCTGCATTCATTTTCAGTAAGCTTGTACTTCACAATAACAATACCCCAGCTGTCCTCAAATTCTTCCGCATCCAAACTATCGTAAATGGAATTCAACAACTCATCTTTAAATTTATCGTACCGCTTATACGTCCCCAACTTCGAACAAAATTTCTCTGTAATGTGCCATAGGCACCAACGGTGTCGAGCAGTCGGCATCAAAGTTAGTAGTGCTTTACTCATTGCAGCACACTGGTCCGTAAGGATACCTAAAGGTGCCTTCCCCCCATACAAGAAAGCCAAGTTGAGAAAAGCCACTCGTAGGTCTCCGTATTCTCATGTGACAACAACGCACATCCAAGGAGAATGCTTTGCCCGTGATGATTTACACCAACAAAATTACAGAAAGGAAGCTCATACTCATTGGTCAAATACGTCGCATCAAAGCACACAACATCCCCAAACTCCTCATACGCTGCTCTACTACGAGCATCAACCCACATTATGTCCTTCAAAGTATTCGTCTCGTCCACACGATGCATATGAAAAAAATTATGATTACCCACGGTCATCTTATGAAAATACGCAAGCATCGCATTGTAATCACCATCCTTTAGTTTTAACCTCTTCACCTTACTAACTTGATTCCGCAAATTCCTCTCAGTCACTACCCAATTCTCTACACCATTCCTCTCTCTAGCTAGACATCCATGTATCTGAGATATCTTAACTCCAGAATTGTAATCATTAAATAATTTTCTCCTGACATAATTATACAATTCCTCCTTTCGATACATGCTAATGTGCCGAGATTTTGATGGCGTTGGATCATGGTTCTTGTGTTCAAGGACTACTCTCCTTAATATCCACTCCCCACAATCATTCATACTTGCATAAATATTGGTCGGGCATTCTCACTTCTTTGTTTTCTTCACAACAACATCTTCATAATCCATAGAATCAGTCACTACTACTCTTTTACCCCCATTCAATCTTTTACGCCTATTCGGCTTCCCAAAACACTCACAAGTCCACGTCCCACTACGTCGTTTCCTATCTACACCAGATTTCAAGTTGTAGGCTGAAGCAGCCCGTACAATACCAAAACCCTCCTACTTTGCATATTGCCTATAATAAATCTCAACACCATCCCAGCTAGGGAACACCATGCCAATAAATGGGGCAGATACCACACCTACCTCTCCAATCTTACAGCCACTAACCTTTCCAACAGGAGTCACTGCTACTATTGCATCTCCCTCCACATGTACTCCCTCCACAATATCACCTTCGCCCACATACATTTCTCCATTCAACTCATATAACTCTGGAGCCTGCAATATTATTAGCAAATATACATATTTAACTAACTGAGCAATTCCACTCTATTCACATATAACTACAATGAATACTTCTGTTTACTAACACTTCATTAATTTACAATATAGCATATAACCATAATTAAAACTTCATTATTTCACTTATTATCATAGTGGTTCATTGTTTACTTCAACCCACTGACTACTTGCACATGCACAATCTAAATAAAAAGTCTTCCTTTACTTGTCTACACTTGTCTACTATGTACTGATACAAAGTGCAGGGGATAGAAGGATTCAAATTATTGACATCTCTCACATTATAGTTATTTAATTAAAGTTAATTCATTTTTACATTTAATGCACTGCTATACAGTTTTTTTTATGCTACTTCCACATTACACCCCATATTCAATGCGCCAATCATTTTATTAAATGCACCAATCATTTACATTAAATACCAATCATTTACTTTATTGACAATCATCACATTATAAATCATCACATTAAATACATATCCACATATCATCACAAATTACTAACTGTTCATCGCAAGAAATTACATAAAAATACAACAACTCAGATTAATGGAGAATTCATGGACAATTCACTGTTTATCGCCTTCCTCATCACAATCACTGACAATTCGCATTACAAACTTAGATAATTAATGGTCAAATTACAAACTTACATTATCATCATCACATTCATGGACAATTCGGTCTTCATCTCCTTCATCTACATCAATGTCAACCTCGTCATGTCCATGCCCGTGGACAGACGAACTCATTCTCATCATCTTCTTCGCCTTTCTCTTTTCTTTAGATCTGATTTTTAATGCCCTAATGTCTCACATTATTCCCTCCCTTATTTATGTTCTGTTTTAGTGAAGTCTTTTCTTCAACGGAAAAATAAGGGTTGCTTGCTCAATTACCTTTTTGCACTTGCGTTTTCAAATAAAATTACATTTATGCCCTGGTAGGGGCAACTGCCGCCCAATCTCGGTATGGGTAAATACTTCCTCGTATGACAACTACTTTAGAAGCGAATTTCGCCACTACTTGTGGAAGTATGAATGGTGAAGTCTTCCGGCACTCTTCCCCATGGTTAGTATAGTATACCCAAATCCGCTCACCCAAATTTAAAGATTAGACCAACAGCTCTAAAACAGTTCAGAATTCTTTAAAAGGTAGAGAAAGAAAATCTATTATGTTTAGATTTTTTTATTTTTATTTTTTATAAAAGGTAAGAAAAAAGAAGGTTAGGAAACCCTCCGCACGAGGGGAGCTCCAACCTTATCGTTTACAAGAATGGAAGAAAGAGCTGAATTAGTACTACTTTCTATATTAAACTGAAAGTCAACTTAATGGCCTACATTAGCTATCCAGTTTGCTGTTTTATTTGCTTCCCTGTAGACGTGACGGATATTTCAAGAAGTGAAAGAAAGTAATAGAGCTTGAATATCTTTGATAATATGAGCAATCTGCAAGAAGGAGACCAGAGACCTTTAACTGCATTGATGACCAAAAGATTATCTCCTTCAATGTAAAGGTGTTGAATGTTGTTTTGAATTGTGAGACGAAGTCCTTGATGGAGCGCTTAGGCCTCGGCAATGAAAACTTGAGAAGAACCAAGGTTGAAGGTAATAGCCTTGTGGAGATGACCAAGAGAATCCCTGTTAATAACACTTGCTGTTGCGGAGTTTGCACGAACCGAACCGTCGAAGTTAGGTTTGAAGAAGGGATTGGAAGGTGGCTCCCAAGCTACAAGGATGAAGGAGGGGTACGCCGGGTTGGAAGGAGGAAGAGTAGAGTGATGAAACGGGAGCCTGAAGAAACGCAGTGGTCCACCGCCTTCCTCAAAAAATAAAAATTTGGCTTTATGAATTACCCTATTGATATTAAGAGAAGCATTATGGAATATTATGTCATTTCTTTCTTTCCAGATACTCCATATAAGAAAAACATATTTGATCATGGAGGTTTTGTCTTGTCTTGTTTTCGATAGAGATGCTAAGAGAGGTTCTATATGTAGAGTAAGAGGGATCCAATTTTTTTGTTCTAACAAATGCCATAAAGGAGTGAGACAATCATAAAACCCAAAAAGATAATCCAAGGTCTCATGTTGATGGTTACATAGAGCACATTGGCTAAAGGGAATAATATTTCTTTTCGCAAGAGTATCACGAACGTCAAGACTGTTGTGGCAGATTTGCCACTTGAAATTTTTTAATTTTGGTGGAATACCTAAGTTCCAGATCCAGCGGTATTGCCACTTTGGTTGATTTGAGGGCAGGTTATGGGCTAGGCAAGTAGCTGATTTTATCGTAAACTCACCTCGACGAGCTGGGGCCCCATATAGGCTCATCATGGAAGGGATGAAAAGGAATGGGTATGCCTTTATGTGTCAAAATCCCAAGTTCTATTGGGGAGGATAAATTCTTTTAGGTGAAGTGAGATATCCACTTGTTGCTCTGTGAGTTTCAATTTAGACATGAGGTTTTCATCAAAGCACCAGTTGTGCACCCATAAGAGAATCTTAGTGCCATCACCAATTTTTCATCGGATATCTTTGCGCAGAAGCGATCTTTGAAGCATAATATTTTTCCAAATAGGGGAATCCTAAGGCTTGATCTTATAATTAAATAAGGACTGACCTATCAAATATTTTTCCGAAACTAATTTGACCCAAAAATTAGATGAATCTGTGAGAATTTTCCAACCTAATTTCGCTATAAAAGCTTTGTTCAAAGGTACGGTTTTCCTTAGCCCTAGACCGCCCTGAGACTTAGGATTACAGACTTTATCCCAAGAAATAAGTGGGGTTGCATATTTATCCTTATTTTACCGCCAGAAGAACTTTTTGTGCATAGTGTCAATTGATTTAGCCAAATCGGTAGGGAGCATGCTTGAGGCACAAGCTAAGAGTACGCCGGTAATCAAGGTTACTTTGAATGAGTGTAAGGCGACAAGCTTTTGAGAGGAACCCAGACTCCCAATGATTGATTCTTTGATCAGTCTTTTAAACAATATGGTTGAGATCAGCTTTAGTTGGATGATAGGAGCTAAAAAAGATTCCAAGATAACGGCCTAACGAGGATTTAGTCAGCATATTGAATTTGACTTGCTAAAGCTGTCTTACGGTTGAAAAAACTATAGCTGACTTATGAAAGTTAACTAGTTGTCCTGACAGGTTACAGAAATCATCCAAAATGTTTTTTAAATTCTACATGCAGTAGTAGTTGCTTTACAGAAAAGAAAGTTGTCATCAACGAAAAGTAGACAAGGAATATTGGCAGTTCTTGGATGAAGTTTAAAGTCAATTCCTGAATCCCTAACACGAGTTTGCATGGATAATTTTTGAATAAAGACTTCTATGCACAGGATAAATAGATAAGGTGATAGAGGATCACCCTTTCTAAGACCCCGTGAAGGGCGGAACCATGGAGAAGGTTGACCATTAACTTTAATGGAATAGAAAACATTAGTTACGCATTCTTTAATCCATTGAATCCAAGTTGAAGGAAAAGCAAAAGCCTCAAGAGCTTGCCATAGGAAGTCCACTCTATTCGATCATAGGCTTTTTCCATATCAAGTTTTAAAGCACACCAATTTGTTTTATTTTGTGATTTTTTTGGAAGGTATTGAGAGGTTCTTGAGCAATCAAAAGATTGTCATGAATCGAGCGATCTTGGGTAAAAGCATTTCAAAGGGGACTAATTTCACGTTGGAGAATAGGTCTGAGACGATTAACTAATATTTTAGAGATAGCTTTATAAATAGTATTTATTAAACTAATTGGTTGGAAATGATCAGGGGTTGGAAATTAACTAATCTGATCGAAAAGGGGGAGTGGTGTAAGGTTACCTGATCAGGGGATTCGTCGTCGTCCGCTTCTTTTAAGAGCACGAGCATATTGTCAAAACACCATGGACGTCTGTCTGGGACTTTCTTCATATCACACCAGTGAAAGAATTGAAACGCAAAGAGGTTTGATTTCAAAACCCTAATGATGATGCCATGAGCAGGAGCCCACGCAAGGGTGATAGTCCTTTTGAATGCTTCAGCATTGAAGTTTCGTTATGTGAGAAGCCTTCCCACGAGTAAGAGAGAGATAGAGTTCTCCGAATTAGGGTTTAGAGATTCTAAGTCCAAGACTTGTTCTTCCTCATCAATACGTAAATTTAATACTATATTTGTGATCTCCTCAGCCATCTTCTAAGGAGTACGCCGTCGCAATGGAGGGCAAACCAGAGGTAGGGTAGGCTCTTCGGGGGAGAAGAGGAGGGTTTCCTGATTTTCAAGGGAGATAATAGTAAATCTTTGATGCCATCAAATGCACCTTGAGCTGCTTTAGTCCAAGTAAACTTTCCTTGCTTAATACATTCAGTCATAGGTGCTACTACACTACTAAAGTTGTGCACAAATCTTCTATAAAAAGAAGCCAAACCATGAAAAGAACGTACCTCTGAAATTGTTTTAGGAATAGGCCAACTCTTGATTGCTTCCACTTTCGAAGGATCAACTGAAACGCCATCTTTAGAGACAATGTAGCCCAAGAATGTAACACTAGGAACTAGAAAATATCACTTCTCTAGCTTCCCATAGAGCTTTTGTTTGCGCAACACCTCAAAAACCTCCCTAAGGTGTGTAAGATGCTATACTACACTTCGGCTATAAACAAGAATGTCATCGAGATATACCACCACACATCTGCCTAAGAAGGGTTTCAACACCTCATTCATCAATCTCATAAAGGTGCTAGGTGCATTAGTAAGCCCAAATGGCATGACAAGCCACTCATACAACCCCATCTTAGTCTTGAAAGGCGGTTTTCCACTCGCCCCCTCTCTCATTCGGATTTGATGGTAGCCACTCCTCAAATCAATCTTGGAGAACATTGTAGAACCATGCAACTCATCCAATAAGTCATCCAATCTAGGAATCGGGAACCTATATTTCATAGTGATGTTGTTGACAGCCCTACTATCAATGCACATGCGCCAAGTACCATCTTTCTTAGGCACCAATAAAGCAAGAACGGCACATGGACTCATGCTCTCTCTTACATAACCCCTAGACATCAATTCTTTAATTTGCCTTTGCAACTCTTGAGTCTCTTGAGGATTACATCTATAAGCAGCCTTGTTGGGAAGGGATGCCCCAGAACTAAGTCTATTTGGTGCTCAAATGCCTCGAATTGGTGGTAACCTTGGAGGAAGATCTTGAGGAAACACATCATGATACTTATCAAGGACCATCTCTAAATGTTTAGGCATTTGGTACCCTTGCTGCTCCCCCTCTACTTCTTGTGCCACCAACAAATACACCTCCCTTTCTTCTTCTAACTCCCTCTCACACTCCTTAGCACTCACCAACAAGGAACTCTTAGACTTGGGAGAAGATGTAAAAGGTTTCAACGCTGTTCTTTTCCCTCCAAAGTAACAAGATAGTACTTAGATGGTTAATGATAAAGGCTAAGCCACCACAAGAAACAATCTAAGGGTTTGAATAAGCATAAAGGCTAAGCCACCAGCAATATTCGAAAGGTTTGTGTTTGCACACTCAAGTATAAAACTCGAAAAACTTCAATTAATTCACTAAGGAATGAAAAACGTACAATCTATGCTATTTGTATGAAAACACACTCCTACTATGCTTAGGACAATCCCCTAAGTCATACTTTGAAAGAAACTCTTAAAACAAGATAAGAAATAAACACACCAAAGCAATTAAAGATATGAAGAGTTCTAAAAGAACTCAACTATGCATGATATGCACGCCTAACTCACGCCACTCCTAAGTTGGTTAGCAAGCATGCTACCACCTTTGTAGTTAACCCCATGAAGAATCTTCCATGCAAGTCAATTGAGCCAAGATCCAAAGTAACATTCTTATGAACAAGAGCTAGTAAACTTGCATCAACTACTCTTGTATCATCCTCCTCTTCTTCGAAAACAATTGACCTCAATTGAGCCATATCATCATCATGGACATAAGGCGCCAAGTAACCCACATTGAATGTGGCACTAACCCCATACTCTCCTGGAAGTTCAAGCTTGAAAGGAATGTCATTAACCTTTTCTACAATCTTGAATGGTCCATCAGAGCGTGGCATTAGCTTGTTTTTACGAAGGTTAGGAAATCTTTCCTTCCTAAGATGTAACCAAACAAAATCACCAACTTGAAATGCATGCTGCTGCCTATTCTTGTTAGCCATTTGTTGGTACCTTGCATTCACCTTCTCAATTCTAGCCTTCACTTGAGCATGAAGCTTGAGCATAGCTTGCGCCTTCTCCTCTGCATCAACATGATAAACCTCATCCTTAGGGTAAGGAATAAGATCAATAGGTACCCTAGGATATGCGTCATACACTACCTCGAATGGTGAGCACTTCGTGGCATATGTAGGAGACCTATTGTAAGCAAACTCAGCATATGCAAGCTTCAAATCCCAATCCTTGAAGTATAGCCCCCAATGTACGATTGGTAACCTCGGTTTTCCCATCTGTTTGAGGGTGATGAAAGGTGCTAAAGCATAGCTTAGTACCAAGTAGCTTCCACAATGTCTTCCAAACGTAACTCATAAACTTAGTATCCCTATCACTTACAATAGTTTTTGGTATACCACGGAGACGAATTATCTCCTTACAATATAATTCAGCAACTTTGGAAGCATCATCAGTTTTATGATAAGGAATAAAATGTGCCATCTTAGAAAATCTATCAATGACAACCATAATATAATCCTTGCCCCTTTTTGTTCTAGGTAACCCCACAATAAAATCCATAGCAACATCATTACAAGGACATTCCGGAACAGGTAAAGGAGTGTACATACCTTGATTAAATGAACTCTTGGATTTTTGACATGTAGCACAACGTGAGATAACACCTTGAACATCCCCTTGCATCTTTGGCCAATAGAAATGTTCTTATAGAATAGCCAAAGTCTTGTTCATACCAAAGTGACCAGCAAGCCCCCACCATGAGCTTCTCTCACTAACAACTCTCTAATGGAACATGAAGGAATACACAAACGATACCCTTTGAAAAGAAATCCATCATTAACCACATATGCACCACAAGACCCCTTGGAACACTCCCCTATGATCTTCGTGAACTTCTCATCTTCCTTTTAATGCACCTTGAGCTGCTTTAGTCCAAGTAAACTTTCCTTGCTTAATACATTCAGTCATAGGTGCTACTACACTACTAAAGTTGCGCACAAATCTTTTATAAAAAGAAGCCAAACCATGAAAAGAACGTACCTCCGAAATTATTTTTGGAATAGGCCAACTCTTGATTGCTTCCACTTTCGAAGGATCAACTGAAACGCCATCTTTAGAGACAATGTAGCCTAAGAATGTAACACTAGGAACTAGAAAATAGCACTTCTCTAGCTTCCTATAGAGCTTTTGTTTGCGCAACACCTCAAAAACCTCCCTAAGGTGTGTAAGATGCTCTACTACACTTCGGCTATAAACAAGAATGTCATCGAGATATACCACCACACATCTGCCTAAGAAGGGTTTCAACACCTCATTCATCAATCTCATAAAGGTGCTAGGTGTATTAGTAAGCCCAAATGGCATGACAAGCCACTCATACAACCCCATCTTAGTCTTGAAAGCGGTTTTCCACTCGTCTCCCTCTCTCATTCGGATTTGATGGTAGCCACTCCTCAAATCAATCTTGGAGAACATTGTAAAACCATGCAACTCATCCAATAAGTCATCCAATCTAGGAATCGGGAACCTATATATCACAGTGATGTTGTTGACAACCCTACTATCAATGCACATGCGCCAAGTACCATCTTTCTTAGGCACCAATAAAGCAGGAACGACACATGGACTCATGCTCTCTCTTACATAACCCCTAGACATCAATTCTTCAATTTGCCTTTGCAACTCTTGAGTCTCTTGAGGATTACATCTATAAGCAGCCTTGTTGGGAAGGGATGCCTTAGAACTAAGTCTATTTGGTGATCAAATACCTCGAATTGGTGGTAACCCTGGAGGATGATCTTGAGGAAACACATCATGATACTCATCAAGGACCCTCTCTAAATGTTTAGGCATTTGGTACCCTTGCTGCTCCCCTCTACTTCTCGTGCCACCAACAAATACACCTACCCTTCTTTTTGTAACTCCCTCTCAAACTCCTTAGCACTCACCAACAAGGAACCCTTAGACTTGGGAGAAGATGTCAAAGGTTTCAACGCTGTTCTTTTCCTTCCCAAGTAACAAGATAGTACTTAGATGCTTAATGATAAAGGCTAAGCCACCACAAGAAACAATCTAAGGATTTGAATAAGCATAAAGGCTAAGCCACCAGCAATATTCGAAAGGTTTGTGTTTGCACACTCAAGTATAAAACTCGAAAAACTTCAATTAATTCACTAAGGAATGAAAAACGTACAATCTATGCTATTTATATGAAAACACACTCCTACTATGCTTAGGACAATTCCCTAAGTCATACTTTGAAAGAAACTCTTAAAACAAGATAAGAAATAAACACACCAAAGCAATTAAAGATATGAAGAGTTCTAAAAGAACTCAACTATGCATGCTATGCACACCTAACTCACGCCACTCCTATGTTGGTTAGCAAGCATGCTACCATCTTTGTAGTTAACCCCATGAAGAGTCCTCCATGTAAGTCAATTGAGCCAAGATTCAAAGTAACATTCTTATGAACAAGAGCTAGTAAACTTGCATCAACTACTCCTGTAGCATCCTCCTCTTCTTCGAAAACAATTGACCTCAATTGAGCCATATCATCATCATGGACATAAGGCGCCAAGTCACCCACATTGAATGTGGCACTAACTCCATACTCTCCTAGAAGTTTAAGCTTGAAAGCAATGTCATTAACCTTTTCTACAATCTTGAATGGTCCATCAGAGCTTGGCATTAACTTGTTTTTGCGAAGGTTAGGAAATCTTTCCTTCCTACGATGTAACCAAACCAAATCACCAACTTGAAATGCATGCTCCTGCCTATTCTTGTTAGCCATTTGTTGGTACCTTGCATTCACCTTCTCAATTCTAGCCTTCACTTGAGCATGAAGCTTGAGCATAGCATGCGCCTTCTCCTCTGCATCAACATGAAAAACCTCATCCTTAAGGTAAGGAATGAGATCAATAGGCACCCTAGGATTTGCGCCATACACTACCTCAAATGGTGAGCACTTCGTGGCATATGTAGGAGACCTATTGTAAGCAAACTCAGCATATGCAAGCTTTAAATCCCAATCCTTGGTACTCTTGCTAACTAACCCTCGAAGTATAGCCCCCAATGTACGATTGGTAACCTCGGTTTGCCCATCTGTTTGAGGGTGATGAGAGGTGCTAAAGCATAGCTTGATACCAAGTAGCTTCCACAATGTCTTCCAAAAGTAACTCATAAACTTAGTATCCCTATCACTTACAATAGTTTTAGGTATACCACTGAGACGAATTATCTCCTTACAATACAATTCAGCAACTTTGGAAGCATCATCAGTTTTATGACAAGGAATAAAATGTGCCATCTTAGGAAATCTATCAATGACAACCATAATATAATCCTTGCCCCTTTGTGTTCTAGGTATCCCCACAATAAAATCCATAGCAACATCATTACAAGGACATTCCGGAACAGGTAAAGGAGTGTACATACCTTGATGAAATGAACTCTTGGATTTTTGACATGTAGCACAACGTGAGATAACACCTTGAACATCCCCTTGCATCTTTGGCCAATAGAAATGCTCTTATAGAATAGCCAAAGTCTTGTTCATACCAAAGTGACCAGCAAGCCCCCACAATGAACTTCTCTCACTAACAACTCTCTAATGGAACATGAAGGAATACACAAACGATACCCTTTGAAAAGAAATCCATCATTAACCACATATGCACCACAAGACCCCTTGGAACACTCCCCTATGATCTTCGTGAACTTCTCATCTTCCTTTTAGTGCACCTTGAGCTGCTTTAGTCCAAGTAAACTTTCCTTGCTTAATACATTCAGTCATAGGTGCTACTACACTACTAAAGTTGCGCACAAATCTTCAATAAAAAAAAGCCAAACCATGAAAAGAACGTACCTCCGAAATTATTTTTGGAATAGGCCAACTCTTGATTGCTTCCACTTTCGAAGGATCAACTGAAACGTCATCTTTAGAGATAATGTAGCCCAAGAATGTAACACCAGGAACTAGAAAATATCACTTCTCTAGCTTCCCATAGAGTTTTTTTTTTGCGAAACACCTCAAAAACCTCCCTAAGGTGTGTAAGATGCTCTACTACACTTCGGCTATAAACAAGAATGTCATCGAGATATACCACCTCACATCTGCCTAATAAGGGTTTCAACACCTCATTCATCAATCTCATAAAGGTGCTAGGTGCATTAGTAAGCCCAAATGGCATGACAAGCCACTCATACAACCCCATCTTAGTCTTGAAAGCGGTTTTCCACTCGTCATCCTCTATCATTCGGATTTGATGGTAGCCACTCCTCAAATCAATCTTGGAGAACACTGTAGAACCATGCAACTCATCCAATAAGTCATCTAATGTAGGAATCGGGAACCTATATTTCACAGTGATGTTGTTGACAACCCTACTATCAATGCACATACGCCAAGTACCATCTTTCTTAGGCACCAATAAAGCAAGAACGGCACATGGACTCATGCTCTCTCTTTCATAACCCCTAGACATCAATTCTTCAATTTTCCTTTGCAACTCTTGAGTCTCTTGAGGATTACATCTATAAGCAGCCTTGTTGGGAAGGGATCCCTAGAACTAAGTCTATTTGGTGCTCAAATGCCTCGAATTGGTGGTAACCCTGGAGGAAGATCTTGAGGAAACACATCATGATACTCATCAAGGACCCTCTCTAAATGTTTAAGCATTTGGTACCCTTGCTGCTCCCCCTCTACTTCTCGTGCCACCAACAAATGCACCTCCCCTTCTTCTTCTAACTCCCTCTCAAACTCCTTAGCACTCACCAACAAGGATCCCTTAGACTTGGTAGAAGATGTCAAAGGTTTCAACCTTGTTCTTTTCCCTCCCACCGTGGCTATGCACACATTAGAACGACCATCATATTTAACAAAACGGTCATATTGCCATGGTCTTCCGAACAAGATATGACAAGCATCCATGTTGCATACATCACACAAACTTCGTCTTTAAATTTTCCAATTTCGAATCTGATTAATGCTTGCTTTGTAACCTTAATGTCATTGTCATCACTAAGCCAATTTATAAGGGTGTGGATGGTTAGTTTTAGGCCATTTTAATTTATCAATTAGCGTTGTAGACACCACATTAGCACAAGTATCATTATCAATGATTAAATCACATACCCTTTGTTTCACCAAGCAACGAGTGAAGAAGATCTTGTCTCTTTGAGTCTCGTCCAATGGGGTTGGTTGTGTGTGTAAGGTGTGCCTTATAATCAATTATTTGCCCTCCTTCACAGGCTCTTCCGCAGAATCAGCCGCATAAGCATCCTCTTCCTCCTTGGTTTAATTTTCATCAAATTCCTCTTCTTCGAATCTCCCTTGCCCATTGCATAATCATCCTCTATCTCTTGGATGTCTCTCAAAGTCATGACCCTATTGTTGGAGCAGTCCTTATTTGCCCATAGCCTTTGCATTTGAAGCAAATTCTTCGTTCATCATTGGCTAAAGGCGTGGAAGATTTCCCCTTGTCATCCTTAAACTTGTCAAATTTTGGGACAAATTTCGAACCACTTGCCTCCTCATTCTTCCCTTCTATCTTCTTATCAAAACTCTTGACAAACCGTTTGGAGTAAGAATTCTTCTTTGCCTTTGAATATTTCTCGGCCCTCATGGCTACTTGAACCACCTCCTCAAAACTCCAATATGGTTGAAGATCAACCTTCTTGGCGATTTTCTTATCTAAGCCAGTTATGAACCGGGCTATCTTATGTTCCACTTTCTCCTCTAGATCACATAGCATAGTGATTCTTTCAAATTCAGCCACATATTCCTCAACACTAAGGGATTGTTGTTGAAAAGATTGTAACTTTAAGAACATATCTTGTACAAAATCCGAAGGGAGGAACCTCTTTTTCATCCTAGATTTCAACCGCTCCCATGAACGTAGGCTAGGCTTGCCTTCCTTCCTTCTCTTTGTCCTTAAACTCTCCTACCACAAACTAGCATAACCAGTGAGGTTGAGTACTGCCACCTTAAACCTCTTAGCATCATCATAGTCCTTGTAATCAAAGACTCTCTCCATCCTTTGTATCCACTCTAAAAACTTTCAGGCTTCATACTCCCATTAAATTCGGGCATGTCAAGCCTTAAGCCTCCATCATCATACCTTGGCTGCCTCCTATGCCTCGGGTTGGGTACTTCATCCTCCGAACTTGAGTCATGGTTGGTGTTTCTAGAACTCCTAATAGGACTAGGAGTGTTGCTTCTTCTTCTTACACCTCTACATTGCTCCAATAGCCGCATCATCTCTTCCATGCGTGTTCTTAAGTCCTCCAACTCTCGGTCTCTCCTCAAGTTGTGAGCTTGCTCAAGGTTTAGTCCCCTAGGAACTCTAGTCCCCGTGCCTTCTTCTCCGTCTTCCATAGCAAAATCCAAATAAAACTTGGATTGGAAGCTTTGAACTTGCGCGCCAAACAACTGGATGAACTAGGGTGTTTGATTCAGTTCTTGAATTTTTGATTAACCTTTGAACAATTTTTTTTCACCAATCTTCAACTATGATGGAAGACCTTTGATGAAACTTTGTGAAAAATCAAAAATCTTGGAAAAAAGATTTGATCTTGAAGACTTTCTTGAAGATCAAACTACTCCACCTCACTCGGCAAAAACCGGAAAAAAAGATTATGAACTTTGATGATAAACGTGTAGATGTATGAAGGTATGCTAATGGTTGTGTTTGAGGTTTAATGGTGATGATGGATGGAACCAAAGCTCTTGATACCAGATGATAAGTAATGGGTAAAGTAATGGTGTCACATACCCATTTACACGTGTGAAAATTAATCACTCCCTCCATTATGTTCTCGCAGGGGAGCTTCATTTTACCCAATTCTCCCTCACTGAAACGTTATATCTCCTTCTTCTTCATTTTTTCCCTCTAAAATCCAATATAATCCTCACTCCTCGCTTCGAGACATGATTTACGCTCCCATTTCTTTCATCTTGAATCTATGCAGTAGAAACAATCGTTGAATTTTCGAGAAATTTCTAGTTGTAGAGAACTCCTCGCCGCCCTAATTTCATCGTCAAGCTTTGCCTTGCCCATCACGACACCTTATAGTCTAGTGTTGTCAAAAGTTTGATTTTGAAATACTGCAAAATTCGCCCCTACGACGTCATTTTCCAGTTGAAATCATCTGCGTTCTTCTCAACTTCGTTGAGTACACCCGCGCTCTCTAAGTCGTTGTCAAATAATTATGGGAATCACTCTTCTCCGGCGAGCACAATCTCACTCCGACTGTGCTAGTGAGTCGGGAAGGATGGGCGGAGGTGAAGTTGGTGGGTGGGGGTCAGGTTTTGAGAGGGGGAGGACAGAGAAATAGATCACGTGGTCAAATTTTATTGGCCCCCTCCAATAAAAAAAAGAAGGAAAGAAAGAGATAATAATGATACAAATTTGCTAAAAGATGACACATAAGTAAGAAATAATACTATCATTTTTCTTATAAATAATACATAAAAAGTTGAAAAATTATAATGAAATAGAGAAAATAATACAAGTTTGCTGAATAATGATATAAAGTGAGATTTAATAATATCATTTCTCTTATAAATGATATCAGGTTGTGTAATAATGATTATGTATATTTAGAGTTGAAAAATAATAATAAGAGAAAAAATGATACAAGTTTACTGAATAATGACATACAATTGAGTAGTTATGACACATATATGAGTAATGATGATATTGTATATAGCGAGTTGACAAATAATAATAACATTAGGGAAAATGATACAAAGTTTGCTAAAAAATGACATTAATTCTCTTATAAATGATATTAGTTTATGTAATAATGATAAAGTATATAAAAAGTTTAAAAACAATAATGAAGTAGGGAAAATGATACAAATTTGCTGAAAATGACATAAAAGTGAGTAAAAATGATATCGATCACTTATTTTATAAATGAGATTAGTTTGTGTAATAACGATAAAGTACATAAAAAATTGAAAGATAACAATGTAATAGGGAAAAATAATACAAGTTCGGTGAAAAATAACATAAAAATGAACAAAAATGATATTGTTTATGTTATAAATGATATTAGTTTGTGTAGTACTGATAAAGTATATAGAGAGTAATAATGAAAATAGGGAAAATGATACAAGTTTATTAAAATGACATAAAAGTGAGTAATAATGACATTAATTCTCTTATAAATAATATTAGTTTGTGTAGTAATGATAAGGTATATAAAGAGTTGACAAATGACAATGAAATAGGGAAAAATAATACAAGTTTTCTAAAAAAATGATATAAACTGATAAAAGTGAGTAACAATGATATCATTTCTCTTTTGAATGATATTCGTTTGTGTAATAATGATAAGCTACATATAATGATTTTAAAACTAATAATGAAATAAGGGAAAATGTTTGTTAAAAAAGACATAAAAGTGAGTAATATGACATTAATTTTCTTATAAATGATATTAGTTTGTGTAGTAATGAACCCTTGTTGTGGATAAATATTTTTTTAATAAAGATTTTTGAAAAGAAATAAAAATAACGAAGCTGTCATGTATAGTGGAGCGCGCGCCCCGCCAAAGGCATGTTCCGCTTCGGAGAGCAAGTTTCATTTCGTCATATGGTTTTCCGTTTTGCGCTTTAATCATATGATTTCTGTTTAAAAACATAATTTTCCCGTAAGTCGTAATCAATAACTACAACCATCGACTTCAATAAAATAATTTGTTGTAGAATCGTGCTTGTCATTAGTAATTTGACAAGTTTTCATTAATTGTTTTAAATTAGTTTTTCGAAAAACGGAAAAACGAGTCGTGATTAGGCGCCGAAAGTTTACTCGTCTCTCAAAACTGGTGGGAATCAGTTTTCTTGGTGATCAAGTCATTACCCACTAGTCACTTTTGTTTGTCCATTGGATAAAGAATAAGAATATATTCTTTAACCACCAATCACATTCTTTTATCCATTGGTTAAGGAATAAGAATCATGAAAAGGAACAAGAATCGGAATAAAATCCAAGGTGTAAGAGCCAAAAGATCCGATTTTCTTCGGCAAATCCTGGCCGTGTGCCGAGCGCACGCTCGTGCGTCCATCGCAAGCTAATGCGCTCCGCGTTGTTACCCAGTCAGCTTGCTTTCACGTTTTTCAATGTACTTTCACATTTTAGGATATACTCCCTCTGTTTTTATCATTCTCATTTCCTGTGCACGTCTTCCAATGCACATCTTTGAACTTAAATATCTTTCATTATATTTTAATAAATTATAACGATTGAATATTAATAAAGTACTAATTGAGACGAATCAAACAAGACCTCACAAGACTATATTTTTTCTTATAAATTGAGAAAAATTGAGAAGATTCTCTTTAAGTATGAATAGAGTCAAGATTCCAAGTGAGAAAGATATAAAAAAGAGGAAGTATTTAGGAAGAGAATATTGACCGAAAATCTGATTTTGCTTCATTAAAAATCAAAATCAAATCTAAAAAGAATAAGAATATTTGGATTTCTAATAAATTTGATGATGTGGGAAGATTTGATGATGTAATTAGGATGGTAAAAATCAGATTTTTTGGGTGAAAATTTTGATTTTCTACCTCCTTCAAACCCGAATTTCCCACTTCATTTCCAATTAATACCCCCTTTATTTTCATTTCAACACACAACTTCAATACTACTCAACACAATTTCAATCCCACACAAAACACTTCATTCTCCATAAATCCTTCCACTAAAAGCCTCATTCAAGAGAAACAAAAGAAAGCAAAAGTTAAAATTAGAAAAGTATTTAGTAAGTAAGAAGTTCATCAAAGAAAAATCTCAAAGAAAAACACAAAAAAGGGTTTTAGTATGTAATTACATGAATTTAGAAACTCACTTAGAAATTAAGAAAAATAAAAAAAAGTAGATGCCTTTGCAAAGGAAGTGCATCATTGAATTAGCAAGGTAAAATTAAGTTCTTGTTATATTTTTAATTATCTTCTTAATCACATACTAAACCTTTGTTCTTTTGGACTGAACTGAACTGAATTGAACTGAATTTGTCTAAACTGAACTTAACTTAACTTAACTTAACTGAAATGAACTGAACATAACTGAAATGAACTGAACTGAATTAAATTTGTCTGAACTGAACTGAACTGAAATGAATTTTTATTAATTTAGTCCAAAAGAACAGAGCCTAACTTTCTCTTTGTTTTTTCTTATCAATTATTTAATTTTCGGAGTGATTTGGGTATATGGAAGTCATATAGGTTCCCAACCTTTAATCATCCCACCTAGAATAGTCAACTCTAATGGGGAGACTCTTAGGAAATATGTGTTTGTGTAATTTTTCTTAACTAAGTTGTTGTTAATCACCAAAAGCATATTTCATAAAAAGTTTAAGTAGAATTGTGCTCAAACATCTCCATGAAAAAGAAAATGTGATGCTGTAATTATGGTCAGTTCCAGTTTCGTACTTAATCTCATTTTTTGTCTGTATTGTTAAATAGTTTATAGGATGTAATACTTTTCCTATCAATATAAAGATGTTTTCAGCAAATGGGCTTCGGAATTTCGAAAAAACTAATTTTGTACAGTTAATTCAAATTCATACACAATTATAGTAAAAACTGATCTTATCCAGAACCATATGAGCTTGTTCTTTCAATAAAGTTCAAATTAAACTCATTTAGCTAAAAATAAAAATAGTAACATTGACGTAGACATCAGTAGCTTAATAACAACTAAAAATGGTGTTCATATGAATTTTTTACAATTTTATCTCATTTTTACAAAAGCGTTCATGCAAATCACCAAATTCTAGAATACAGATTTTCTTTAGTTAAGGAAATAAATAAATAAGGGTCTTAAAGATGTTCAATTTAAGTGAACATTTCAAGTCTAGTCCTTATTAGTTACTAGAATGCTCATACCAAAATTCACTTGAAACTAAGTTAATTAAGTTGGATTTCAAGAACAAATTGGATAAAGGTTATGTTTTGACCAATTTTAGTACAAAATTCACCATAATTCGATCTATCACTAAAAGCATGTCAAATTTTGACACCATATAAAAAAACTCACTGACCTATCCATAGGCATATCACATGTGCAATTTTACACTTTGTACAGAAAGTTACGAATTTTGGAAGTCAGTAAAAGAACAAAAGTGTAATCTGAAAAGTTGAAATAAAGTGATTAACTCATTTTTCATAAAAAAAAATATTTCTTTTCATACGAAAATGATAATTAAAAATTTATTAAAATTTAAGTTCCTCTTAAAATGACTCATTTTTATTATGTAAAAATCTTCATAAAAAATCAAATTAAGAGGTTAATTAATCTCTAATTTTCATAAGTTTTAAATAAACATGAATTCCAAAGCCCATTCAAGAAGATGAAGATCAAGGAGCATATGGTGAAGATCAAGATTGAAGACTTGTATAGATCATAGAATTTGTATATTTTTGTTGTAATAATAGTTCTTTGTAAATAGTTATTACATGACTCATTAGTTAAAAAAATATGGAGATTTTTATGCATAATTTTCATAAATAATTTAACAATTCTTTTGGAATAAAATGAGCAACCAATGTTGTAAATATTGCATGTTGAGCCCAATATATCATAGTATATGAATTAAATGACCCAATCTCAATTAAGAAGAAGAATTGCAAATCTAACTAGTTAAATTGTATGATGATCCATCGTACAATTTTAAAATTGTTCCCCATCTTCAAATGGAACAATTATATAATTTGACATAATTAGATAGGTAATTATGATCTCCTAATTGATTTTAGGCCGTTTCACGTGTCTCACTTAAAATGTTTAAGTTTCGTTAAACCAAACACAATCTTCAAATTGCATCTCAAATTGATCTATTTGCTGACAATGACTTAATAATCTTCAAATAAGATTATTTATAATCCATCCAAAAGCCTTCAATTAGGAACGAAGCAAATTACTTTTTCTAAGGCCTCTTAAAAATCATAAACGTGTTCACTAATTTGGGTGATTACTTAAATCTTTTGTTAATCACTAATTAGGGTGATAACTTAATCTTTTCATTTAATCACTAATTAAGGTGATAATATTAAACCTTGGTTAATCACTAATTAAGGTGATTATCTTAACCTTCATTTAGTCATCACTAATCAAGGTGATTATCGTAATCTTCAAGTTTAATCACTAATTAAGGTTATTATCTTGACCTTCCTTTTTAATCACTAAGTAGGATGATTATCTTAACCTCCATTCTTAATCACTCATTAGGTGATTATCTTGACCCTCATTTTCATCACTAATTAAGGTGATTATCTTTACCTTCATTTCTAATCACCAATTAGGGTGATTATTTTAATCCAATTTCAATCACTAATTCGAGCGATTACCTCATTCTAGTAGACTTATCTAATTGTAAAAGTGAGTTATTCATAATCTATTTTCCTTTTTTTCCTTTTCATCCCCAATGAAATTGACCATTTAAGGTGAGACATAAGATCGAAATACGATGGTTTTGTTCCATGAGTGGATTCCAATCCCGTAATGATTGGTACGTAGTGCAACTTCAGTGCTCAAAGCTACCATGTATGAATGATATATTGGCCCGCTTAAAAAATGATTGATGCGTATATGTGCAAATTATGTGATTTTATTTCTTTTGATTAGCCATGACTACTTGAAATGGAAAATAATGCAATTTGTAAGAGCCCGTTCTGTAGAACGGAAAAGGAGACGAGTTATAGACGTTCACACCTCTTAACCTAAACTCGAACCTATCTCATGGTTTGAAAGACCAATTTTCAAAAAGCCTTATCCATATAAAGTCATCATCATTTTAAAGGATATTTCTTTAAATTGATTTTAAAACGATTTATTAAATAAATCTGTCCCTATTCAGGTATTAATAGGGTGGCGACTTCAAAATTTTCTAAAAATAGTCCAATGAGATACTTTTGTGGGATTCAGACCATTAATAAAGACAGTAAAAAATCGGGTACCACAGGCTGGCGACTTAACTGGGATACACTTCCACTTGAAGTAAGAGGTTTAAAACTGAACAATGCGTTATTTTGCATATGTATAAATAATAATAAAAGTTAATCATGGCTATTCACAATTTTTTTTTGTATACATGCTTATGTGAAAATTATGTGTGCTTGGTACTTTATCGATCCATACACGTGCACTCTTTTTAACCATTTTCTTATTTGGTATGATACCTATGTCTACTGGCAAGGGTCAGAATTTCAGAATAACAAATTAATAAATTAAGGGCGTAAAACTTGCATCCGCGAGCTATTGCGATCGGATCTGTCAGGAGCATCCACCCTCGATGGCCACAATGGAAGTGACTCGAGGCCACTTTAACTTAATCTCTCCTTAAATGAATCACCTTTTAGTTGACTTATAGGACACAAGGATCAATGCACTAATGTCCTTTATTTATTTCAGCTATTGAATAATGTGAAATATTTTCAAAAATTTCTCAGTCCGTTTTCAGCCACTCACTATTTCAGTAATCATTAACCGTAGTTGAATTACTGTCCAAATGATTATTGAAAAATTAAAGCATATCTTGTTTACTTATCATAAGTGTCATAAAAAAAAATCTGCTAACGCATTTCCAAAAAAAATCTCATATCTACTTCACAATTCTTTTTGTTCAAATTTGTTTTTCAAAAAAATTGTTAAAAAAAATCCTATTTTGAAAATGTAATCCCAAAACAAACAAAATAAAAAAAAAATGAAAAATGAAAATAGTCATAATCACGAGTTTAAAACTTGTCATGTTTAGAAACTATAACGTAATTAAAACGAATGGTTTATAACATGAGAAGTGTAGTCGTAAAAAAACAAATTGATTAAAAAAAAGGGGTAAAAAAAATTGTGTCATATCAAAATGGAAAATTATTTTTTTTAAAAAGGGAAAAATTCTTCCATTTCCTGCTAAGAACATACAAGAATTCAGTATTCTGTTCCTAATATTGTTAATACTTACATTTTAGGTACTTCACATAGGCGTCTTCAGATGGGAGAATATATGGCCTGACGCCCAGAAACTGAATTCCATAAAGTTTGGGAAGTACCCGAGTTAGCTATTGCTTTCATGTTGTACTTTGTAGGTAGAGCTACGTGCGGCTTGATCCTCTAAACTAAAAACAATGTTGTATGCATCTATTTTTGTTTTCTTTACTCTGTAAATGTACTAAAAAGGGTATGTAGGTAACTCATTTTTTGTGCAGCTGCAAAAAATATACGAATTCCATTTTCAATATATCATAATTACGTTGGGCCTGATTCTCCATTAAAAAAAATGCACAAGAAAATTTCTTCCCCAAATCCCAAATCAACCTATGGAGATACGTAGGCAACCTTCGGTTTCGGCCCCTTTGTATTTAATGTTTTCCTTTATGGTTTCAGCACTTAAAGGCAATCAACACATGCGAATAACCACAAGGAAGAATGATATCCGGGACATTATAAGTTACTCAAATGAGGACACATGCCTCGTTATATATTTTTCTCTTATTTTCGTAGCAGCAGGAAACGGAAGGATACTACCAAATTGATTTTGAAAAATATTTTTGCCCTATCCCGAAAAATAAAAGTCTAAAAAATGAAAGTCTTAAAAAAATAAAAAGGTCTATGTATAAAAAAAGAAAAACGAGTCAAAGAAATTCAATTAAAAGTCCAAAATGAAATGGTAGAGTCAAGCTAAGATTTTACACCTTTTAAAAAATGATAACTGAAAATTGGGGTTAAAACTTTTCTCAAAGAGATAATTTCTTTCATTCCCTACAAAAGAAAATAATTATAATAAAAAAAGAAGAGACAAAGCCTGGATAAATTCTGGTGCTAACTTTTCTTCTTGTTTCACAAAAACTCTACCTGAGCCCGCTCAGGATCTAGGCTGATTCGTCGAAGTTCTGACTATAGTGAACGTTCCCTTTCAGTGATACTGTCATCCTTGTCTACACCAGTTGTGTTCTCTGCTACACGTATCAGCAATATGTCTGAAGTTCCAAACAACCAACAACCACATAACTCTACCCCTCCACCTAATTCAATGGCTGAACTTCGAGGACTTGTTCAGGCCATGCTTGACCGACAAGATAATATTGAGCAGACAATTCTGAGCATAATGCGCCAAAGCGCCCATGATAGGCTGTCGTACACCTGTCAAAAATAATTCTTGCAAAACCTTCTAACGATGTAGTAGGGTAAGTAGGGTCGAATACACAGAGTGATGATTATTTTAATCTATCTTCTAAAATATGGGAAAAGTAAACAAGATTGGAAATATGAGAATTAAGGTTAGAAGCTAATAAATAAGAAAAATAAAACTAAAAAGATCTAGGGTAATGATTCCCCATGTTCATAATCATAATTATCTATCAAGATATCATAAATAGTTCAATGAATCAAATACTACCTCCTTATTTTTTTAGTTGCACCATTTGCCTTTTTGGCACTATTCATCAACCAACTTTGTTAAGTTATCTCACACCATTATATAAGAAAAAAACATTGTCAAGTGGGGTCTTGTTAGATTCGTCTCAATGCGATGATTCCAAATATCAAATTTTTACACCCAATATGAGATATTAACGTTCAAATAAGCGTCTCGGCAAATGTGAAAAAGCAAATGGTGCAACTAAAAAAATACAGAGGTAGTATATAGTGCACAAGTTAATCCTACGGTCGGGTCTTAACGCTCTCAAATTAACATATGTAGTACGGTCGCTAACATAATCAGATTATTAGCAAATGTCTGAAAGTTGATATTTCAATTCCAACTCTTATTAGCAATATTTAATCAAACAATTGATCAGGTTGCAAGATTAACAATAAAAACACTAATCAACTAGAGATATCAATGACTAATGAAATCATCAATAACATCAATCAATATTCATAGCATATAAACATGGATTCCCAAACCCTAGAAATAAAAACTATTCAATCATGAAACAAATAATAAAATCTAAATCTACAAAGGAAAACATAATCAAGAAGAAATCAATGGAAGAAAATCATTGAACTCATGAATTAATGAAGAACATGAAAAACTAGGGTTTGCAACTAAAGCTAGAGAGAAAAAGAAGAAGAAAACTAAACCAAACCTAAAAATAAAAAATAACGTAATAGAGAGAAGAGAGGAGAGAGTTTTTCCTAATCTAAATAATACTACGTAACCTAATAAGACTAGGAAAGTAAGTTACAAGATAAGGAAAGTCGAAATATTCATTAAATGGGCGGAATTACTAATCCGCGCGTACGGTAACAAATTCCAGCAGAAACAGTGCAAACTTCCGAAAGGCATAACTCCTTGACTAGAAGTCTCCTCGGGGCATGACACATATCGTTGGAAATCTCTTTAAGTCTAATTTCCAAATATGCTGGAATTATTAAATTATCAGAAACACATCAAAAGTTATGGTTAGAAGAGTAGATGTGACTCCTTTTCCACATTTCTTCGAATGATTTTCCACTTTGATTTCGCTCAAACTCGTACTATGACATATCCAAACGATCCTTATCGTTGTAGCTTCCTTCCAAATGCTCCTAATTCTCAAGCTTAGCTAATCATACTCCAAATACGTTCTCAATACCTGAAATTCATCAAAAACACAAAAACATACCGAATAGGAGTAGAATAGCATAACTTAAGAGTACGATGCAATAATGAACCTAATAATGAATCTAAATGCTCTAAAATGCAACCTAAATGAGCCGAAAAACTATATACTTCCTTTATTCCGAATTAAATGCAACAAATCCACTTTTAAGCATGCCTATGCATTATTTTGACCAGAAATATCTATAATTACATATAAGTAAAAATTATAAAAATTACATGTTATGAAAGTACGTCACGAGACGAATCTAACAAGATCCCACTTGACAATGTTGTCATTATGTATAAATCACAAATCTTAGTCAAAGCAAAAAAGTGTGAATAGTGAAAAAGTAGAATTGTTACATTTGATTCGACACGGAGGAAGTATAAAATATTTTTGAAAAATAGTTAATATAATAAACCTACCAAATTGATTTTGAAAAATATTTTTATCCTATCCCGAAAAATACAAGCCTAAAAAATGAAAGTCAAAGAAATTCAATTAAAAGTCAAAAATGAAATGGTAGAGTCAAGATTTTACACCTTTTAATAAATGATAACTGAAAATTGGGGTTAAAAGTTTTCTCAAAGAGATCATTTCTTTCATTCCCTACAAAAGAAAATAATAATAAAAAAAGAAAAAAAAAGAAGAGACAAAGTATGGATAAATTATGGTGCTAACTTTTCTTCTCGTTTCACAGGAACTCTACCTGAGCCCGCCTCAGGATCTAGGTTGATTCGCCGAAGTTTTCCCTTTCTGTGATACTATCATCCTTGTCTACACCAGCTGTGTTCTCTGCTGCAGGTCTTAGCAATATGTCTGAAGTTCCAAACAACCAACAACCACAGAACTCTACCCCTCCACCTAGTCCAATGGCTAAGCTCCGAGGATTTGTTCAGGCCATGCTTGACCGACAGGATAATATTGAGCAGACAGTTCTGAGCATAATGCGCCAAAGTGCCAACTACTACAAAATAGGGCTATCGCAACGGCCTAAATGTGTTCGCAAAGATCCATTAAATGTTGCCATAAACCTATAACAACAGTTTATAACAACTGTTGCCATAATTATCATTACCAACGCTTTTCTTAGGCAACGATTTTTAACTTTTGCCAACAGTTTTATTATATCTAAGGCGACAATTATTAATTTTTGGTAACAATTATTTAGGATTTTCAAGAAACATTTTCAGTGTTTAGGCTCACACTTCTATTATCTATAGCAGCTTTATCAACAATCTATGGCAACCTTTATTGATCTAATATCGCAACACTTTTGTAGTCTATATCAACATTTCTTGATACAGCTATTGCGACACTTTTACATGAGTCTATAGCAACATTTCTTACTACACTATTGCCACATTTTTATGTGAGTCTGTAGCAACATTTCTTGACACAACTATTGCGGCACTTTTATGTGATTCTATAGTAACGTTTCTTGATACAACTATTGCGACACTTTAATGTGAGCTTATAGCAACAGTCTCATACGCGTTTATTTTGTAGTTCAATACAATGAAAATATTATACCAAAATATCCAACTTCTGCAAAAAGAAAACATTTATTTCAAATTAAGTTTTACTTGTTAAAATAAAATATCCATAACAATCATTCTAATAACAAAAACCATTATTATAATATTAATAAATCAATTCAAAAAACTAATGAATCTCCAAAAACAACTATTAGTTGAAGCAATCTAGAACCTATCTAGTATTCAATTTATTTGTCCAAAATCAGTCCAAAAGAACTTCAATCTATGCCCTTCCTGCCATCCTTTTATCTACCAATCTCCTTCTATCTACTATCCTGTAAATAGAAAAATAATCGTCAATATAATAGGAAACTTAATGCATGTAATTAAAATGAAATAATATGATCAATCCAACAAAACAACAGCTAAAAACCACACAACACAACTGCACAGGAAGAAAAACCTGCACCCCCTGAATAAAACAAAATAATTCCAACGAGCAAAAAACTTGCTGCAATCCTGTAAATCAGCAGATTAAAACCACACAACACAGTTGCACAAGACGAAACCAAAACGAGCAGCACAACTTCCATTGCAGGATTGTAGCAGGCTGACAACTAGAACAAACAACATCGGTAGATCAGACCCTTGCAGAACTGAACAACTACTAGTAGATCAGAATCTGAACAGCTACTAGCATATCAGAATCTGCTAACTAGAACTGAACACCACCCTTGCAGAACTGAACAAATCTACTAACTGGAAACACACAACAGACTCGCAACCAAAACAAACAACTCTAGCTATTTTCTTGACTGGGAAAAATTGACAAGTTGACAACAATAATCCTAATTATGGTCGCTGTTTTAAAGGATAGGAATATGTTAATCAACGACAAAAATCATAACTTTATAAGACGGAAGATAAAGGTTAGATTTTAATTAGAAGCCCAAACTAAATATTCATTTGATACTTGTATATCTTTCAATTGTTGATAGTTGACACCCTCACGCATTTTGACATTTTGTTACTGGTACAGATTCAACTGAGTAACAACCAAATGACTTCAGTGAGGGGAAAAGCACAACTACTTCTACTTCTTCCATGTTAGATCCACTTTCAACCCCACTCAACTTTCATCCTTCCTCCTTTATCCAAATGGGAAAAGAAGGAAAATGGAAGAGAAGAGTGGAAAGAATGAAGCAAGATCCATGTATGCCCCACATTCTTCCTCAAGCAATATCTTCTACATGAGGCAGGGAATTACAATCATATTTGACATAACATTCTTCCTCAAGCAGTTTAGATGTTTCATAACAATCTTTGATAATTAACCAAACCACAAGATTTCACAAGTAACTATAATCACTTGACATAAAACTTCTATAAATAAGTATTCCAAAACCAATACATGTATGCTTTTATATTCGATCCAGTTCCAATCATAAGCCTATGTACCACAACAACTAATAAATAATCATATTTGACATAACACCAATAACAATGATTAAAGGTCTTTCGATTAGAATTAACTAACGAGAGTTACTAAACTAGTTCCAACAACACATACTTTTGTATAAAAATAGTTCATACTCTATACTTCATGATAATAATAGTTATCAAGCACCAACAACAATTACGATAGGTCTCTCTCTTAGAATTAACTAAGGAGAGTTAGCTTAAACTCCACACTTCATATCCATTAATCAACCCTTGATTAATGAGAGCAATTAACTGTGGTTCATACTATACCATTAGTTGAATTCCAAATAACAGAATTGATAACAAAACCAATTACAGATCATACTCATATAATGAGAGCAATTAACTGTGGTTCATACTATACCATTAGTTGAATTCCAAATAACATAATTGATAACAAAACCAATTACAGATCATACTCATAATCAGATAAAGCGGGTCTACCCCATTCCAATTAGATTACGCAACCATATAATCGAGGCTACATTAATGTAATTCACGAACTTGTACATAAGTAATCTCAAGTATTAACTTAGCTTACTGAATACCAATTAAATAATATAACTTTATTATGTTACTCCATTTATAGTCATTCAACTGAAATCCTTTATTGAACATATCCTCAATAATCTAATCCATAGTTAGGTAGACTACCTCCAACAGTCTCCATATTATTAATAATAATTAGTTGAACCTTTCTCCAACTTCATGTGAGGTTATTAATTAGGTTGATAAACTTAAACAGTCCACTCAAACTATTCTTCCTTATAACATCATATGACAACTCTAGTCAAATTGTACACTCCTTTTAGAAACTAATTACTCATGAATATACCTCATTATAGACTTTCATCTAGTTAATCATCTTATTAGAGTTATACTCAACCAATTTTAGAAAACCATTGTAGTTATAATTAGAACATTACAATAAGGCAACCAAGTTAATTCACATATAATAACAAGCTTGACGACTGCCAATTCATAATTATAGTTCTTACTATATTATGAATATGTCACATCTCCAAAACTCCATAAACTACCAATAACAACACTTATCATTTCTTATATTAGCATTTGTCTTAAAAACAAGAAAACTAAGTTTATATTATGTTCACAATAGCTATACCAATACACAATTTGACTGTAAACTCATATCATAATTCAACATAGCAAGTCTAACTTAATTCTAATATGATTAACACCTAACAATATAATTAAGATCTTTTTAAAGTAATTAACAACCCATATCCACTTAGTAAACTCACATATTAACTTATTTTAGTGAACGTTAAACACTAATCCAGCTTAACTATATATATTGATTTATTTAGGAACAATCTGTTATTACGTTAACTAAAGTCAATTTCCAATTAGAATAACAATAATCTAATTTATGAATGATTAGACCACATCATACTCAATTATAATCTCCAAGACAAATTGAACTTTATCTAATCTCAACCTTAGCTGGAACCCCATTATCTAATCACTTTGACAATTACCTCCATAACAATAATTATCAATTGCTAGCCATCCTCACTAAATTTCGGACAAGGAAATAAATGCAATGTAGTACCTTTCTTAATACAACCTACTAAACTAATTGAACTAAATCCCACAAACAGAAACTAATGAAACTGATTCTACAACTCCTAAACTTAACTTCACATCAACTCCAATACCAATTTTTATAACCGACATTTACAAACTAAGAGATTTAACTAAATTTGGAAAATGAAGTCCAATTTATTAACTGATTCCATTGTAATTCAACAAAATAAAACTATAAAATGAATTATTAAGGTAATGAACAGTAAAAACGAAACACATAATTGAGACATATGAATCAGTTCAATAGTTTGTAAAGCATGTTAGCAATCCATGTAACCTCACTAATAAAAACTAAGTAAAGCAAGAAATTATGTTTGATATTGTACAATTAACAAAAAACCACCAACAAAGAACAAACAACCAACTGAATACTCACTTAACTTCCATAGAGATTGAACAAGGAAAATTAGATGCAGCTCAAAGGGGAACAAAATACATCTCACAACACAAGAGGGAAAGTACCTTTGGTACTTCGCCGCAAACACCAACACACAACCACAAGAATGCCAGTAGCACCGCGCGACAAGCATGAGCAGCAGCAGCGCAACAGAGGGGAGGGAGCACCAGAAAAGGGGGAAGAGTGGGAATAGCAGCAACAACACAACGGCTTGGTGGCACGCGGGTTTGGCTGCACCACCAACTAGCAGCAGCGCCAGCACGCGGCAGCAGCAGCCGCACAACAAGAGCGACAAAGGGGGGGAACAGGGGAATACCAACACCCAAAATTACGGCGGTGAGGAGGGAGAAGCTCCGGTGGGAAGAGTGAAGTGCCGGTGAGGGTGTTGGGAGTTGGAGGAAGCAGGGAGGTGAGAAGGGAGAGAGAAGAATCACGGCGGCTTGAGGGACTCAGGGAGAGAGAAAGAAGTGGGTGAAGGTTTGATGGGTAAAGAGGAAAGATCGAGAGTGTTTGAGAAGGGGGGTGGAGGTTTTAGTTCATCTAACCGATATAAAAGAAACAAAGGGGGTTTGGATTATCTAAAGTGAACCGATAAAGGGGAAAAAACAAAGATGGGAACTTGCTTTATTATCCCATTTGGCTAAATACAACTCAACAAATTATAAATAACTAAAACCCAAATTAATTTTAATGATAATAATAACTTCATGAAATTAAATAAATAAATATATTACAAGCACGACCCAAATAAAATAAGAATATCTTAAACATAATCAACTTAATAAATATAATTTGCATTTAATAAATGCTTTTAAAAATAAGCCTGTTACACCTGATAGCCAAGTCGGAAACGCCAATCTACAATCGCCTGATGCTTCAAGAAACGATGATGAAAGATCAAAGACAACGACAAGGAGGGTGAAAGAGAACATGTACATAGAGGTAGGAAGAAAGTGCCTCAAAGGATCTTGGGTGAACAAAATCGTGAAAAAAAATTAGGGAGGGAAACCAAAAAAAAGTGTTGTATTGAATTCTTTTAATAAACCTATTTTTTATTTTTTATTTTTAACTTGTTCTAGATGCTTGACAAAAAACCTTTGTAATATCTCATCAAAGTATTAAGAGACTAAAAACTGTTGCAATAAAATAGTCATAATATAACTGTTGCAAAAAATTTTCTATAGCAACGTTTTTCAAAGTCAATGTGTACTCAAATGAATAATTATTTAACTGTTGCAATAGATATGATATAGCAACACCAGTAAAACTGTTGCATAAGAGGGCGTTGTTATAGCCCTATTTTGTAGTAGTATGCAGATGCCTCCTCATCCTCCTCCTCCTCCTCCTCCGGAGTTAGACTGGCTTGACCTTTTCACCTTGAGCCTATGAACAATGAGAGAGAAATTCCCACAAAGCTTGAGGAAGAAATAGTTAAGCTCAAAGAAGTTTTAAAAGGCATGACAAAGGCTGAACTATGGATGGATTACCTCATGTTTTGAAGATGCCTAATCTGACAAAGTTTGATGGGACTGGTGGCCTAACCAATTTCCTGAAGATGGATGTAGGGGCAATGAGTACCTGGGGAGTGGACGAATCTTTGATGGCTTAGTTATTCCAACAGTTTTAGATGGTGCTGAAGCACATTGGTTCCGCAATCTTGAGAACACAAAGAAATCCACTTGGGCTAATATATTCAGAGAATTCTCAAACCAGCATAAGTATAATCAAGAAATTGAGGTTACTAGAAGGGATCTGGAGACCACCTCTCAGAATCCTAATGAGACATTTTCTTCATTCATCACTCATTGGAGAAACAAAGCCTCCAAAATGATGAGTAGGCCTAATGAGGAGGAACAACTGCAAATGGTGGTGAAGAATCTTCTTACTATCTATCAGAAGCATATGGCATACCAATATTTCCCGACCTTCGAAGCTTTCATTGCTACGGGAGCTCTAGTTGAGGATGCTGTAAAAAGGGGAGACATCAAGAAGGATATAATGCAAAGTTTGGAAATAATAAAAGAGCTCCAAACAATGATTCAGCAGCTCCTAAAACAACTAATATGATCCATGCTATTGGTGCATCCTCAGCATTCCAGTTGCGACCACAAAGGAACTTCACTCCCTTGAACATTACTTATTCCCAAGCTCTCTCCAAGCTAAAAAAGGCCAATCTCATTCTACCATTGAATCCACGCCACCTTCTAGAAATCCTTACCCTGGTAACGACCCTAACCAAAATTGTGAATATCACCAAAGCCCGAGGCATAATACTGAAAACTGCACGACCCTTAAGCATCAGATTCAAGATCTTATGGATGATGGAAAACTCTATTTGGGATGCACTTCCAGTAAACCAAATGACTGATTTCATAAACCTTCATTTGCCATTAATGCCATCTCTTTTGTTTCAGATGGATACGATCTAGTCCATCTAATCTGCAAGACAGTTCCTCAAATGTATGAAATGGCAATAGTTTCAGGTTACAAGTGCCTGATTTATGACTATTCCACTCAAGAAAAAGTCAAAATGATGCCTTATAAACACCCCAATTTCACTCTCAACAAGGATCCATTCTCTAATATGTGTGGAACCTTGGATTATGATGGTGCTTTTTTCATCTTAGAATCTGATGCCGATGAAGATGCTTCTTCAATCTTGACAATTGTAGAGAAAAGCATTGGAGGTTATTTCACCACTCTAAATACTTATCGGTGCCCCATCTGCCTCGATGATCTTAGTGATGAGGAGTACGTGGGTATATCTCATTTAACTAGAGCATATCGCTATTTTAAACCATCTCATTCGGAGGATGAAAATCCTTTGGAGGTATTGAAAAGTAAGGAAAAGGGTGAGGAGCTATGATAGAGGATAGTAATAAAGAGGATGATGCTATCAAGCGCATGAAAGAGGTAAATGCTAATGTTTCCATCTGGCAGTTGTTAATGCATTCCCAGCCTCATCGGGCAGCCGTTTTGAAACATCTCAATGAAGCCTCTGTGAAATCTTCCATAACACCTGACTAGATGGTGGGGCTCATCCACGGTATAGATCGAACTCTCATGTTCACAGACAATGATCTTCTTGAGAATATCAACCACAATAATTTGTTGCATATCACTATACACTGCAATGGACGGGAGATACCTAGAGTATTGAGCTACAATAGCTCCGGGATCAATGTTTAACCTCTACGTGTGCTAACAAGACTCGGGTATTCAAAAGAAGATCTGGTACCATCCAACCAGGTGGTCAGAGCATATGATAATGCCAAAAGAGAAGTATTGAGTTTAATCAGCCTCCTCATTGAATGTGGTCATGAGGCAAGGAAAGTGGAATTCATGGTCATTCAGATTCTGGCGTGTTTCAACCTCCTATTAGGAAGACCGTGGTTGCATGAAAACAGATTAGTAGCCTCTACTCTACATCAAAAAGTAAAGCTTCTCACTGATTAGGGTGTTGTGACTATTTCTGGTGATCCATAAATTATGACTGTCTCCAACAACGGGAAGTATGTGCTCCATCTGAACGAAGTAGAAGGCATTAGGTTGGACGGTTAAAAACTCCGCAGTATTCAAATAGGAACCTGAAAAATTCATGGATGAATGTTATCCCAGCAGCCACACGGTATGCAAGTACTGAACAAACAGGGCTAGAGTATGAACATGCACCCCTTGATGAGGAAGAAGTAGGAGCTCCAAGCATCGGTACACATAATACGTATTCTGAAGCACAAGAAGAATCCTGGATTGGCAATCCTCAGAAATGAAAGACAATGATGATAATGAATCGAAGAAGAGATATAGGACTCATGATTTTGACCTGGACTTAATGTGGTATGCCATGTCCGAGAGGTTCACACTGAGTCACTGATTCTCTTTCCAGGATATCAACATGGAGATCAATATCGTGAATCGCCATAGTTCAGGAAATTTGACGAGAATGGTGATCCTTTTGTCCATTTGGTTGGTTTTGTGAATGCATTACACCCATGGGGCATACAAGAGGAAGAGTACCCCATGCTTTTTTATTAAAGTTTAGAAGGAGTAGTTTTGGATTGGTACTATTCTTTGGATTATGTGGATAGAGCAAGTTGCAAAAATTCTAGTCAAGCTTTCGTTAATTAGGCTCTCGAGTATAAACGGACTGATGTCAGGAAGTTGAAGCTAGTCACCTTGCGTCAAAGCGTCTTAGAAACCTTCTGGTACTTTTGTTAGAGATGCACTTATCCGCGCACAGCTTCGTATCCCTATAACTGATCGGGAGTTCATGCTTATATTACTACGGAACCTAAACGATTTATATTATTGTCACATGGTTACCATCAAGTACACCTACCTCAGCCGCATGGAGCAACATGGCTTCGACATCGATGCTCTGAAATTGCAAGAAAAGTGACCCCGGGAAAATCTTGAAACTCCTAATGCCAATCCAAGGGTCTTTGTTACAATGGATGAACCATTGAGTGTGGTGTATAATCGTCTTAGGAACCAAGGTATGATCCAAGCCCCATCATATGTGCACTGCTTACCTCTTCCCGGAGCGGACATGAGTAAGCACTGCAGTTATTGCTGCTAATTTGGGCATGACACTGACCGATGCCATGATCTTTACTAGAAAGTTCAAAACCTGATTGATCGAGGCATCATTAATCCATCCCATAAAGAAGTACTTGCGAGGAAAGTGTCGTCAAATCCTCAACCACAATCCTAAGTTGATATTTTTCGCAAAGTGGTTGAACAAGGTCAGATTCACCCACTTACTCGACGCCCATGGGCAAGTCCTGTAGGATCGAATTCCACAAGTACTGCCATTATCATCAGTTGCATGGTCACAACACAAACCAATGTCATGCTCTCAGCTATTGGATCAAGCAGATCACCAACATATCCTCGTCTACCACAAAGCTAGATAACTGTCTCATGCCAATCTGATGACAGAAAGGGAAAATCTTCAGTAAACATCCTGTAGGGGGCTAGCCCGTCATAATAAAAAAGAAAAATCTTTCAGCTCATTTGTATTAGAGAACTACGTGCAACATGAATCCTCATTATCACGTACACTTGCACTGTAAGATCACTCTACCTATGTAACTCCTGGGGTACTTAGGTAGCTCAATATGAGTACATATGCTTTATTAATTAAAAAACTTTAGTTCTTTTTAATATGACGAACTACGCTGATGTGAATTTTAGTCCGATAAATTCACACGGTTTGCCCTAGAATCTAAGTGACGTTTTTATGTTATTTTTGTAAAGGAAAACTGAAAATAAGAAGTAAGAATAAGGATACTACTCTTGATTCTCGCAAGAATTAGAGGGTCTCTGCCTAATCGCAATTAGAAGATGAATACAAGTCTTAACAAGTATTGGTTTTGGTTAGCAACCGAAATAAGCAACGCTCACAATTATCAAAATGAACTCTACCTCTTTAGGAGGCTATGCACCCTTTATTTATAATAGAAGAAGCAAGAAAACCTTGCTCATAAAGTTCATACATGCCACGGCCAACCTAGATGTAAATAAGGAAAGTTTCCCCTTAATTCAAGGCTAGAATCTAGCTAGAAATTAAGGAAACACAAGCTTAAGGAAAGATGTGCAAATCTTCCCTTACATACACTAAACCACACGGGAGCAAGGACATACCCTTGCACGCCACTTACAACTCATGCTTTAAGGATACTTTCCTAAAATACAACTCATGACAACTAAGACTCACATGAAACTAAGATTCACATGAAACGAAACAAGCTAGGATATTCGGACCTTTATGCAACTAACATAACTAAAAACAACTCAACTACTTTCACTAACATAACAATAAAGACATTTATTTTGGTTACATAATTTAAGAGTAAAGAAAAAGCATGCAACAACCTAAGAAAGCAAATTAAGATAGTTGAACTTGCATCATTCTCCCCCTCTTGAAAAATCGGTCCTCAAGTTTCTTCAAAACATGGAACTAGATCACAAGCATTGAAAGACACGCACACTCCCTTGCCAAGAAGCACTTGGTAAGTATCCCAATTATCATGGTGAACAACTTTGAACGGACCTTCCTCCACGATGCTTGGTCACTTTTGGAGTTATGGTAAAGCTTTTGAGTAGCAAGTGAAAGCCATACATAATCACCAACATTAATAGGAGACTTTTTTCGAATTTGAAGTAGTTGATCTTGTTTCCAAGCTCTCCTTCCCTTCTTGGTCATCTCCCTAGAATCAAAAGATGAGATATAGCATGCATTAAGAGAAGAATATACCTCTTTACTCTTGGTTTCAATTACATTCGAGTACTTTCGAGGTAGGGGCTGCAATCCAAATCGTTTATCTCCAAAAGCCACGGTATAGATGTTTTGTTTGCAATGATGAACATCATCCCTATCCCATTGCCATGGACCCCATAACAACAAGGACCAAACATCCGTAGGTAGTACATTACACCATATAATCTCAAAAGTAACCAAGGCTTGCTTCTTAACAGTATGTCCCCCATCATTATTCACCCAACTTAGCTTATATGGTCTTGGATGATCTCGTTGCTCCAACCCCAAGGTTTCTACCATCTTCTTTGAAGCCACACTCATACAAGAGCCATCATCTGTGATCAAGGAATAAGGTCGTCCCTTCACTAAACATCTAGAGTGAAAAAGGTTCTCTCTTTGTTCTATATGCTTCACTTTCATAGTTGACGCCACATGTAGCATGCGTCTAAGCACCAAGGTGTTGTGGTCAGGGACCGGTTGCACCAAAGGACCACTAAAGTCCGTAGCTTCTATGTCAAGATCATCATCACCATTCTCCACCTCTTCTTCAGCTAGAAGTGAAGTCAAAAGTGCATGTTGTTCGGCTAAGGTAACCAACATCTTGCTAGGACATTGTGATTGAATAAGACCACTTCCTTTGCACCTAAAACACATTTTTTCTTTCATAGCAAGCTGCCCATTGGAAAAAGGTGTAGGTTTTTTCACAAAATCAGATGTAGAAGAATAAGTTGTACCCTTTACTTGACCATCCAAAACACTAAAAGGTTTGGTCTCCTCTTTCTTTGGATGAAAACCCTTGCCTTTTGCCTCTTGTTGCTGCCTTTCAACCTTAATAGCTAATGTGCAAAGCTCATCAAAGGTGTAATATTGCTGCAATTCTACTTGATTAGCAATAGGTTTGTTCAAACCAACTAGAAATTTAGCCGATTTTTGTTCATCAACATCATTGCATTCACACGCCAAACTTAGTCGTTCAAACTCATTAGTATATTATTCTACATTTAGATGATTTTGTTGCAAAGTATTAAGCTTATAGAACAAATCTTATTTATAGGAACGGGGAACAAACCTCTTTCTCATCTTGGCCTTCAAATCTGTCCAAGTTTCAATGGTTGCTTTGTGCTTTATTTCATGTTGAGCTTGAAGACTCTCCAACCAAAGAGAAGCATATTTCGTTAGTTTCAAAGTAGCATAAGAAAATATTTTACCTTCTCCCAAGCCCTTGTGATCAAAGAGTTGGTTCATACGTCGCCTCCAATCAAGAAAAGCATCCGCATCTTGGGTACCATCAAACTCGTGTAAGTCTCCAAGTTTAAGATCATCCTCTCTTCTAGCACCATTGAAGTTTGGGGAATCTCTAGTGGTCTTAGCTTCCACAGAGTTGATTTTGCCATGGAGATGAGCAATCTCCTCATCAAGTTTTGCAAAACCATTCAACACTTTTTTCTCATAGTCTACCATTGTTGTGGCACAATACGTCGAATTGTCTTGATGACTGTGGATTCGTTATAACTCGGATTCACATGAAATTATGACACAAGAAACTATAATATGTCTACTGCCACCACACAAAATGGCAGCCCAATCCAAGCTTTTACGCTCCCTCACGCGTCTCAACAACCACACTGCTCTGATACCAAGTTCATGTGAATTTTAGTCCGAAAAATTCACACGGTTTACCCTAGAATCTAAGTGATGTTTTTATGTTATTTTTGTGAAGGAAAACTGAAAATAAGAAGTAAGAATAAGGATAGTACTCTTGATTCTCGCAAGAATTTGAGGGTCTCTTCCTAATCGCAATTAGAAGATGAATACAAGTCGCAATAAGTATTGGTTTTGGTTAGCAACCGAAATAAGCAACGCTCACAATTATCAAAATCAACTCTACCTCTTCAGGAGGCTAGGCGCGCTTTATTTATAGTAGAAGAAGCAATAAAACCTTGCTCACCAAGATCATACATGCCACGACCAACCTAGATGTAAATAATGAAAGTTTCCCCTTAATTCAAGGCTAGAATCTAGCTAGAACTTAAGGAAACACAAGCTGAAGGAAAGTTGTGCAAATCTTCCCTTAAATACACTAAACCACACGGCAGCAAGGACATACCCTTGCACGACACTTACAACTCATGCTTTAAGGATACTTTCCTAAAATACAACTCATGACAACTAAGACTCACATGAACCGAAACAAGCTAGGATTTTTGCACCTTTATGCAACTAACATAACTGAAAACAACTCAATTACTTTAACTAACATAACAATAAAGACATTTTTTTGGTTACATGTAAAATCTTCACTTTAAGAGTAAAGTAAAACCATGCAACAACCTAAGAAAGCAAATTAAGATAGTTGAACTTGCATCATACGCTGAGTCTGATTCCCCATAAAATGCACATGGAGTAATGAAGATATGTAGACAGCCTTCGGGTTCGACTCAAATATACAAACCATTGAATTTCAGACAATATGATTGCAACTCAAGGTGCAGTTTTCATAGGAACAATTTTGGAATGCTGAATTGAGACATCAATGGGGATACATGCCCTAATTTCTAAATCTTCCATCTTTGTTCAATACTAAAGCATAGTATGAAAGGATGATACAAAAAAACATTAGTTATCAACCCTAATGACACTAAAATTCATTCAAGAGAGTAAAAAAACAACAAAATTATAAAGATGGACCATTCTAATCAAAATATTGTAAAATCGTTTTAGAAAATGGTCCTTATTCAGCGATGCATTCTACAATATGTAGCTTTCTTCTCTTTTCTTTTAATTCTTTTTCTCTACCTTTAGGTCCAAGAAGAAGAAATTTGCCCCTTCTCTAACGATGACCAATTACCATTAGAAAACAAAAATCTTAGCCATATCCACAAATGCAGTCAAAGAGCATGTAGGATTTGCCATGCAACATCTGTCAAAAGGTCTTCACATCATGATGAAAATGGTTTATACTCAAGGAATCGGAGTAAGGCATGACGGTAGGGGTATAAAGCAACCAATCCCCATAGTGGACAAGCAAAATTGATAGGGATTAGAATATGATCTGATTCGGGCAACGCTTCATACAACATCAAAGAGCCTTCTTTTACCCTTAATGGTCAGTTCATCCTGCAAGGAGATACTGAGTTGTATTATGAGTTTCCAGAACCTTGGCTTAGTAGGAAAGAACATAAGATTTTACCAGGATTGGAGATATTCTTCAATGAAGCTAGGAATTTGGACTTAATCAAAAGTTAGTTTGTCCAAGAACAAGGAATAAAAAAGGAAAATGATTGGGTGGATAATCTGGAGCATGACGTCCTTAAGATATTTTTCACTTTTGAGTATCCTGAAGAGGAGGATTTTGATCCAGTAGCTTTGATGATACCTTTTGGTGAAAGCATTGAACATAAGTGGAGTATTGAGTGTCAGGCAAAAGACGGGCCAACTAAGTTTAGAATTTTTTAGGAAACCATCCTCCACAATCGTCTCATGAAACTACTTTTTCACCCCATTCAGATGGGTAACATACTGATAGCTCATCTTCTAGCCAATCTACCTTGCATACCCAATCTTCTAGCTCATCTTCTAGCCAATCTACCTTGCATACCCAATCCATTGTAACTAATATTGGTACATAAAATGCTGTAAAAGAAGTCAAAATAGGTTCATCCCTCTCCCAACTGATGAGTCTATGTTCATTGCATTATTAAAAGAGTATGTAGATGTGTTTGCATGGTCTTATGCTGATATGCCGGGCGTTAAAAGAGAAATTGCGAAACATCGTATTCCGTTATATCCTGAAAGCAAGCCTAAGCAGCAAAAGCTCCGCCGACATAGTGAAAGAAGAAATCTAGAAACAGCCTGATGCCAAATTCATCGAAGCGGTAAAGCATCCGAGCTGGCTCGCCGATATAGTGGTTGTACCTACAAAGGATGGAAGAGTTCGGGTATGCATTGATTTTCGCGATTTGAATGCTGCATCACCAAAAGATTGCTTTCCTCTACCACATATCGATGTCCTCATTGATAGTACGACTGGTCATGCAATGTTTTCCTTCATGGATGGATTTTCAGGGTATAATCAAATACTCATGGCCCAAGAAGACATGATAAAAACGTCTTTCATCACTCCGTGGGGGCACTTTTTGCTACAAAGTTATGCCTTTTGGTCTGAAGAATGCTGGAGCCACATATCAAAGGGCTCCAACCACTATTCATTATGACCTCATCCACGACATTGTGGAATTTTATGTAAATGACATGATCGTGAACAGTGAAGATCGTCAGGGGGCATATTATTACACTAAGGTCATTCTTTGAAAGAATCAGGAATTACAATCTAAGGCTAAATCCTCAAAAATGTGTGTTTGATGTCAATTCAGGAAAATTGTTGGGATTCATTATCAGTCAGGACGACATTAAAGTGGACTCTAAAAAGGTAAAAGCCATTCAAGAGCTACCTCCTCCGAAAACATAAAAAGAAATAAGAGGATTCCTCGGTAGAATTCAATATATTAGTAGGTTCATCTCACAACTCACTATGAGATGTGGACCTATATTTAAGCTGCGTAGAAAAGGGGCATCTCATGAGTAGAATGCAGAAAGTCAGGAAGCTTTTGATTCCATGAATGAGTACCTTTAAAATCCATTTGTTCTAATGCCACCTAGGCCAGTTTAATCCTTGATTTTGTACCTCACTATCACGGAAACTGCAATTGGAGATCTTTTTAGCCAAATATCACGAGGGAACAAAGAAGGAAGTTGCTATATACTATCTCAGCAAGAAATTCCTGGATTATGAGTATACCCCTCTGGAAAAAGCATGTGTCTCTTTGGTTTATGCCACAAAGAAGTTGAAGCATCACCTTCAAGCTCATACCACTTACCTGATCTCAAAGTTATCGTTCTCAAAGATCACCTAAAGTCACACTAAGGCTTCCAAAACCATCAAGTCGAATGCAGGGAAGGTCTTCCAATCAAGTTATAAACACTCTTAGCCACAAATCATGCATGCAACCAAGCTACACTAGATGTAGAAAAGGGAAAAATAAATTTTTTTGTGTGTTTTTGTGTTATATATATATATATATATATATATATATATATATATATATATATATATATATATATATATATACACACATTTTTTTTATGCAATGCAAACCTACCAAAAACAAGCTATACAAGGGTGATTTGGAAGAAACAGGGGTGGGGAAAAAGACCAAGTAGATATAACCAATCACCAATTCGTACCCAAGACCGATAGAACCCCACTAACCACCTAGGACCCCAAACTCCCAAAAGCATAGGCATACATGCAAAGGCCCCCAAGCTTACGCGAAACTCCGCGCTCGGAGTTGCAATAGGAGGGAGGGGGAGGGGGGGTCAAAAAGAGTACCTAATAGTTCCCACCATCACCCCCATTGGGAGGGGGGTTAGAAGGGAAAGACGCACCTGAATACCCGTCGGGGAAGTAAGATGGGTAGTGGGGGTAGGGGCGGAAAGGTGCCTCCTCAAATGGCCCTTCACGAGGGTCAAAGGTAGGAGGGTAGTAGGGGTGGTTAGGGAAGGGTGGCTCATGTTCGGAGCGGACATTGGCGAGATGAGTTCGCCAAGCCACCCTAGACACATGGTCAAGGTCGGTGCGGATACCGTCAAGGGTAGCAGTGACCGCACGATAATTGGCCTCTTGAGTGGCCTGCATCTGGGCTATGGCCGCCATGACGGAGACCATATCATAGGACTGGGAGGAAATAGCTTTGGCCACCTCACTCACGGGAATGTGCTGGTCGGGCCTCGAAACCCTCGGTACCCTCTCCACAGTGATGGATTGAAGGTACGTGATATCAGAGCAATCCTGAGGGTCAATAGGGGTAGGGGGAACCCGCCATCGGTTATCACAGTCAGCGGGTGGGTTCCAAATGAACTCATTGTTCATATAACAATAGGGTGTCCCCCCCACAAGCCAAATGCAACGGGTCGTCATAAAACCACGTAGAAATTTCATTTGATGTAGGGCCGCACCATCCAATGAGTTGGACTGACCAACAGAAGGCACACTTTCTTCTAAGCGGGCCAGGTCCTCGTCCAACTCGAGGTAAGACGCTAGTCGGGTGATCATTCCACCACAAACGATCTCCCCGGATACCGTAGTACCCCCCCGAATTTCTTGCAATTGATTAAGGAAGAGAGCTGCAAAGTTAATTCGGGCTCCATGGTGGGCCCCATCAGTGGCCAACCAGAGAACCAAAAGCTCTTCCTTTCTCAATTGCCCGACTTCTTGCTTAGGAAAGATGGTATAAACCAACATCCTATGAAAGTAGCAGAAAGCGGGATGGATGATCTCAGAAGCTATGGTCGAGTTTGTCCGAAACTGAGTGGTGCCATCAGTAATCTTGGCCCACCACTCTTGCTCATTGTACCCCTCCCACATTGTTCCTAAGGGGGCATCACAAGGGGCACTAGAGTCCATCCCAAATGCGTCACAGACCTAGTCAAAAGACAGTGTTCTGACTTGATTAAAAAGACGAGCTCGGATAGTCTAAAGAGCACCGAACTCCGGCTCCCGACTTATGTTCAACGTACTCAAGAACTCAAGAGTCAGTTGATCATAAGTAGGCTCACAGACGGTAAGGAAGTCCGACAACCCTAGATTAGCTGCCATCTGCCATACTATCAGGTCGATATTAAGGTGACGACAAATACTAGAGTGATAGAACTTTGTGGGACGAAGAGTTCGGGTTGAAAACCGTGTAAAAATCTGACGGTGCGCTGCATTTGGGAATTTGAGAGGGTAGATGGGTGGGGGATTAGAGCTAGAAGAGGGTGCCTGCAAGGAGGACCCTATTTTAGTTCTCTTAGGCCGGGAGGAAGATCCCTCGCCACTTTTTCTTCCCATGGTGGCCTTTTAAAAACAATTGGCAAAAGATTTCCTTTCAAACGGGGGAAGAACAAAGGGTGCGACCTTTTCAATGGCACAATTCAATACTCTGGACAAACAAATCACCACACTAAGAAACACACAAAAAACCTAAAAAGAAAATCTCCCAGCAAACAAATCCCACAATCAATAGCAACGAAGTTGCTAACAATCAAGAACTTGAATCTACTCCAAAATCTCAACCAAACTCACAAAATTATTCAAATCCCACAATCAACATTCCAAACAACATGTTCATCAATATTTTCACAACAAATCACTTCAAGTAGTGCAATGTAGTTCACAAAAATCCCATTGACTATAAGATTTCCACCAAGAACATATAATTACACTAGTTCATGACAACACCAATCACAAATTTGGGCAAAAATTCATGAACAATCCAAAGCTAGAAGAAAAACAAGCATGCAATCAAAAAGAAAACAACTTGTAGTCCAAATAACAAGATTACAAATGAAAAACAAGAGTGTGGGAAGAGATTACCAACCTGGAGATGAAAATCCCTAATTTTGAAACCCTAGAAACCCAATTCTTGCAAAAACCCCCAAATTGATGGACTTGAGTGTTGTAAAGAGGAAGAAGATGAAGTTTCCGGTGAGAAGGTGGCCGAATGTCGCCGGAAAATGGTGTTGGTCGCCGGATCAAGAGAGGATGAAGTGAGAGAAAGTGAGTGAGTGAGGGAGGAGAGAGAATTCCAAAATATGAGAGAAGGAGTTTGGGAGTGCCGAAAAATAAAACACGAAATCGTGTTTTAGAGCCCAGCCGGGTTTGGTTTGGGCGCACCAAACTCCCTGACTTGTCTGTAGCTTTGTGGACGAACTTGTGCGGGCGAACCTTTCAAAATTTTAGAATTTTTTTTGAACGGTGCGGGCGCACCAAACTTACTGCCAAATGAAAGTGCATTTGGTCTGTTTGGTGCGGGCGCACCTCTCAGTGGTGCAGGTGCACCAAACAGACTTCCCGGTAAATTTGTCTTTTAAATTTCGACTTCTCCTATGAATCAAATCCTCTTCAGCTCAATTTAGTTCTCATGGCTAGCTGGTAAAACAAAGATCAAGACTAAAAATAAAAATAGAAAAAAGAAAAGAACAAGAGAAACGGGTTGCTTCCCGTGTAGCGCTTGTTTTAAGTCATTAGCTTAACTAAAAGGATATATTCTTCAAGAGGTGTGCTCGGGTGACCGAAGGATCAAACAACCAACACAACCAATGGCGTGATTATTGTGGTAGGTGCTTCAATATTTGACCGTTCACCAAAAATGGACCATTCTCGCCCAAAATCTCATAGGCTCCATATTGTGTAGTTTTCAACACTTGGAAGGGCCCCGACCACTTGGACTTTAATTTTCCGGGGAAGAGCTTTAGCCTTGAGTTAAATAACAAGACTTTGTCTCCAACCCGGAATTCTCTTTGTTGAATCCGGTGATCGTGCCATTTCTTTGTTTGCTCCTTGTACAATCTCGAACTATCGTGTGCATCAAACCGGAGTTCCTCAAGTTCAACTAGCTTCTCCTTTCGAGCATCTCCCGCCAAATGAAGATCCATGTTAAGATCTTTTATTGCCCACCAAGCTTTGTGCTCGAGCTCAACGGGCAAATGACAAGCTTTGCCATACACGAGGCGGTAGGGAGTGGTACCTATAGGTGTCTTAAAAGCCGTGCGAAGAGCCCAAAGAGCATCATCAAGCTTCAAAGACCAATCCTTCCTTGTCTTATTTACCACTCTCTCAAGGACATTCTTCATTTCTCGATTGGAGACTTCAACTTGGCCTTGGGTTTGAGGATAATAGGGTAGACCGACTTTGTGATTCACCCCATATTTCTTCAAAAGTGCCTCTAATTACTTCTTGGCGAAGTGTGAACCGCCATAACTTATCAATACCCGGGGCACTCCAAACCTTGGGAAGATGATCTTCTTAAGATGTTTGGTTACAACCTTGTGGTCATTGGTGGGGGAGGCGATGGCTTCAAACCACTTAGTTACGTAATCAACAGCAACAAGGATGTACACGTTGCCCAAGGAAGGGACCAAAGGACCCATGAAGTCAACTCCCCACACATCAAAGGGCTCAACCTCGAGAATGTTTTGTTGAGGCATCTCATGTCTTTTCGTAATGCCACCACTCCTTTGACATCTATCACAGCTCAAAACAAACTCACGAGCATCTTTTTGCAATGAAGGCCAAAACATACCACATTGGAGCACCTTAGCAATAGTTTTGCTTGCTCCACCATGCCCTCCACATACCAAGGTATGACAATGATTCAACACCGAGGTTATCTCATGATTAGGCACACATCTTCTAAACACACCGTCGGCGCACTTCTTAAACAAAAGAGGGTCATCCCAATAGAACCTTGAAGATTCCTTGAAAAATCGCTTCCTTTGTTGAGAATTGAAACCATGAGGTTCAATCCCACAAGCTAGGTAGTTCGCAAAGTCGACGAACCAAGGAATCTCGTTATTCAGAATAGCGAATAAAGCTTCTTCTCTCAAATCTTCTTCAATAGGGGTCTCGTCAGGATCCAAGACCTTCTCATCAAGAGGGAGGCGAGAAAGATGATCAGCTACCACATTTTCCATCCCCTTTTTCTACTTCATCTCAAAATCAAACTCTTGAAGAAGTAGCACCCACCTAATGAGCCAAGGCTTTGCATCTTTCTTACTCATCAAATAACGAACCGCAGAATGATCCGTATACACAATAGCCTTATTGCAGGTCAAGTAAGACCATAATTTGTCAAAAGCAAAGACTACGACCAACATCTCTTTCTCCGTAGTTGCATAATTCCGTTGAGCATCATCCAAGGTCCTACTTGCATAGGCTATCACATGTAGCCTCCCTTCCTTGCGTTGCCCATGGACAACGCCCACTGTAAAATTACTAGCATCGCACATCAGTTCAAAAGGCAAGCTCCAATCTGGAGCTTGCACAATGGGGGCAGAAGTGAGGGCCTTTTTCAAAGTTTCAAAAGCCTTAATACAAGACTCATTAAACTCAAAATCGACATCCTTTTGATGTAGATTCATCAATGGTTTGGCTATTTAAGAAAAATCCTTAACGAAACACCGGTAAAAACCCACATGTCCAAGGAAAGTACGAACTCCCGTCACAGAATTCGGTGGCGGAAGCTTCTCAATAACCGAAACCTTTATCGGATCCACTTCAATGCCCTTCTTTGACACTTTATGCCCAAGGACAATGCCTTCCTCGACCATAAAGTGACACTTCTCCCAATTCAGGACGAGGTTCGTCTCTTGACACCTTTTCAATACACACACAAGATTAACAAGACATGTGTCAAAAGACGAACCACACACACTAAAATCGTCCATGAACACCTCAATAGAATCCTCTAGCATGTCGGAGAACATTGTTGTCACACACTTTTAAAAAGTAGATGGGGCATTACACAATCCAAAGGGCATCCTTCGATATGCGAATGTCCCATACGAACAAGTAAAGGTGGTTTTCTCTTGGTCATCCGGATGAATAGGGATTTGAAAGAATCCGGAATAAACATCGAGAAAACAAAAGTGTGAATGACGAGCAAGCCTCTCTAACATTTGGTCAATGAAAGGGAGGGGGAAATGATCCTTGTAGGTGGATTTATTTAACTTCCTATAATCAATGCAAAGCCGCCACCCGGTAATAGTTCTAGTAGAAATAGTTTCTCCTTTCTCATTCTCAATAATAGTCATGCCTCCTTTTTTAGTAACCACGTGAATCGGGCTCACCCACTTGCTATCGGAGATAGCGTAGATGATTCCCGCGTCACGCAATTTCATAATCTCTTTTTTTACAACCTCTTTGAGGTCGGGATTGAGCCTTCTCTGATGCTCTATAGATGAGGCATTACTATCAATGAGATGGATACGATGCATAGCAAGAGATGGGCTTATCCCCTTAAGGTCATCAATCGAGTACCCAATGACATCTTTATATTTTTGTAGTATCTCAATCAATTTTGATATAGAGATGTCATCAAGACTCGAGTTGACAATAACAGGATAAGTACATGCATCATCAAGAAAAACTTACTTAAGAGAGGAGGGAAGGGGTTTGAACTCTACCTTGGGAGGAGGCTTAGAACACTCCTCTTTATAAATGGATGTAGCTAGAACCTCAAATGCTTCATCTTGTGTCTCCTCAATGGTAGTGTCAAGAAGCATGGAGAATTCCTTCACCTCATCCATGTCCAAGCTCGGGGATTCGGTAAGAGAAGCATATAACTCATCCCCGGTGTGAACCACACTCGCAGCATCCTCCATCTCATTCTCCACTAGACTGACCCGGTAAATTCTCTCTATCATAGGCCTCTTCAAAGTCTTAGAGAACTCAAATACAACCCGCTCATTGGCTACCTCAATCGTGATTGTATTATTTTTGCAATTTATCACGGCACCCAGCGTCTTTAGAGCTTCTCTTCCAAGAATAAGAGGAGTCTTCGGATCTTCCTCCATATCCATCACCACAAAATCACAAGGCACAAACACATGCCCAACTTGGATTGGCACATCCTCCAACTCACCATGGGGGACTTTCATAGTGCGGTCCGCCAATTGAATAGTTTTCCGCGTGGGATGAAGAGGAAAGTTAAGGTTCTTAGCAATGGACAGTGGAATCAAACTCACACTCGCTCCTAAGTCGGCCAATGCACCCTTAGGCTCTAGATCACCTATCTTCACTGGCAAGGTGAAACTCCCGGGGTCCCTTTGCTTCTTGGGCATAGCACGTTGCATAAGAGCACTCACTTGGTAGGGCAAAGTGATAAGCTCATCTTTAAGCTTCCGTTTGTTGGAGAGGATCTCCTTCAAAAATTTAGCATAGGTCGGCATTTGAGACATAGCCTCAAGGAAAGGGATGTTAATTTGAAGGCTCTTCATCACATTGAGGAATTTGGTGAACTTGTCACTCAATTTTCTCTCCACCAACCGTTGAGGATAGGGAACTGGAGGCACATAGGTCTTAGATGGTGGAGATGATGGCAATGAAGCTTTATCACCAACTTGGACTTGTGGCTCATCTCTTTCCACATTCTCTCCTTTCTCACCCTCCTCAACTTCAACTTCTTTGTCAACAGCCTCAACTTCTTCTTCCTTCTCTACCTCCTCATTAGGCATCTTGAGACACTCATAACTTGTTCCCGACCTCAAATGGATGGCTTTTGCTTGGTGGAGGTTGGGGTTAGGAATGGGTTGGCCCGGAAGTTGATTTGTGGGAGTAGAGGGGTTTTTCTCGGCTACTTGGGCAATTTGGGTTTCAAGCATTTTGTTATGGGCTTGTAGCTCTTGAAACCTTTGCATTGTCTATTTGATGTGGAGCTTGGTTGAAGCCTTGATTGAGGTTGATTCCATCCTTGTTGAAGTTGGTTGAAGCCTTGATTGTAGCTTTGTTGATGTTGTTTCCAACCTCCTTATTGATTGCTTCTATACCCTTGGTTTCCTTGATCATTATCTCCTCTAGAGTTTATTGCCGCCACATGCTCCGAATTTGTACCTCCACAATAAGAAGTATCATAATTAGTTCCTCCACAAATATCACAAGAAAAAGAATTTACCTATGATGGATTAGATGATGCGAGGTTGATCTTGGATAGCTTCTTGTCAAGTTAATCCATCTTAGCTTGAATTTGATCCATGGGATCTAATTCAAACTTACCACTCTTCTTAGGTTAAGCACCTCTTCGTCGTCCACCCCATGAATAGTTCTTAATCACTTCTTCAATAGTGGACTCAAGTTGATCTTGCGAAATCTTAGAACCTCCCACTCCAGCATCAATGTTGGCACGTGATATGGGATCAAGGCCATCATAGAAGAATCGCATGAGTAGATTCTTGTTGAACTCATGATGAGGGCATGAACGCACAATCAAAAAGAAAATAAAAGAAAAATCAACTAAGCAAAACTAAACTAAAATAAAATTCAATCAATAGCACAATTTCCCCGGCAACGGCGCCATTTTGATAAAAGGTTTTAAGTGTGTCGTTAAGGCACCAAAAATCGCTTTTCAAACATTATAAAACCTAACAAGCAGTTACTAAGAACGTAGTAAAGGTAAGTCAAGGGTCGATCCACGGGGAAAATGGGATTAATTAAAATCAATCAAGTCTAGATTACCTAATTGAGGGATTTTTTGGGGGTTTAAAAATGATTTGGTAACAACTAGAACTAACTATTATCAAAGAACTAGCAAATAACACGAGATGAAATATCAAATAGGAAGACACTAGAGTTAAGGTTACTAGTATGGATCAAAGTGGATAACGATTATTAATGCAATTGTGATTCAAAGGCGACAATTATGCAAGGTTTAGTTTTCCTCTAAAACACTTGAGTCATCTCTCGAATGGTCCTCAATAATAATCGCTTAATCAATCAACTAAATCCTCTCTCGAATGGTCTTTAGTCAATTAATTTAGAGATTCTATAAGTACGGAAAACCCCTAATGAAGGATCCCCTTAATTTCTACCCAATATCTTGGCCTAGAAATTAAGTTGATTCATGGGGATGATAAAAGAGTTCATAATTCGATTAAGAACAATTGAAATTAAACTTCCCAAGCATAACTGTGATCAATATCTATCCTAAGGCCTCAAAACACCAAGATCAATGCATAATCATCTTTAGATCATCACAATCATATTAACAATACAATTAAACCCTAATCCATACTTTCACCCTAACCCTAGATGGGGGACTACTCACTAATCATGGATTCTAAGCATAAAAACATGAAATCTATAAGAAATTTAGGGCTAAACACGATTAAGGGAATAATAATTCTAATAAAAATAAGCGATTAAGAACCTACAATATAAGAGATCTAATAATATGATGAACAAAGAATAACAATCGAAAGAGAGAATAAAAACTGAAACTTTGAAATTAAATTGAATAAAAAGTACCTTCGATGTATAGAAATCACAAACTTTAATCTAAGGATCTCAAATCTAAGAACAAAACTAAGATGTTTATCTCTCTAGTATGAACCCTAATAATACTCTAAAACATAAAATAAAGTAAAAGTTGAAAACAAATCAACTCTATTGTTTTAATTAGGCTCGAGCCTTACAATTTTCTGACGGAAATAAGAGGTGCGGGCGCACCCTTTAAGTGGTGCGGGCGCACCAAAGTTACTGATTTAGGGGGTCCAGTTTTCGCCGGACAGTGCGGGCGCACCATTGAAATTGGTGCGGGCGCACCTCAGGGTTGGTGCGGGCGCACCTAGCTTACTGACTTCTAGGCACTCAATCTGCATCGAAGTCAGGTGCGGGCGCACCAATGCGTGCGGGCATATCTAAGGTAGTGCGGACGCACAAAGCTCTCAGCTCACGCTTTCTTTCTTCTATTTTCGCGCGTGCAAACTCCCGCCTTATGCCGTGTCTCCCAACTCTCGACCTCAGAAAAGCTCACACCTGCAATCAAAGCACGGGAAAACACGGAGAAAGCAAATGTACTAGAAATTCAGTCAAAGTTGACCGAAAATCAAGCAAAATGTCACTATGATCAACAATGATCAAGTGAAAGAAATAGAGAAGGAAATAAGGAAGAAAAAGGGAAGAAAAGGGAATAAAGAGGATTAAACCAAGCTAAAAGGAGCTCATAAAGTGCGTTAGAAACGCACTTATTAATAAGGAGCATCCCTACCAATGGTTAATGACCAAACATTTGTGGTGTGATAATTTTACCGAACATTGATAAATTGTGTGTCAATGATGAATCAAGAACATTGATGCAATCCATTTTCCCAATGATCATCTAAAACAATATTCTTGATCCATCTATTTCATATAGTGATCATCATTTTCCAATAAAGCAGATAAGCATTATGCATGAAAAATTCCTGAAATATTTAAAAAGAAGCAGATCAAAATTTTGCCATATGATGGATGGTCTACCATAATTGTTCTGGAGAGTAATAACCTTTGGTCAACCCTTTAAGGTGACATGACCTGATAATGCATCACTTTAAGGTGACATAACCTGAGAATGCATCACTTTAAGGTGACATGACCTTATAAAAAGTGAATGATAGTGATTTGATAATTTATTTGTCATCAAGGTCATGTAGAAATATGATAAAAAATTGAAGTTAATCTGTTAACTGTCAGAGTCTTTGACATTAACAAAAGACTAATTCATAAGACAAAACTCACTAAGACGACAATAAAGTCGCATTTTCATTTTCAAAAAATTAATTGAGATTTTCTATTTAAGACGACGATAAAGTCGCATCTTCAAATTGTAGAAAATTAAGTGGGATTTTCTATTTAAGACGATGATAAAGTAGTATCTTCAATTTTAGAAAATTAATTGGGATTTTCTATCTAAGACGATGATAAAGTCGCATTTTCAATTTTAGAAAATTAATTGTGATTTTCTATCGAAGACGACGATAAAGTTGCATTTTCAATTTTAGAAAATTAATTGGGATTTTCTATCTAAGACGACGATAAAGTCTCGTTTTTAGTTTTAGAAAATTAATTGGGATTTTCTATCTAAGACGACGATAAAGTCGCGTTTTCGGTTTTAGAAAATTAATTGGGATTTTTCCAATCAAGACGACGATAAATCGCATTTCTAACTTCATAAAATTAATTGGAATTTTCTATCAAAGACAATGATAAAGTCGTATTTTCGTTTTCAGAAAATTAATTGGGATTTTCTACTTAAGGCGTCATCAGAAGTCGCAAATCATGGTTTCAACAAAGCACCAATGATAACTATTTTATATGGAGAATATGTTATCTCAAAAGAAAAAATTTCGTCAAAATTTTATGGCTTTTCAAACATTGGTCATCATTTCATCTAAAATTCGACCATTGTGGGGCATTCTGTTGACACCAAATTTTGAACCCTTGTTGTGGATAAATATTTTTTTTAATAAAGATTTTTGAAAAGAAATAAAAATAACGAAGCCGTCATGTATCATGGAGCGCGCGCCCCGTCAAAGGCACGTTCCACCTCGGAGCGCGAGTTTCATTCCATCATATGGTTTTCTATTTTGCGCTTTCATCATACGATTTCGGTTGAAAAACGTAATTTTTCCGTAAGTCGTAGTCAATAACTACACCCATCGATTTTAATAAAATAATTTGTTGTATAATCGTGCTTTTCATTAGTAATTTGACAAGTTTTCATTAATTGTTTTAAGTTACTTTTTCGAAAAATGGAAAAACGAGTCGCTTGTAGGCGCCGAAATTTCACTCGTCTCTCAAAACTGGTGGGAATCAGTTTTCTTGGTGATCAAGTCATTACCCACTAGTCACTTTTGTTTGTCCATTGGATAAAGTATAAGAATATATTCTTTACCACCAATCACATCCTTTTATCCATTGGTTAAGGAATAAGAATCATGAAAAGGAATAAGAATCGGAATCAGATCCAAGGTGTAAGAGCCAAAAGATCCGATTTTCTTCGGCAAATCCAGGGCGTGCACCGAACGCACGCCCGTGCGTCCAGTGCACCATGGCTAATTCCCCACTTCATTTTCCTATAAATACCCCCTTTTATTTTCATTTCAACACACAACTTCAATAACTACTCAACACAATTTCAATCCTACACATAACACTTCATTCTTCGTACTTCCTTCCACTAAAAACCTCATTCAAGTGAGAAAAAGAAAGCAAAAGTTAAAATTAGAAAAGTAATTAGTAAGTTAGAAGTTCACCAAAGAAAAACACAAAAAAGGAGTTTTAGTTAGTAATAAGTGAATTTAAAAACTCACTTAGAAATTAAGAAAAATAAAAAAAGTAGAAGCCTTTGCAAAGGAAGTGCATCATTGAATTAGCAAGGTAAAATTAAGTTCTTGTTATTTTTTTAATTATCTTAATTCATACTAACTTTCTCTATGTTTTCTCTTATCAATTTTTTCGATTTTGGAGTGATTTGGGTATGTGGAAGTCCTAATAGTTCCAAACTTTAAATCACCCCACCTAGACTCTTAGGAAATATGTGTTTATGTGATTTTTCTTAACTAAGTTTTTGTTAATCACCAAAAACATTTTTCATGAAAAGTTTAAGTAGAATTGTGCTTAAACATCTCCATAAAAAAGAAAATGTGATGTTGTAATTATAGTAAGTTTTAATTTCGTATTTAATCGCATTTTTTGTCTGTATTGTGTAAATAGTTTATATGATGTAATATTTTTCCTATGAAGATCAAGATGTTTTCAGCAACTAGGCTTTGGAATTTTGAAAAAAAAAATTTGTACATTTAATTCAAATTCATACAAAATAATTGTGAAAAACTGATCTTATCCAATACCATATGATCTTGTTCTTTCAGTAAAGTTCAAACTAAACTCATTTAGCTAAAACTCAGCAAAATTGAAGTAGACATCAATAGCTTTCTAACAACATAAAAATAGTGTTCATATGAAATTTGTACAATTTTGTACAGAAGCGTCAATGCAAATCACCAAATTCCACAATACAGATTTTTTATTCAGTTAAGGAAATAAAAAAAGAGTCTTAAAATGTTCAATTCAAGTGAAAATTTCTAGTCTAGTCCTTCAAAGTGTCTAGAATGCTCATACCAAAATTCACTTCAAACTAAGTTCATTAAGTTGGATTTCAAAGAACAAATTGCATAAATGTTCTGTTTTGACCTGTTTTAGTACAAAATTCACCATAATTCGGTCTATCACTAAAAATATGTCAAATTTTGACACAATATAAAGAACTCACTGACCTATCCATAGACATATTTTGGAAGTCGGTAAAAAGAACAAAAGTGTAATTTGGAAAGTTTAAATAAAGTGACTAATTCATTTTTCATAAAAAAAAATATTTTCTTTTCATACGAAAATGATAATTAAACTGTCATTAAATTTTAAGTTCCTCTTAAAAAGACTCATTTTTATTGTGTAAAAATCATCAAAAAAAATCAAATTAAAGAGGTTAATTAATCTCTAATTTTCATAAGTTTTCAAATAAACATGAATTCCAAAGCTCTTCAAGAAGATGAAGATCAAGGAGCATCATGGTGAAGATCAAGATTTAAGACTTGTATAGATCATAGAATTTGTACATTTTTGTTGTAATAATAGTTCTTTGTAAATAGTTATTACATCACTCATTAATAAAAAAAAAATTGGAGATGTTTATGCATAATTTTCATAAATAATTCAACAATTCTTTTTGAATCAAATGAGCAACCAATGTTGTAAATATTGCATGTTGGGTCCAATATATCATGGTATATGAATTTAATGACTCAATCTCAATTAAGAGGAAAAATTACAAATCTAACTAAATTAAATTGTATGATGATCCATCTTACATTTTTAAAATTGTTCTCCAATTTCAAACGGATCAATTATATAATTTGACATAATTAGATAGGTAATTATGATCTCCTAATTGATTTTAGGCCATTTCATGTGTCTCACTTGAATGGCCAAGTTCACTTAAACCAAACACAATCTTCAAATTCCATCTCAAATTGAGCTCTTCGCTAAAAATGACATAATAATCTTCAAATAAGATTATTTCTCATCCATCCAAAAGCCTTCAATTAGGAAGCAAATTTCTTTTTCTAAGACCTCTTGAAAATCATAAACATGATCACTAATTAGGGTGATCACTTAATTATTTTGTTAATTACTAATTAGGGTGATTAACTTAACCTTTTTTTGATAACTAATTAAGGTGATTATCTTAAACTTTGGTTAATCACTAAATAAGGTGATTATCCTAACCTTTATTTAGTCGCTAATTAAGTTGATTATCCTAATCTTCAAGTTTAATCACTAATTAAGGTTATTATCTTGACCTTCCATTTCAATCACTAATTAGGGTGATTATCTTAACTTCCATTCTTAATCACTAATTAAGGTGATTATCGTGACCCTCATTTTAATCACTAATTAAGGTGATTATATTTACCTTCATTTTTAATCACTAATTAAGGTGATTATATATTTTAATCCCATTTCAATCACTAATAGGAGTGATTACCTTATTTCTAATAGATTTGTCTAATTCTAAAGGTGAGTTATTCATAATATGTTTTCCTTTATTTCCTTTTCATCCCCAATGGAATTGGCCATTTAGGGGTGAGACATAAAATCGAACTACGATGGTTTTGATCCATGAGTAGATTCCAATCCCGCAATGATTCGTACCTGGTGCAACTTTAGTTCTCAAACCTACCATTTACAAATGATATATTGGTCCTCTTAAAAATGATTGATGTGTATATGTGCAAATTATGTGATTTTATTTCTTTTAATTAGCCATGATTACCCAAAATGGAAAAATAACGCATTTAGTAAGAGCACAATCTGTAGAACGGAAGATGAGACGAGTTCCAGACGTTCGCACCTCTTAACCTAAACCCTGAACCCTATCCCATGTTATGAAAGACCAATTTTCAAAAAAACTTATCTCTATGAAGTCATCATCATTTTCAATGATATTTCTTTAAATTAATTTTAAAACGATTTATTAAATAAATCTATCCCTATTCAGATATTAATAGGGTGGCGACTTCAAAGTTTTCTAAGTCTCATAGTCCAATGAGAGATTTTTGTGGGTTTCAGACAGTTAATTAAGATAGTAAAAAATCGGGTAGCGCAATAAGCAGTTCCAAAATAATAATAAAATAGAGGAAAACGATACAAATATGCTGAAAAATGACAAAAAGAGTTGACATATAATGACATAAAATATGGGAAAATGACGAGGAAATCTACATTGAATAAGTCCCTAAGTTGTCCCTATGATTTCCCAAATTCCAATTAGGTTTATGAGTCTTCCTTTAAATACTTGTTGGCGACTTCTTTATTTCAAAATATTTTCAAAACTAAAAGCTTTACAATGAGATAGTCAAATATGCGCTCATTCTGCGTAGACAATAAAAACATGTCTACAGTTTGGTGACTTCACTGGAGAGGATTTAAAACTGTTTTTGAAATAGTAGGCGAAACTCGAAAAATTTGATTCATACGTGTTTTATGCCTTTGAATAACATTACAGTTTTGCATATGCATGACTATTTTTCTGGTCCACTTTAAGTTCTATGTCCTTGCCTCATTAGCACATATTTTATGCGTCAGGCCACCCCTGGGGGGTTTTCGCTTTGTTCCTCCAAAAAGCTTCCTAAGCGATAGTGTTGGATCGATCTTAGTCATCATAAGCACACCTCCCTAACCATGGCATTGCTCCCTTATTCCTGACTTGAGACTAGAGTGCGTCCTACACGTGGCCATCTTTTTAAGCAAAGATACGAATCGTGGGATCAATCTCTTAGTCATGGACCCTTTTAAGCCTTAACCTAAACCTGACATAGTATCAAATCTAGATATTGGCTTTAGGTTGGAACTGCATACTATTTCTTGCCTATTTGACATTATTAATTGCTTGTTTCCTATGTTTAACTCGCATTTCCCTCTATTATTTCTCTAGGATCACTATAAGAGGGGGGTGAATTATATGTATAGAAATGAACGTACTTTTTACTGAATTATAAAACTGAAATAGAAAGCAAGCTAACGGAACAAGAGAGATTTTTACAAGGAAAAACTTCCTGGGCCCAACAGGAAGAAATAACATCGACCACGAGGGATTTTGAACTCAACTCTTTCATTAATTAGGCCAAACACCTTTGTTACAACCTAATTATACTTAGGGCCATAACTTGAGTTCCTAAATCAAGTTCCTTAACAGCAGTTCCCTAAACAGTTGTTCCTCTCAACTTCAATCGAAGTTATCTCTCTTTTACTTGCTTCACTCAAAACTTTTCTTATATAAGATTTCACTCAAAATCCCTTTACCCCTAAACCAAAATTACAATCAATATTTAACTTAGTGGAAATAGAGTAAGTAGGCAATAGGAACAGTTGGCTATATAAGAGAATAATGAAGGCACTGGCACTTTAATTACTTAAGCTCTTTTGATCATTTCGTCAGTCACACATTGAACTTAATTAAACATGTTATTATATAGCAATTATTTAGAATAAACGTGGGATTAATCATGGGTTAGTGGATTAGTGCATTAGTCCATGTTGTTCCTTTGCTGGGGAAACAAGCAGCACATTCACCACTACTACACGTTCATATTAATCGTGTATTAAAACCAACCCAACCACTTTCCTAAAATTTAGCAATTAGTTAAGCATGATCACAAGTATTTCAGTTTATCCTAATTTAAATAAAATTGATTTAAAAATCTTTTTATCAGGTAATATCTAAGATGATTTTCTTTAAATACAAAAGATTTAATTTTTCAAGCACAATAAAATCTTTATATAGTTGCAAAGATTTTCTTAAAAACAGATTTTAATTAGTCAAAATCTTTTTCTTAAATCTTCTTAAATTTCAGCCTTAATTAAACACTTAACTGATTTAGAAACGTGTGAATAAGTTGCAATAGAGCGGTTGCTTTTTAATTGCTGATGTGTTTCTATGACTGCTCATTGAGTTCCTTTATTTCATTTTTATTTATGCCGACAAGTTTGTTCCTGTTAAAGGAACATTAAACATTCTCTTATCATACCCTCAAGTTTCTTACCAATCTTACTTGTTCCTTACATAGAAACTAAAGTACAAAGCTTTGCTTATTCCTTTTGCTCCAATGTTGACTCTAGTACCAGTTCCTTGAGCATCTTCACTTAGTCTTGAAAATATAGCCTCTTCACTTGATTTCTTTATTTAGACTTAGTATTCTCTTTGCACAATTTGTGATACATTGCATTATTACATTTACTCAATAATTTGTTAGTTTTCAACTTGGTTTGAATTTTTGTTTTTTTCATTATCAAAACTAGGGTTCAACAATTTTCCCCTTTTTGATGATGGCATCAAAGACACAAACTAAGGAAAATAAATACAACAAATAAGATAAGAGAATGAAAGATAATAATAATAATTTTTATTTTTTAGCTAAGGTCAGATAAAGGATTTAGGATTTATTTGTAATTTTGTTTTTTTCTTTTACCTTTCCCCTCTTTGTCATCCTCAAAAAGATCAAACCCATTATGATTTTGGGAAGGCTGATGTTGATATACCCTAAGATCATAAGCAAGCACCAAAAATATGGTTAAGTTAGTAGAGAAAGGTTAGACTTGCTCAAACATCAATCACATAATACTAGCCATTCCAAGTAAAAAGTGATGCAAGTATATCAAAATGGAAGACAAGTAGCAAAAGCATATTCCCATAGCAATCGTTCCAAGAGTTACAAAACGATATAAAAGAGAAAATATAACAGATGGAAACAAAGGTTAAGAGTTCTTGTTCTTTCAAAGAGAAAAGAACTTAGGTGTTAGGGGAGGGACGTGATGTGTGTTGCTCTACAACAACTTCCTCTTCTTCCACTACTTCTTCCAGTTTCTTCATCACATCCTCATGGTGAGCATCCAACTGCCTCTGGAGAGCGTTTATCCCTTCAACCATGATTTCCATATTCTTTTGCTACTCTATAACAGTATCAGTAAGCACTTTCATGATTTCAAGGAGCTTGTCAGTTTTGCAATCCAAGGTCCAATGGAGATGATTGTAAAATTTCGTCATGTGTTGGGCTCGAATACACACCTCATTTACCCACCCATACTCTGTAGAAGAAGAGTGTTTTTCGTTTCCTTTAGAACCAGAATCTGAAGGGAGGTGGATAGGAGGAACATGTGATGTACCTTTGGGAGGAACTGATGATGACGGACCTAATGTTCCTATGAGAGGAATAGAGGAAGAAGTGTCCTGGCATGGGACATGAAGAAAGGGAGGGGTAGGAGGAAGCTTGTCCGATGTTGTAGCAAAGGGATTTGGATCATTTATAGCAATTTTCATTTGTTCATAGCTAGATGGAACAGAGAATGTAGAAGGAAAAAGTTGAGGAACACTGGATATGGAGAATGGAAGTGAAGGAGAGATAGGTTTGGGAGGTAGAGAAACAGGATCAGATGGAAACGGAGAGGAGGAAACAAACAAGACCTCAGGAGTGGCTGCTCTTTGTTCCTCTCCATCAGAAACAACTAGAGGAACATACTCATTGGAGGGAAGAGCATTGAAGGACTTAGCAGCACTCAACCTGGGACTTTTTCTTGTAGAAGCTGTAGATGGAGCCTTCTCAATGTGGTATTCGATTTTTGACTGTCTTAATTAACGGTCTAAATACCACGAAAGTCTCTCATTGGACTATGAGTTTTAGAAAACTTTGAAGTCGCCACCCTATTAATGTCTGAATAAGGACAGATTTATTTAATAAATCATTTTAAAATCAATTTCAAGAAATATCATTTAAAACGATGATGACTTCATATGGATAAGGCTTTTTTGAAAATTGGTCTTTCATACCATCAGATAGGGTTCGGGGTTTAGGTTAAGAGGTGTGAACGTCTGGAACTCGTCTCCTCTTTCGTTCTAAAGAACGGGCTCTTACTAAATGCGTTATTTTCCATTTTAAAGTAATCATGGCTATTCAAAAGAAAGAAAAATCACATAATTTGCACATATACACATCAACCATTTTTATTTAGGACCAATATATCATTTGTACATGGTAAGTTTGAGCACTGAAGTTGCACTACGTACCAATCATTGCGGGATTGGAATCCACTCATGGATCAAAACCATCGTAGTTCAATCTTATGTCTCACCCTAAATGGCCAATTCCATTGGGGAAGAAAAGGAAAGAATAGATTATGAATAACTCACCTTTAAAATTAAACAAATCTATTAGGATCAAGGTAATCACTCCAATTAGTGATTGAAATGGGGTTAAGATAATCACTTTAATTAGCGATTAAATATGAAGGAAGATCAAGATAATCACCTTAATTAGCGATCCAAAATGGAGGTTAAGATAATCACCATAATAAGTGATTATTCAAGGTTTAAGATAATCACTCTAATTAGTGATTAAATAGAGAAAAATAATCGCCCTTATTAACGATTATTAAGGTTTAAGATAATCACTCTAATTAGTGATTAAATGAGAAAAATAATCGTACTAATTAACGATCACTAAGGTTTAAGATAATCACTCTAATTAGTAATTAAATGAGAACAATAATAGTCCTAATTAACGATCATTAAGGTTTAAGATAATCACTCTAGTTAGTGATTAAATATGAAAGGTTAAGCTAATCACCCTAATTAGTGATTAACCAAGGTTTAAGATAATCACCCTAATTAGTGATTAAATATGATGAAAGATTAAGCTAATCACCCTAATTAGTGATTAATCAAGGTTTAAGATAATCACCCTAATTAGTGATTAAATATGGAAGGTTAGGATAATCACCTTAATTAGGGATTAAACTTAAAAGGAAAGATAATCACCTTGATTAGTGATTAAAAATGGTTTTAAGATAATCACCCTAATTAGTGATTAAATGAGAAAAATAATCGCTCTAATTAACGATTATCAAGGTTTAAGATAATCACTCTAATTAGTGATTAAATGAAGAGTTTGAGTTAATCGCTCTAATTAGCGATTAACCAATGATTGGATATAATCACCTTAATTAGTGATCACGTTTATGATTTTCAAGAGGTTTTGGAAAAATAGGTTTGCTTCCTAATTGAAGGCTTTTGAGAAATAATCTTAACTGAAGATTATTAAGTCATTTAGAGAGAAATGATCAATTTGAGATCAAACTTGGAGATTTGTGTTTGGCTAATTGGAATTTGGCCATTCAAAGCGAGACACGTGAAACGGCCTAAAATCAACTCGGAGGTCATAATTACCAATCTAATTATGTCAAATTATATGAGTAATCCATTTGAAGATGGAGAACAAATTTTTAAATGTAGGATGGATCATCATACAATTTAACTTAGTTAGATTTGCAATTTTTCCTCTTAATTGAGATTGGGTCATTTAATTCGTATACTATATTGGGCCCAACATGCAACATTTGTAACATTGGTTGCTCATTTTATTAAAAAGAATTGTGGAATTATTTATGAAAATTATGCATAAACATCTCCATGTTTTTTATTAATGAGTGATGTAATAACTATTTACAAAAAATTATTATTACAATAAAATGTACAAAATCTATGATCTATACAAATCTTCAACCTTGATCTTCACCATGATGCTCCACCATGATGCTCCTTGATCTTCATCTCCTTGAATGGGCTTTGGAATTCATGTTTATTTGTAAATTTGTGAAAAATGAGAGATTAATTAACCTCTTTGATTTTGATTTTTTATGACGATTTTTATTGATTTTTATTTACATGATAAAATGAGTCATTTTGAGAGAAACTTAAAATTTAATGACTTTTAATTCACATTTTCGTATGAAGAAAACAATTTTTTTTTATGAAAGTTGAGTTAATCACTTTATTTCATTTTCTAGATTGCACTTTTGTTCTTACACTGACTTGTAAAATTCATAACTTTCTATAGAAAGCGTTAAATTGAGTATGTGATACATCTGTGGATAAGTGAGTGAGTTATTTATGTTGTGCCAAAATTTCATAAGCTTTTAGTGAAAACTAAAATTATGGTGAATTTTATGCCAAAACTGGTCAAAACAGGAATTTTATTCAATTTGTTCTTTCAAATCCAACTTATTGAACTTATTTTGAAGTGAATTTTGGTATGAACATTCTAGACACTTTACATGATTCTTATTCCCTAACTAATGGATAAAGGATGTGATTAGTGGATAAATAATATATTCTTATTCTTTATCCAATGAACAATGACTTCACCATCAAGAAAACTGATTACTACCGGTTTTGGGATACGATTAAAATTCCGGCGCTCAATCACGACTCGTTTTTTCAGATTTTCGAAAAACTAACTTGAAATAATTAACGAACATTCGTTAGATTATTAAAGACGAACATGATTATACTACGAATCATTTCATTAAACCGGTGGTTGTAATTATTGACTACGACTTACGGAAAATTACATTTCTAAGCCGAAACTGCATGACTAACACGTGAAAAAACGAAAAACCATACGACGAAATGAAACTCGCGCTCCGGGGCGAAACATGCATTTGACGTTGCGCGCGCTCCACGATGCATGACGATTTTTGTTATTTTTATTTCTTTTCAAAATCTTTATTTATCCGAAAAAGGGGTTCAAAATTTGGTGTCTACACTTAGGAACATATGCTTTTTGGCCTTTTTAGCACTAGGAGCTTTTTTTTTTCTTTTTATCCTGTTCCTCAGGCTTAACAGCTTCATCAGTTGCTTGTACCACAGTTAGAACCTCAGCCTATTCCTCTATTTTCAACATAGGCAGTTTCCTCTTTTTAGAGGAATTGAGAATGGTTCTTCCCTGAGTTAAAACACCATCTTTTACATAGAGATCCAAGCCAGACACAATTTTTTCATTTAAGTTGTTACCTTGTTTAATTCCTAAAATAGGCCAACCAACAATTTTTACCTTGAAATGAGTAAGATGAGAGGTGATAAGAGCACCATAGCCTACTACACAATTATTCTCTATACAGTAGGTGAGGTGTTGAATGATGAGGGAGGGGAAGTTTTTTTGGATGTGGTGGTCAAAATTAAACATATAGCACGTAGCAAGGAGGCCAACTTCATTCACTTTTTCAGTTCGAGGAATAAGTGCCACCCATACCAAGTTAAAGAGAATTTTGTGAAGAGGGGAAAGGACATTGTGATTCAATATAGTTTGCCCACCAGTTCCTCCAAATAACATGACAACATCATCCTCAGAAAATTTTGGAAAAGAGAGAGTACCTTTCCTTTTGAAATATGTATATGTTCCTATGTAACGAACTTCCCAAAGTTTTCCTAAAGTTTTTTGGTCAAATTTTATTTTCTATACTCTAACCTTAGATGTGCAAACTCCATCATTGTTTACAAAATTACCCCAGAATTCATCCATGGCCAAAGGAACTAGGGAGTTATTGAACACATATTCGAACAAGTATTACATATTTTGTTCCTCTAAAATTTTCAGTAATTCAGTGAATTTTACACCCCTAGCCTAATCTAAGTCAACACAAAAGCCTAAAACATACCTAGATTTACTGCTATCAACCTTATTGTTTGAAGAATCAGCGCCTTTGAGAGGAACATATTGATGATTGGTTTATATACTTGTCTTTTGATTAGTTTTTAATAGTTTTTATGATAGCTTTTAGGCTAGTTTAGGCTAAATTTCTTCCTTTTCCTTCTTTTTGTGCATTCTACCACCTTTGTGCTCTTTCTTTAGATGTTTGTTTTTATTTCAGGATTTGGAAGCATGCTTGGAAGACCTATGCAAAAACCCGAGCCAATACATTGAAGAAACGGGGCATCGAAGGCTCGAAAGAGGAGAAAAAGGATCGAAGTGGACTAACCCGAGGGCCCGGGTCACCTGACCCGTCCGGGTTAGTCCAGGCTACAGCAAAGTCCATCCTGATTGCTCGACCCGCCCGGGTCTGCTCACACCCGAGGGCCCAGGTCCACAGACCCGCCCGGGTCAGATATTTTGAGAAGTTCAATTTGTTAATGAATCAGTGGACCCGCCCAGGTCGTTCAGTAACCCCGCCGGGTCAAGCCACCCGAGCACTCGGGTCGGGATATTTTCCGAAACCATTTCTCTTCTTTGATGCCTTTGTACGGGGGCTTTTATATAATTAACTCTTTTTTTATTTTTAGGACTATATAAGAGGAACTCCTCTTATTTTAGGTTAAGCAATTTTATTTTCATATTAGAGAGATTAAATCTTGTTTAACATTCAAACTTTACAATCCTAGGAGAGAGAAAGTTGAGGTTTGAAGCTTTTGAGCTCCATTTTAACATTTATGCAAGCTTAAAAGTTGGAAATTTCTTGTTTATTTCTTCTTTTCTTTCCTTAATCTTTTTTATTATCATTATTTTGTTGTTTAGATCTTGTTTATTAGTTCTTGATTTTCCTCTTTTCTCTTTCCTCCATGGTTATGGTGATGAAGTTATTTCAAGTTTGGTGTTGCTTTATTTCCATGATGTGTAAGTAGTTTTATTACTAAGGGAAGGGATGTGACCTTCATTTACTCTTTGGATCCTAAATCTAAGTTAAGGGGTTAACTTTTGTGGTTGAACTTGTTGATCAAACTTGCTTTACTTGGTTTGTTGGATGCTTGATCACCACTTGACTTGCATATTTGGAATTTCTAGTGAAGGATTGAGAGATGAAGCTAGGAATAAACTAAGTTTGGTTGCTAGACTAGGATCTCCGTGAAAATAGGTATTTTCTAGTTTAGGGAAGCTTGATTAATCATGTTGTGCTTGATTTGGCTAGATTGGTTGCTCATGCCATGAGAATAGGTCATGAGTGACTAATCAAGCTACTCTAATTAGCTCGAGAGAGTAATTAGAGTTCCTATTTGCATGATTTTTTCCCTTGTGATTCCCCATTTGTTTCTCCTTGGCTTTGATGATTGGATTCTTGGATTGAGTGTTGGTGAATCCCCTAATCCCCTAGTTCCTTTACCCTTATTTTATCTCCTTTACTTACTTTGTTGATTTATTTTGCCAATATCCTAGTCTACTTTACTCTCGAAAAACCCCAAAAATAGATTTAGCTCATCGTAATTAGCGAATTAACCCTTGATTAACCCTACTTCCTTGTGGATTCGACCCTATACTTACCCTATCTTGGGTAGTTTAAGATTATATTTGACGAGTTTACAACGACCCGTCACATATGACTGTCCGTCTTCCCCCTAAACAGTAGCAGGGACTTCTTCTTCCTCATCATCTTCTCCAAGCAATCTCCTACTTCTAGACCTTCTTTTAGGAGTTTCAGAGATTGTCTCTTCTAAATCCAATGCGTTCCTTGAGCAATTTCGGTTTCTAGGGCTTTTGGTGGAGAAGAGGGGTTTTCCGTTTGTGAGATTTTGCTTTGGGGAATGGCGAATTGAAAGAAGTTTTGGCCATTTGGTGATGAATAATTGAGATTTAGAGTGAATGAATAGGCATGATGAAGATGAAGAGTGTCAAAGTTGAAATGTTTTAGAGGAACATGAAATGTGAGTGTGAAAATGAATAAAGAAAAAAATGTAACAAGAAGATGAGTAGTCACACGTGAAAAAAAAAATAGAAAAAGAAAAATAAGAGAAAAGAAAAGATAATGATGAATCAAGATTAAATTAATCTGATTCCTATATTTTTCGGATTTTCTTGTTTTTCAATTTTTTATGAATTTTATTTTGTGGAATAAAAATTAAGGAACTTATGCTATAGGAACAACCTTCACCTTTATCAACAATTCGTTAAATTATGATTTTTCAATCACTTAGGAACAATAAGGGGGTATTATGTGACATTAGTGAGTGACTTTATTCCTTTGAATACATGTTTATATTTTGAACACTTATATATAGTTTGCAATGGTCTACTTATTCACAGTCACTTAATATCACATAGAAAAAATTAATTTTATTCATACATGGTACATGAACAGGAACAACTACTTAAGTTTTATTAAACCTAACTCAAGCCTTAATTTTTCATATCTATCCCTTTGAAGAGGCTTGGTTAGTATATCAGCAATTTGGTTCTCATTTTGACAAAACTCAAGTTTAATCAATCCATTTTCCACATTTTCTTTAGAAAGTGATGTATGATATGTATATGCTTAACTCTAGAAGATGCACAAGATCTTTTGAAATACTGATAGCACTAGTATTATCACAGTGAATAGGAACACAATTAAAGTTGATTTCATAGGTACAAAGTTGTTGTTTTATCCACATCATTTGAGAGCAACATGCAGCAGCTGCTACATATTCTGCTTCAGTAGTGGATAAAGCAACCGAGTTTTGTTTCTTGGTGCTCCAAGAAACTAAATTGTGGCTAAGAAATTAAACCATACCCGAGGTACGTTTCCTATTAACAAAATCTCCAGCATAATCAACATCAGCTTATCCTTTTAGCTCAAATGTGTCACATCTTAGCAGTTAAGTGAGACTCCTTGGGATTTGCTTGAAATTCTGCACATAAACAAACACTAAAGGCTATGGTTGGACAACTAGTAATTAGATACAAAAGGAAACCAATCATGCCTCCACATTTTGTTTGGTCAACACTTGTTCCTATGGAATCTTCATATAATCTAGTAGATGTTCCTATAGGAGTGTGATTAATATTTGAATTTTCTAGACCATAGTTCTTCAGTAGTTCCTTTATGAATTTGGGTTGGTGAATAATTCCCCTTTCAGTTTGCTTAATTTGTAACCTAAGAAAGAAATTTAACTCACCCATCAAACTCATATCAAATTCATTACTCATAAGCTTAGATAATTTTTGACATAATGACTCATTAGTTGCACCAATGATGATGTCATCAACATATATTTGAACAAGAACTATATCAGTTCCTTTAGATTTAATAAACAAAGCTTTATCAACTTTTCCTCTTTTGAAATTGTTTTCCAAAAGGATCTTTGATAATCTCTCATACCATGACCGAGGTGCCAGCTTTAGCCCATAATTAAGAGCTTATCAAGCTTGTAGACATGGTTTAGGAAATTATTATTTTCAAACTCAGGGGGTTGTTCAACATATATATCTTCATTTAATTAACCATTTTGAAATGCACATTTGATATCCATTTGGTACAACTTGAATCCCATATAGACAGCAAATGTAATAAGTATTCTAATAGCTCTAAGTCTAGCAACAGGAGCAAAGGTTTCTTCATAGTCAATTCCTTCTTGTCGATTATATTACCTTTAACTACAAGTGTAACTTTGCTCCGAAAAATTGTTCCATACTCATCTAGTTTGTTTCTAAATGCCCATTTTAAACCAATCACTTTTTGTTGTTTAGAAGAGGGAACTAGATGCCATACTTTGTTCCTTTGGAACTCATTTAACTTATCTTGCATAATAGTGATCCAATCAGAGTCTGTTAAGGCTTCTTCATGATTTCTTGGCTCTATCATTGATAGGAACGCATGAAATGCACAAAAGTTCCTTAACTGAGATCTGGTTTGCGTACCTTTGGATATGTCACTTATTATGAGTTCCATTGGATGTGATCTTTGATGTTTGAAAGGTTTAGGTTGAAATTCTCTTATGGGAACAGGTTGTTCTTGTTGAGTTTTTTAAGAGGAGGAAGAGCTTTGTTCGTTTGTTCCTATTTCTGCCATTGTTGAATCAGTTCCTTCAACATTTTTGTTTGTATATTTTGTAGTAGGAACAAGAACAACTCCATTTCCTTGAGGAACAGGAACGACATTGTTATGGATAGTTTCATCTTCTTTGTTCCTTTCCTCTTTTTCTCCTTCTTCCTCTCAAATGAATCTGCTTCTTTTTTAGTTGGACGAGCCAAGCCTATTTCAAAATCTTCAACCTGCTTGCTTGGATCAAAGTTGTCAAATTCATCAAATATTATATGTACACTTTCTTCAACACACATAGTTCTTTTATTGTAAACTCTATAAGCTTTAATATGTGAAAAATATCCTAGAAATATTGCTTCATCACTCCGAGCATCAAATTTTCCGAGAGTATCTTTCCCATTATTATGAATAAAACATTTACAACCCAATGTTCTGAAATATGTAATATTGAGCTTTTTTTACCAAAATAAATTTCATAAGGAGTTTTATCAATTAAAGATCTCATCATGGCACGATTTATGATATACCCAAAAGTTCCTTGGAAAATCACTAGCTATTAACATAGTTCTAGTCATCTCCTCCAAAGTTCTATTTTTCCTTTCCACAACACCATTTTGTTGATGTGTTCTAGGAGCGAAACAATTATGGTCCAAGCCATGTTCCCTACTCAATTCATCAAATTTTCCATTTTCAAATTCCTTGTAATGATTAGATCTAAGATGCATCAATTTGTGACCACTCAAATTTTGAACTCTCTTTGCAAAGACAAGGAACTCATCCTAAGTCTCATCCTTGCTAGAGGGAAAAATAACCCAAGTGAACCTTGAGTAGTCATCAACAATAACTAGTACATACCTCTTACCACTTCTACTTTGAATCCTGATGGGGACACACAAATCTATGTGAATTAATTCCAATGGCTTTGTGGTGCTCACAATAGTTTTAGATTTGAAAGAGGATCTTACATGCTTTCCTTGGAACAAGCCTCGCAAACTTGATCAATATGAAATTTTATAGATGGTAATCCCAAAACTAGATTTTTTGATCTAAGTTTGTCAAACAATGAAAAGCTAGCATGTCCTAGGTGCTTATGCCACAAAAGAGGATCATCTTCAATAACACTAAAACATGTCAAATTATTTTTAGGAACAAAGTCAAGATCCACAATATATGTGTTCCCTTTCCTTGTTCCTTCTAGGATGACATTCTTAGAGTTATTGTTAATGATCAAGCATTTTTCACTATTAAATTTAACAACGTTTCTCTTGTCACAGAGTTGGGAAATGCTTAGAAGATTGTTCTTTAAACCTTCTACTAGAAAAATTTTATCAATGGAATGTGATGGTGACTTACCAACGTTACCCATAGCAACTATGTTACCCTTCATGTTGTCACGAAAAGTCAGATTTCCACCTTTATAGGTTCAGAGTGAGAGAAATTTAGATTTGTCTCCTGTCATATGCTTTGAACAACCACTATCAAGATACCAAGTGTTGTTCCCCCTAATTCTAACCTGCACAAACAACTAGTGGTTACTTGTAGGAACCCCTTTCTTTGCGGGTTCATGTTCTTGACTAGTATTATATCAAAGGAACTAAGAATAGGGACAAATTCCTTTAGATGAGATATGTCTAAATTAATCAGATAATTTTGGTTTTTATCAATTTCATAGTGCTGCTTGATTTTCAAGTTTTTATTAAATAGATCAAAGAACCTACTTTCAACATTTGTTCTCATACTCTTAAGCCAATCTATGTGTTCTTTGCAGACTTTAACAGCTTATTTAGTTTGCTCACATTTTTCACGTTCATCTTTGCATTCAAGAATTGCATCATAAATAAGATCATAAATTTCAGGCCTAGATCTTTCATCTAAGTCAGCTCCAAGTAAATGTTGTTTTACCTCAACTTTTTCTTCATCTTCTTCTATGTCAGTGTTCGCCATGAGGCAAAGATTTGTAGTTTCTTTATTTGGTTGGTCCTCTTCTTCCTCAGTCTCTAAATCTCCCCAAGCCGCTATCATAGCTTTTCGGACATTTGCTTTAGAGAAAGGAGATCTTGCTTCCTTGTTCCTTTGAGTAAAACGTTCCTTGTTCCTTTCTCTGTTCTTGTCGTTTTCCCATAATGGACATTCCTTGATGAAGTGATCTATATTACCACATTTATGACAAACAGCTTTGTTAGGTAATTTTTTGTTTTTACCTTTGAAGTTCCCATTCTTCATGTTCGTGTACATCTTTCGAAATTTTCAGAGCATGAGAGCTGCTTCCTCTTCTTCGGTTTCAGATTCATCTTCATCATCAGCTTTTAGGGCAATGGATTTAGACTTAGAGCTTTCACCATATTTAGTATCAAGGCATAGCTCGTGAGTCAGCCATGATCTAGCTAGCTAGCTGTTCCAAGTTGAACTTGGTGAAGTTTTTTGTTTCTTGTAAAGCAGTGATCTTATCCATCCATCTATCCATAGGAAGACTCCTAAAAAATTTTCGAACCTGTTCTTCAAAAGAAATGAGCTTTCCAAGGGAAGCTAACTCATTAATAGTGTTAGTGAAACGATTAAACATCTCTTGTATGCTTTCCTTAGACTTCATAGAGAATAGTTTATATTAATTCATCAGTAAATCAATTTTAGATCTTTTGACTTCATTTGTTCCTGCATGGGTTACTTCAAGTAAATCCTAGATTTGCTTTGCAGATTTGCATCCCATGATTCTATTGTGCTCATGGGGGTCCGAATCCACAATGCAAAAGTTTAACAACCATAGGATTAAGTTCCATGTTTTCAAAGTCAGCTTTTTCATAATCAGAGAATGGTTTTGGAATTACCTCATTTTGATCATTAGTAGTTGTGACCTCAAAATCACCAACTTCAATGACCCTCCATAACTGATAGTTTTCGACCTTGATGAATATCTCCATTATGTTCTTCCAACAAGTGTAGAAATTCCCATTGAACATTGGAGGCCTTTGAGTTGAGTAACCTTCCTTAAGTTGCTCGGCAATGTTCTGTTTTCAGGATCTTTTTCTCAATAAGGTTTCCTACGTTTCGTGAGTTCTGGCTCAGATACCAATTGTTATTTCTCTAGGAACACTACAAGAGGGGGGGTGAATTGTATGTCTATAAATGAACATACATTTTGCGGAATTATTAAACTGAAATAGACAAGCAAGCTAAAGGAACAAGAGAGATTTTTACGAGGAAAAACTTCCTAGGCCCAACAGGAAGAAACAACCTCGACCACAAGGGATTTTAAACTCAACTCTTTCACTAATTAGGCCAAACACCTTTGTCACAACCTAATTATACTTAGGGCCACAACTTGAGTTCCTAAACTCAAGTTCCTTAACAGCAGTTCCCTTAACAAATATTCCTCTCAAGTTCACTCGAAGTTATCTCTCTTTTACTTGCTTCACTCAAAGCTTCTCTTGTACAAGATTCCACTCAAAATTCCCTTACCCCTAAACCAAAATTACAATCAATATTTAACTTAGTGGAAATAGAGTAAGTACGCAATAGGAACAGTTGACTTTATAAGAGAATGAAGGCAATGGCACTTTAATTACTTAAGCTCACTTAATCACTTCGTCAGTCACACTTTGAACTTAATTGAACATGTTCTTATATATAGCAGTCATTTAGAATAAACGTGGGATTAATCATGGGTTAGTGGATTAGTGCATTAGACCACAGTGTTCCTTTGCTTGGGAAACAAGCAGCACATTCACTACTAACTACACGTTCATGTTAATCGTGTAAAACCAACCCAACCACTTTCCTAAATTTAGCAATTAGTTAAGCATGAGTACTAGTATTTCGGTTTATCCTAATCTAAATAAAACTGATTTAAAAATCTTTCTATCAAATATTTATTAAGATTTTCTTTAAATACAAAAGATTAATTTTTCAAACAAAATAAAATCTTTATATAACTGAGAAGATTTTCTTAAAAACTTAATTAGTGAAATTTTTTTTCTTAAATCTTCCTAAATTTTAGCCTTAAACATTTAACTGATTTCGAAACATGTGAATCGGTGGCAATAGAGCCGTTGCTTTTTACTAGCTATTGTGTTCCTTTGACTGCTCATTGGGTTCCTTTATTTCATTTTTAATTGTGCCAACAAGTCTATTCCTGTTCAAGGAACAGAAAAATATTCTCTTATCATAACCTCAAGTTCCTAACCAATCTTACTCATTCCTTACGTAGAAACTAAAGTACAAAGCTTTGCTTGTTCCTTTTGCTCCAATGTAGACTCCAGTACCAGTTTCTTAAGAATCTTCATTAGTCTTGAAAATCTAGCCTCTTCACTTGATTTCTTCATTTAGACTTAGTATTCTCTTTACTCAATTTGTGATACCTTGCATAGTTCCATTCACTCAATAATTTGTTTATTTTCAACTTAGTTTGAATTTTTGTTTCTTTGTCATCATCAAAACTAGGGTTTAACACCTTCAAACTAGGCTAAAAAAATCGATAAACGACCCATAAACTGTCGAAACGGAAAAACCACTCCACGAAGACCATGTGCCAAACGCACGAGTCTTGCGTCACACACAAGCTTCATGCGCCTAGCGCATGACCTTGCATGGTGAGCAAGCTTCATGTTCTAAGCGCACGTTGCTTTCGTGGCATGCATGACCTTTGCGTGTGGCACAATCTACACAAAGCTTTCGTGGTTCAATTTCGTCAGTTTATTTTTTGGTTTTCGATCTATCTTTGCATTTATCAGTCATGATAACTTTTAGGTCATCGTTTTAAAAAAAAACTCACCTAATTCAAAGATGAAAATCGATCTTTCCATGCATATTATCTAAGATCAAGTCTATCCTTAAATGTGTATCTAGATAAATTATCATGGTAAAGTTCGAGTCGTCATACATCTCATCCCATCTTATCCATTCTATCTAACTTAAATCTTCCAACATATCTATCCTGTCATATCCCATCCATTCCAAAAGAAAAATAATCATCTTCAAAATTAATCCCACACCCTCTTCCATTCTATGTTTTATGAAAATATTTATGATCATCTTACCACACGTTAAAGAAAATCTTTTTTCTAAATTAATCCATTCTTAATCACCATCATCTTTTCCAATAAAAGAGAAAAACAAAGGGGGGCTCTTTCAAAAATGAATTTCAAAAATTATAAGCCCATTCCAATCCAATTAATCCAATCACAATCAGTGCATTCATCTAAGACCATATGCATTAGAGTCCATGCATTCATCTTATGCCCATTCAAATTTAAGCCCATGCGTTCATATTCGGCCTACTTGTATTAGAGTCCATCTTAGGCCCATGTAAGTCTCATGTCAAAATCTAGCAGGCCCATTTTCATCTTTATGTGAACCATGGTTTAAATCAAGCCCATGTCCACCCAATCCGAGTCTAATCCTATATTTTTGAGTAAGAAACATGGAAAATCTTTTTTCTTAACCCAAATAAAATTGGAACTTGAATAAGAAACATAAAACTAGAATAGATAAGAAGAGAATGAAGAACCTTGAAGTAAGAGAGTATGAATTCTTTAAAGTTTTTGTGTGGAAAAGATGGCTTAAGGTATGAGGTATTTATAGGAGTAGAATAGGTAGTACTTAATTTTCAAAATTAAATAGTTTGTAACCTTCACCATAAATTAGGAGATTAAACCAAGATTTGTAACCTACACATTAATTAGGGAGTTTTGGAAACAAAAAATCAAAACCTCCCTTACAACATGTAATGGCCGGCCATCATGGCCTTAGATTTCTTTCTTCTTTTTTTTTTTTTTTTTTTTTTTTTTTTAAGAAAACTTGTAAAATTTGGACTAGGATTTAAATCCCAAAAGTTTGACAAACCCAATATTGGCGCCATCTCCCGCCAAAATTATTTAAAACGAGTGAAAATACTAAAATACCCTTTGCCTAAAATATTTATTTTATAAAATAAATATAAAATAAATATTTAATTATTTAAATAAATACTCAAAAATATGGGGTATTACACCTATGGTATGAATTGGGCCTTTATGGACTTATATTTTGGACTTAGTCCTATACTAGTTTGGAATTAGACTTGACTAGGGCTAGACCTAGGATTTGGACTGAGCATCTATGGGCTTAAAATTTAGACTCAATCCTATATTAGTTTGGAATTAGACTTGACTA